>CM066036.1:187683343-188049820 GCA_033557465.1 Ichthyophis bannanicus
TGGCATCTGAGATCTAATGTTACAAAATGCAAGGTCATGCATTTGGACTGCAGCAATCCAAGGGAGCAATACAGTATAGGGGGTGAAGTAATTTTGTCCAATAAAGAAGAGCGTGACCTAGGCGTGGTTGTGCTGAGGGGGATAAAGATGAGTCACAACTCTCAAGAAACGCGCCACATCCGGGTGTGTCCCCAATGCTACCCCTTGAACCTTGCCATGATAGCAAGCAATCGCTGCCAACTGCATTCTCAAAGAGCTGGCCACCAGGCCCTTCTCGAAACCCGCTTGTAGAAAGGCCAAGATGTCAGGCAGGGCTGCGGCATCCAGGTGAATGAGCCTATCCGCACACCACACTTCAAAAATGCGCCAGACCCGAATGTACGCCAGAGAATTAGATCGCCGTCATGCCTTTAACATGGTTGCAATTACGGAGGCCAAATAACCTTTCCTTCTCAGCCTTGCCCTCTCAAGAGCCAGGCCGTGAGCGAGAACCGATCCACCTGAGGAATCAATAGCGGCCCCTGGCTTAGAAGATCTACCCGCACTGGCAATCCACTAGAAAGCTGCCGAGGTCAGCATACCACGGCCGTCGAGGCCAATACAGAGTGATCAAAATGACCAACCCCCAATGAGCTTCGATTCTCTACACGACGCGACCTATGAGCGCCCACGGTGGAAACACAGAGTCGTCCCTCCACGGGCCACTGTTGTACCAGGGCGTTCAAGCCCTCCGACATCTGCTCTCTTCGCCTGCTGAAGAACATATTCGCCTTGGAGGATGCGAATGTTGCCATCAGATCCATAACAGGAGGCCCCCAGCAGCGCACCACCTGGAAAAACACTTCCTGATTGAGCACCCACCTGCTCGGGTTCACGCACACCCGACTCAGATAGTCTGCCGCTATATTGGCGACCCCTGCAACATGAGCCACAGACAAGGCCTGGAGATGAGCTTCCGCCCAAGCCAACAGCTTGCCTGCCTCCTCTTCGAGGACTGCGCTGCCCGTACTGCCCTGCCGGTTGATGTAGGCTACCGTAGTGGCATTGTCTGAGAGAATCCATACCGCCTTCCCCTGCAATCATGGCTGGAAGGCCTGAAACGCAAGTGCCACCACCCGCATTTCCAGTCGGTTGATCGACAAAGTCACATCCAGCGGAGACCACTGCCCATGAGCCAAATGTTCCCTGCAATGGGCTCCCCAACTGAAGCGACTTGCATCCATTTTCACCGGAACCCATGCTGGAGTTTCCAGGGTCATACCTTTCCGCAGATTCTATGGAACTAGACACCACCAGAGTGACTGCCTGGCCTCCCGTGGGCACGGTAGCTTCCAGGACAGAGGAAGCATCTGATTCGACCAGTGCCGGAGCAACACACTCTGGAGAGGCTGCATTTGGACTTGCCCACAGAACGAGCTCAAGAGTGGCCACCATGGTACCTAGAACCTGCAGATAATGCCAAGCTGTTGGCTCTGCCATCCCCAGAAACAAAATCTCACCTGCTGCAGACTCTGGGTGCACAGGTCTGGGAGAAAAACCTTCCCAACTAGGGTGTCGAAGCACGTCCCTAAATATTCCAAATCCTGCGACGGAGTCAAGTGACTCTTGGCAAGGTTGACCCACCCAACCGAGATTATGGAGAAACTGCACCACTTGTACCATTGCCTGCTTGCTCTCGTCCCTGGACTTTGCACAGATGAGCCAGTCGTTGAGGTACGGATGCACCAGCACCCCTTCTTTGCGGAGCACGGCCGCCACCACTACCATGACTTTGGTGAAAGTGCGGGGGGGGGGGGCCGTGGCCAGACCTAAGAGAAGTTCCTGGAACTGGAAATGCCCCATGGGCACCGCGAACTGAAGAAACCGCTGATGATCTGCCCATACGGGGATGTGCAGATATGCCTCCGGAAGATCAAGAGATGTCAGAAACTCCCCCTCTCCAGATGGCGACTATGACCGACCGCAAGGTCTCCATGTGGAAGTGCGGGATGCGCAAACAGTGATTGACCCGAGGTCGAGGATGGGACGAAAGGTCCAGTCCTTCTTTGGCACCACAAAATAAATGGAGTATCGACCAAACCCTTGCTGGTAGGGGGGAACTGGTACCACGGCCTCGAGGTGCAAAAACTGAGACAGGGTCTCCCCTACCACTGCTGCCTTGGCAGGCGCCTTGCAAGGATATAGCATGAAGGAGTCATCCACCGGCCGAGCTACGTCGAGGGCATACCCTTCGCGGATAACCTCCAACACCCACTGGTCGGAAGTGATCTGGGCCCAGATTGGGTAAAACTCCCGCAGCCAATTCTCTATGGGCTGCACCACAGCCTGGGCCCCCCTTGCATCATTGTGTCTTCTTAGGTCCGGATGGAGCTGCAGAGGCAAACCCCCAGCCCGCTCATCAAAAGCCTCGAAACCCTTGTCCTCTAGCTGTAAGCCTACCTCTCTGATAAGGCACAAAACGTGTGGAATGAAAACGCTTGACGTTGCATAGCTGCCCTCTGGCCGATGAGGCCCCATGGGGCTGTTCCTGCTTATCCTCCAGTAACCACCTACCCTTGGACTCCCCGAGTTCCTTGATCAGTTTGTCCAAGTCCTCCCTGAATAGTAACCTTCCTCTGAAGGGGAGCTTGCTAAGACGGGCCTTGGACGAGGAATCCGCCGCCCAGTTACGGAGCCACAAGTAACGGTGAGCCACTACAATGGAAGCCATGCTATTCGAAAGACTCCTAATGAGGTCATAGTGAACATCTGCCAGTGACAGAGAGCCTGTTCTGCCCTGCTTGTTCACGTAGAACATGGCTACCTGATTGTCGGTCTGGACCCGAACTGTGTTGTAGCTGAGCTGGGCCTGGAATACTCGAAGAGCATGGAAAATGGCTCTGAATTCTAGGAGGTTTATGTGAAGACAAGCCTCCTGTGGGGTACAAAGACCCTGAGTTGAGAGATCGTGCAAGTGAGCCCCCCAACCCAAATTGGACGCATTCGTTGTTAAGGTGGCCTAGAATAGAGGCTGCTGGAAAGGAGAGTCTACTAGGAGGTTTTCCAGCAATTGCCACCATCGAAGGGATGAAATGAGACATGTGGAGTTTCTGATTTTGTCCGATAGGCGACCCGAGGCCTGTGTCCACTGAGATGAGAGGGTCCACTGGGCTGCTCGCATGTGAAGGCGAACATAGGGAACCACATGGACAGTGGATGCTATATGCCCCAGAAGCTACCCGAGCAGTAAGGAAGACTTTCATAGCTGCTTGGGATGCCAGCTGCATTATACGAAGACAGCAGGGCTGTGGTAGGAAAGCCCTTAACTGTCTGGTATCCAGTCGAGCCCTTATGAACGTCAGGGACTGAGAAGGGGTGAGCTGAGATTTTGGGAGGTTTATGACCAATCCTAAGTAGCGAAGAATTCGCATTGTGCGAGAAAGAGCAAAGCTGGCTTCTGGAGCAGAGGATGCTCGAATGAGCCAGTCGTCTAAGTAGGGGAAGACGAATATTCCTGGAGTTCTCAGAAATGCTGCTACTACTGCCATGCATTTTGTGAAGACACTTGGGGCAGAAGTCAGACCGAAAGGAAGAACCCTGTATTGGAAGCGTCTTCCCTGGAAAAGGAATCAAAGGAATCTTCTGTGATCTGTATGGATGAGAATATGAGTATATGCATCCTTAAGATCTATAGAACTTAGCCAGTCCTGACTCTGAAGGTATGGCAGGAGTGTTCTGAGGGAGATCATTTTGAATTTTTCCAGGAACAGATATTTGTTTAATTCTCTGAGGTCCAGAATAGGCCTGGGTCCCCCTGTTAATGCTTTTGGAGACCGAGGGCTCCTGCCGGGGCTGTTTTGCCGGTGAACTTTCCTCGAGGGCAATGCCAGTGGTATCTTGATACTTAGGAGATCTACGCTTTGAGGACTGGCCAGTCTTAGAAGACTTAGGTTTAGTTACCTGAGATCCATGGGAGGAAGATGAAGCCCTGGAAGACGTCGATGCAAGGGACATCATATCAGCGGCAAAAAGGGTACCGAGTTTTGCAGCTCTATTCTGCAGGCCCCTCTTGGTCATCTTTCTGCAAGAGAGACACTCCGATGGAGAATGGTCAGGACCTAAACATTTAAGACACCATTCATGGGTGACTGTGACAGATATGGTACCGCCACATTTAGAACATTTCTTAATGGTTTTTCCATGTTTGAGGAAAAAATGGGCCTAGTGCCCAAAATGGCGACTAACCCCGAGAATTTCTTTTCCTAAAGAAAACATTTTTAGAAGCTAGGTTTTTTTTATTTTTTTGAAAAGAAGAAAAGAGAACTGGCGATACCGGTAGGCGTCGAGTGAAGGCAGACGCAACCACAAAAAAACAACAGAATAATAATTTTTCTGCAGTGACAGGGTATACAACCTGTTGGCTCCGCGGAAAATGAAGAACTGACGAAGGAGGGTTGGAAAGGCGGGAAGGCAGCACGCAGGCGCTGTGGGATGCTCCCAAAAGCTTTTTTTATTGGACGCTGGGGAGCGTTCCCGCACAGGCTCCGTCAGTACCGACGATACCCATATGTGAAGACTATATTCCTGCTTATTCCTGGAGATATTATGCTATACCTCCATATTATGAAATTTGTTCGGAATGAGATTAATTCAAGTTTGTATTGTTGAAATGGTTACTTTGAACCTATATGATATTTTTAAGGCTGATTAATTAATTCAGTAGATATTTTATTCACAACCATTTTTTTAAAACATCCTATAGAGTTGATTAGGTTACTAGACTTTACATAGAAACAAATAAAAGTAGTAGGATTAATTAAGAGAACATAACAGCTATACTGCAGCAGAGCAAAGATTAATCAAGCCCAAGGTCCTGTTTCCAATAGTGGCCAATCCAGGTCACAAGTACCTAACATATCCCAAAAGTAGCCAGTTCCATACTACTTATCCCAGAGATTTCTCTTGGACTATCTTAATGATTTATAGACTTTTCCTTCAGGAATTTGTCCAAACCTTTTAAAGCCCAGCTACACTACCTGCTTTTACCACATCCGCCAGGAATGAACTTCAAAGACTAATTATGCGGGAGGGAAAAACTATTTTCTTCTATCTGTTCTAAATAAACTACTTTGTAGCTTCATGACTTGTCACTTAGTCCTGTATTTTTTGAAAGAGTAAAACAATCGATTTGTGTCAATTCATTCAACTTCACGTGGGATTTTATAGGTATCTATCATATCTCCCCCTCAGCTGTCACTTCTCTTTTTAAATTCATTAAGGTCTGTGTAATATTTTCAAGGCTCCGTTTTTATTATTATAAATTAAAGCATCAACACACACCACCCAGTGGAAAGAAGGCCCTCAACCAGAAAGTCTACAATGTTGAGCTGTAACCCATGTTGTCAGATGGAGAGAGCGCAGATTGGAATGCAGTACTGTTCCATTGTTCTGGGACAGAAGACCTGTTTCGCATCCCAATTGTATTGGTTGAGCTTGTGCAAGTCGAACCACTAGGGGAAACCAGGGCTGACTAGGCCAGAAAGGAGCTATGAGTTATCATCGTTCCCATCCCTCTGAAGCTTGAAGAGGGTTTTGGGGATTAGATGGGTGGGAGGAAGGCATACAGCAGCTCCGGACCCCAATGAAGGAGGAAGGCATCAGGTGCCTGGTTGAGTCTGGAGGGTACTCTGGAGCAAAACAGCAGGAGCTGCCTGTTCTAGGGAGTTGCAAATAGATCAATGGTCAGGGCTTCCCATTTTTGGAAGAGTCTTGCCACTGTGTGTGGGTTGAGGGACCACTTGTGCAGGTGGAGGATCTGACTCAGCCATTCTGCTACGTGTTTGAGTTTGCCCGGGACATAGATCGCTCAGAGGTGGATCTGCTGAGAGATTACAAAGGTCCACAGTCAAATGGCTTCTTTGCAGAGGGGACGTGATCTGTTCCTCCCTGTTTGTTAACATAGAACATGGTCACCCAGTTGTCTGTCCGGATCAGAACATGGCTGCCCCTGAGGTGGTGTTGAAAGACATGAAGGGCTTTTGTGATTGCCCGAAGCTCTAAGAGGTTGATCTGTAGAACTGATTCTTGCGTCGTCCAAAATCCCTGAGTAGAGATGAAATCAAGATGGGCTCCCCACCCGAGCTTGGATGCATCTGTGGTGAGGGTATGTTGAGGTAGAGACATCTGAAAAGGTGACCTAATGAACTTTTCTGGGGTGCACCACCAGATCAGGAACTGGACTAGGGTTTTTTTTTTTAATTTGGATCAGATCCCGTAAATCCACTGTGGCCTGTGTCCACTGGGAAGATAAAATCCACTGTGCAAGGCGCATATGTAGCCATGCATGTGGTACCATGTGTACCGTGGATGCCATGTGACCCAAGAGACACAGGAAATCTCGAGCTGTGGAACTCAGCTGTTGACACATGTGGGTTAAGTCCACAAAGCGATTGATGCGGTCCTCTGGAAGAAAGACCCTGGACAGCTGGGTGTCCAGCACCGCCCCTATGAATTCCAACCTCTGAGTTGGGAGGAGATGGGATTTTGGGAAATTTATGACAAATCCAAGGTGTTGCAATATTGCTAGGGTCCACTCATATGACTTGCAGAGTTCTCCTGGGGAGTCTGCCTTGATCAGCCAATCGTCTAAGTAAAGACAGACAACGATTCTCATGCTGCAAAAGTAAAGTGGCTATTACATCCATGCACTTCATGAAAACCCTGGGTGCAGATGCGAGGCCAAATAGAAGGCCCATGTAGTGGGTTCCTTGAAATGTGAAACGGAGGTATTGCCTGTAGTCTGGATGTATGAGGATATGAGTATAGGCCTCCTTCAGATCCAGAGAACAAAGCCAGTCTTGTTCCTACAGGTAGGGTAGGAGAGTTTCTAGTGAGATGATCTTGAACTTTTCATTTCCCAGGAACTTATTCAGATTCCTGAGGTAGAGTATGGGCCGGTAGCCTCCTGGCTTCTTTGGTATGAGGAAGTAAGGAGAGTAGAAGCATTTGAGACATTGATCCTTTGGAAATTTCTCTATGGCCCCTTGGGAAAGCAGTGTGGTCACCTCTTCCTTTAGTAGAGCCCTAAGGGGAGGTTGAGTAGGGTAATCTTCCCTGAAATGAGAAGGGGGTGGAATGCTGGAAGTCTAACTAACAACCTCCTTGAAAGCTTTACATAGTAACATAGTATATGACGGCAGTTAAAGACCAGCATGGTCCATCTAGTCTGCCCAGCAAGGTGGCAAAAGTAAATGTGCCTGCCGCTACATGCAGGTCACCTCTCCCCATGCCTTTAAGGGTGTACCCACCGCTCCATGCAGGTCACCTCTACTTGAGATATCAGAGAGAGCTGTTTATTTTGATTTTATCTTGTTTCTATAAAGGGATCCACTGTGTCTGTCCCATACCATTTTGAATTCTTTCACTGTTTTTGCCCCCACCATTTCCATTGAGAGGACATTCCAAGCATCCACCACCCTAACAGAGAAAAAGTATTTCCTGACATTGCCTTTCAGTTTACCCCCTTGCAGCTTCATGTTATGCCCTCTAGTATTACAGCTTCCCCGTCTTTGAAGAAGGTTGTTTGTTCATTAATACTCCTTAAGTATTTAAAGTTCCGTATCATATCTCCCCTGTCCCTCCTCTCCTCTGGATTATACATATTTAGGTCTTGGAGTCTCTTCATATGTCTTCTGGCACAGGCTCCAAATCATTTTTGTCACCTTCCTCTGAACCGTTTCCAGTCTTTTTATATCTTTCTGAGATATGGTCTCCAAAACTGAACAGAATATTCCAAGTGAGGCCTCACCAGGGACTTGTACAGTGGCATTAGTACCTCCTCCTTTCTGCTGGTAATTCCTCCCTGTATGCAACCCAGCATCCTTCTGGCTTTGGCCACTGCCTTGTCACATTGTTTCGCCACTTTGAGATCCTCAGAAACAAATCACTCCAAGGTCCTTCTCCTGGTCCGTGCACACCAACCTATTGTCTCCTGCCTCATACAATTCCCTTGGATTTCTGCATCCCAAGTGCATGACATTACACTTCTTCACATTAAATCTTAACTACCAAGCATTAGACCATTCTTCCAGCTTTTGCAGATCTTTCCTCATGCTATCCACTCCCTCAGGGGAGTCCACTCTGTTGCAAATTTTCATGTCATCTGCCTTTCAGTCCCTTAGCAATATCACTCACAAATAAATTGAACAGTACCTGCCCCAGGATCGATCCCTGGGGCACCCCACTAATCGCCTTCATTTGCAGGGTCAACTGTTCTGTATTGATGAGTGCCACCGTTGTGCATAATGGCATAGCCGGCCTGCTATGTGGGGAGTATTGGGAGTCTGCAGGGGCAAGGTGGCAATGCTCTTCAGAAATGGTCAGAAGTTAGGCACCAAAGGCGACTGTGTGGGTGATTGTTGCTTGGCGGCCGTGGGCTTCCTCATTTGTCTTGGGCCCTGTTGCTTCTGTTGAGGCCGATATGCAGTAGGGTAAGAGTAGGAGGCATAAAATTTCCTTTTTCTGGGATAGAAAGGCTTTTTAGCTGCTAACTTTTTCTTTGATGGATCAGCAGTCTTTTTGGAGAGTCTCTTTACAGTGGTGTCATATATATCCAGTTCTCCAGTCTTTTTCCTCTAATTTTTCCAAAAAGGTTTTCTCCTGTGCATGGATATTGTCCAACTTATCCTAGACCCACTGTTCTAGGTCTGACGCCTGAAGTCATGCCAACCTGCGGGCCCCTATGGCTATTGCAGAAGCCCTGCTAGTGCATTCAAATGCAGCCCTGTTGGACACATTTTGGACACACTTGGACACATTTGGACACATTTTGACTGTGCTTTAAAAGAGTTTGAAAGGCAGGTCTCTTTTCCTCAGGGTGTAGGAGTTTATCCTACTTGCTAGCATGGAAGCTTGGAATGCCCGGCGCGCAAAGGCATCGAGGGTTCTCAATTCTCGACCCGGGGGTATTGAGGAGTGATTCTTACCACTCTTGATCCTGTGCATTGTCGATTCAACCCTCATGGAATGGTGTGGTAGTTGCTGTTTCTGGAAGCCAGGGCAGTCCAGAACCCGGTACATGGTGTCCAGTCTTCTACTAATAAGTGACACCATAAGGGGGTGTTTCCCACATATGGAGCAATCAGGTTATGAAGTATCCGATGCACCAGTAGAATGCCTCTTTGGGACTGTGGGGTACTGGAGATCTCCAGCTCTTCTGCCCTCTGTTCCAGTTCAGCTGCAGCTGTAATGGATAAGCCCACTGCCATGTCCTGGATGAACTCCTAGAAGGACATGTCTTCTGGCAATGATTTTCTTCGAGTACACAGAGGTGAAGGCTCCGAGAGAATCTCCTGATATTCGGTGGAGTCAAAGGAGCAGTGAACAGATTCAGAGAAATCTAAGTCCGAGTATGGGAAGGTGTCAGTGGTGTCAATGTTCTAGGGTCGATGGTGCCAATCCTCAGTCTCTAAATCGACCCTGCTTGGGGCCATTGATGCTGATACTGAGCCTGGTTCCAGCCGTGGTGCCAGGACGAGTACAGATTCAGATACCGATGTCTATGACTGTAGTCTTGGCGCTATCGGTGTCAATAGTACCGCTGCTGCCAGAGTCCTCTCTATGGACAGCATGCGCTGGTCCAGAGACTGCTGGTATTTGGTCCAGGGATAGAACAGGGCTTGCTGCCACCATACCAGAGCACAGCACCGGGGGCTCTCCGGAGGTCCATGCCTTGGGAGCCTCCCAGTTCCCACTGGAGGTTTGGAGGACGTCCTCCCGCCAGGGATACTTGGCCAGATGTTTATGTTTAATTAAAACTTATTATACCGCCCATAACATATGCTTCTGAGCGGTTTACAATCATAAAAATGCCATGGCTGCAAGGAAACAGAAAAGGAACGCCATTTAAAATTAGAAAAGGATAGAATGAGGAAAAGAAAAGAGGCAAAGAGAACACGTGATCTGTGCATCAACGAGGAGGAGGGGAGAGAGGTGAGGATGGAAGGGGAAGGTCAAATGTGAGATAGAAAAGGTGGGTTTTTAATTTTATCTTGAAGGTCTTGAATGACAGTTCTAAACGGAGCTAAATTAGAAATGAAGATGATAAATAAAAAGAAAAAATATAGGAAAGCGGTACCAGAATCGTAGCCGCGATTCCAGTGAGAGCGGAAAGGCAGAAGCACTTTGAAGAGAAGCTTCTCTACGGTCATAGGACTTTTGTCCTGATGGCTCTGCGGAAAAAGAAGAACTAAGGAGAGGGAGTTGGAAGAGCAGGAAGGCAGCTGCGCAGGCACTGTGGAGTGCTCCCAAAAGCTCTGCTATTGGACGCTGGGGAGCGTTCCTGCATGGGCTCCATCGGTACAGACGTCACCCATATGTGAAGACTACATTCCTGCTTGTTCCTCGATATTGGGTATTCTCCGAGGATGGCAGGATATCATCAGTCCTCACACATGATATGTGTGAGAACTGATATCTTATTTGGGCTTTGAGAACTAATATTCTCACAAAACAATCTCCACTATGAAGAAGAGCGAAAGACAGAACCTACAGTTATGGGCTGCAGCTTGAAAATGTCAACACAGAACCCACACCAGGGGAACTTAACAAACCTGAAAAAAAATCCAGTCCAAACTATCACTAAACTTAATAGACAGCAATCTTCCACCTCTAAAGGGAAGCCACACTCAATACCTCTTTCCAAAATACACAGTTCCATCTCCCAAGCAGATCTAATACACAATTATACCACAAATTTTTAGCAGGAGAAAAAGGCCTCAGTAACTTACAGTAGTATCCCTTTATAAAGCAATCACTTGCCTGAAGGGTGAACGTATTGCTCCTTACCATCAGCAGCCTGAAAATAACCTCCCTTTTATTATCACGATTATTAACCAATCAGCTTTATCACAGCAATTTTTATAGATATAAAAATGGCCCATAAAAGCCTTAATGTTTCACAACCAAAACAAAATAATGCACTTTTTAATAGGCCACAAGCCTTTACCATCAATCTCTTCCAGACAGACATTAAACATCTTGTAAACCCATTGGGTAAACTATCATACGGCTCCACAGTATTCCTAGAATAAAAATTAAAAGCTTAACTGGAGGATAGAAATAACACCAGCACACACAGTGCTCCAAAACTTCTTAAACTGACAGTCTTCAGATGTAACAGCAGCCCGACAAAGATCTTCATTTCAGGGAAAAACCGGCTTCATAGAGGCGTAGCTACAAGACCACCACTGTGAATCACTCCAGCAGCAAAGGAAACAGCTTACCGCCACTGCCTTTAAATCATCAATGAGCCAAAGAGAAGAAGATCAGACAGAACCACACACCCTCTCAACTCACACGTCCTAAACAACTCCAACAGGAATATCATCAAAATATATTCCACTCAGGAGTCACAAAGGATTGGAGGCAAAATGGCAGCAGTAATCTGTTCTGGTTGAGCTGGCTCTGGCAGTGGCGTTCTATTCCAGCATTTGTTTACGGCTTGTAAAGTGGAATGGGGAGGAAGAAGCGCAAACAAGCCTCCTTACCCTTGGATGAAGCTGCTTCTCTCCCCATTGGACAGAAGACACTACTTGTGGCTTTGCTGTCCCAGGTGCAGGAGCAGCGTCTTCAGTAGGTCCGCAGGATTTGCAATCTGTGGATCTGAGCATGTCGGGGGTTTTGCTTTCCCCTGAGCAGTGGGCCCCCCCCCCTCCATACGCCAGAAGTGTTGTGGTGGCCAATGAAGGGCTTCCCTCTGGCTTGCTGACTAGCACGCCGTCACAGGAAAATGAAGAGGGCTCTTGGGCTGTTTCTGTTCAACCATGTGGAACGCCTGGTAAGGGAGAGAAAGCTGTGGTTTCATCTGTTTTGGATGTCAGCCCATCCTCGGTTGTTCCTAGTGTGCTGTCCACCACGGGAGCTGGTGCATTGGTGAAACCCTCAAAAGTAACTTTGGAGGTGCTGTGGGATGCTATTTTGACCATGAATTCTTCTCTTGTGTCTGTTGCTGCATCTGTAAGTACTGAAACTGATTCTCTTCATACTCATTTCCAAGAGATTTCCAGAGTGAAAAAGAACAGGAGGGGAAGATGGTTTGTTTAAAAGGAGAACTTGAAGAACTTCGGGGTTTGCATGGTGCCCAGCTGAAGGATCAGACTGACTTCTAGGAGGATGGAATATCTTGAAAATCAAGTCCAGAAGAATAATCTGAGACTTCTTAGTTTTCCTAGATCTCCGAGCAGTCGCCTAAAAAGATGGTTCGTAGGTACTTCCTGGAGGTCTTGAAGATTTCCCGGGATGATCTACCACCCTTGACAAGGGCTCAATATCTCTCAGTAGGGCAGGGCAAGTGGGGAGTTAGCCTTGAGAATCCTCCAGAGGCCAGAGACCTAACAGGTTTTCTGGAAAGTTCTTTGGAATTGATTACAGCTCGTTCTACTCTTCTTGTTACCTTGGCTCTAGAATCTGATAAATCGTTAATTCTTCGATCTTATTTTAGAAATTTCAGTGAGCAGTTTATGGGCTCTCATGTTCGCATTTACCCAGACCTTGCATTTACCCAGCGGAGGAAGAAGGAATTCCTGGGGTTTAAGCCCAGGGTCCTTTCCCGTGGAGGGACTTTCTTGTTGAAATTTCCTGCTCGATGTTATGTTACCTATAAAGCAAACTTGTTTCTGTTTTTGAGCCTTGCCAGATGCTGGAGTTTCTAGTAGTTAGGGAGGATTTTGTGGTTGTTTCTGTTTCCCATTTTGGAGAGAGGTATTGAGTATGGCTTCCCTTTAGAGGTAGAAGATTGCTGTCTATTAAGTTTAGTGATAGTTTGGACTGGGGATTTTTTTCAGGTTTGCTGCAGCTTGAATAGCCATAAGTGTTTTGTTCTTTATAAGAAAAGGCATGTTTACTAAGTGGTGTTACCTGTTAACACTGCAGACAGCATACACTATTTGGGTATGTTAACAAATAATGCAGGGAAACTGCAGATAACAGTGATTACTTGCAGCAATCACATTTTCTGCCTGAGTGGATAGGATATGGGCATGGAGTGGAGGTGTCTGCAATTCAGTTACTTTGGGCATCAGTGTGTGGTAACTGTTAAAGTTACAAACTTCAATGGGTAATACTATGTGCATCCACTGTGCTTCCAGGCCATGCTCTCTGATTTTGGCAGTTAACTGCTAGGGAAATGCTATGCATGCCCCCAACAGATAATACACAGCTTTTGCAGATAATGCTACGCTATCTGCGCTCGTTTGCTGAAGTAGCTGCAAAAGCCTAAGGAGCTTTATCTGATGACATACACTATGTTACTATGTTTAGCAAACAGACCTCTAAGAGAATAGAATTCCTAACTATGTTTTGCGCAATTACTTGTTTAACCTGTTAAGCTTTTGTCAGGCAGGATTTAAAAGAAATGGAAAAAAAATTACCCAATCTGTTTGAAGGATTTCTTTTAAATAACATCCTTAGAAGACTTTGAGCTTCAGGACTAAGGAACTGTGGCATGCCTAATTTGGATCTACAAAAAGAGAAGAAAAAAATATTTTAATATATATTTATACAATGTATGGTTATATTACAAGACATTCAAAGAGTTAGAAACAATAAAAAACATTACTAAATCTTTATTAAAATGTAATTATTGTCCTAGTTTAATTGTAAACTGACAGAAACAGATGTGCCTTAATTTTTTTGCCAAACATTAAAAATTCTCTCTGCATGCAACCATTCACAAACAGGCTTATTCCGTTCCAGACGTAGATCCCTTCTGTACGTCCAGTCTGAGTCGGACGTACAGAGGGAATCACAATTCTGATCCTGCGGAGCACATCTAGCCCCGAGGGATCAGAAGTGCGAATAGTCATGTACGTGCAGGCCGGGACTGCGATTCAGTTTGGCCTGCAGATACATGACCTGCCCGACTAACTAATTCAGGGTTTTAAATGGAGCTGCGGCGCCATGGCGCCTGGTTGCCATGGCACCGCAGCTCCATTTAATAGCCGCGATGCCAGCCGCCAGACAAAAGTGCTCATTCCCCACAGCCCGACCCCGATCTGGCCTCCTAAGGCCAGGGTCGGGCTGCGGGAAATGTCCTCCAGCCCCCACTGCCCCATCCGCGCCCCGGAACAACAAAAAAAAAATCCACACATCCAAGTTATTCCACCTCGGAGATGGAATAACTTCCCTGCACATGTCACCGGCCCTGGACGTACAGGGCAGACATTAGAATCAGCCCTGTACGTTCAGGGCCGATGACCGCCCAGACTCTGCCCACAATCTGCCCCTTCCCCGCCCCTGTCTAACTTTCCCGTACAACCGGCAGGGAAGGTAGACGCAGGCAGAGAAGTCACAAATAGTGGGGATAGATATCCCATTGGGACATCCATCCCTGCTATTCGTGCACAGAATCGGGCCATTCCATAGTCTTGGACCTATTACAGACAAAGCACGAGACAGAGTCACTGAGTCAACACAAAAGTAACAGAAGGAAAATCAAGTAAACATTCTTGACTTAATCTTAAGACTCAGGAGGAGGTGACGTCACCGGGCTTGATGGTGGCGTGAGAAGAGAGTTCCGCTGCCAAAACTGCAAAAACAAGCAATAATTAACCCCCAGGTGAGGAAAGTCGGGCAAAAACGCAGGCAGCGAAATGGAGGAATGAGCACTTTTTAAAGAGGGGGTGATTCGGAGCGATAAAGGGCTCTCGATAGCGGCAAAATCAAGGAACAGCTGTAGAGGCCAGAAAGCAGCAAGGGCCGGAGGACCGGGAAGGTGCAGAGAAACGTGCCAAAGCTGCAGAAGTGACAGAAAATCTGGAGAAAGCACAATATAGGCGGTGGATGTAATGAGAGGTTGCAGGAGACTGGAACTAATAGTGGCTGCACAAGAAACAAGGGTCCGGACGCCGGAGAGGAGAACGTGCTGAGAGGTCAGTTGGGCAATAACAGACACTGTATAAGAGTACATACAGAAAGCACTGACACAAAAAGTAGTGCTGGAGCAAGCTGATGGATAAAGCCAGGGTTGGATTAACAGTGCGGAAAAAGCTGGCAGAGTTCCTCTCTTCTTGCACTCCTTCTAAAGGAGGGAAAGATGCAGACAAGGAAGGCAAAATGGCCGCCGAAGACATGAGGTATCCAGAGAAAGACGTGGAGGGGACTTGGCATCCTGGAGCGGCAGAAAAGCATAGTTACTCACCAGTAAGAGGTGATCTCAGGGAACAGCAGGAATTTAGTCTTCACATATGGGTATCGTCGGTACCGACGGAGCCTGTGCGGGAACGCTCCCCAGTGTCAAATTAGAAAGCCTTTGGGAGCATCCCACAGCGCTTGCGTGCTGCCTACCCGCCTTTCCCAACTGCCTCTCTCCAGTTGAGTTTTAAAGCTGAGACAAATTTTTTAAAGCTGTAACACCAGTTTTAAAGCTGTAACACCAACTTTTAAAAAGGGTTCCAGGGGTGATCCGGGAAACTACAGACCGGTGAGCCTGACGTCAGTACCGGGAAAAATGGTAGAAACCATCACAAAGAATAAAATTACTCAGCATTTAGATAGTCATGGCCTAATGGGAGACAGCCAACATGGCTTTAGACAAGGAAGATCTCGTCTTACTCATCTGTTATGTTTTTTGAAGGTGTGAATAAACAGGTGGACAAAGGTGAGTCGGTTGATATAGTGTATCTGGACTTTCAGAAAGCCTTTGACAAGGTCCCTCATCAGAGACCTTTGGTAAAACTAAAGAGTCATGGGATAGGAGGCAGTGTACTACTGTGGATCAGGAACTGGTTAAAAGATAGAAAGCAGAGGATTGGGCTAAATGGCCAATTTTCCCAATGGAAAAAGGTCAATAGCGGTGTACCCCAGGGATGTGTGCTGGGTCTGCTGCTTTTTGACATATTCATAAATGACCTGGAAAGTGGAATAATGAGTGAGGTTATCAAATTCGCAGATGAGACAAAACTATTTAAAGTTGTTAAAACCCAAGAGTATTGTGGAAAATTGAAAGAGGATCTTGATAAATTGGAAGACTGGGCATCAAAATGGCAGATGAAATTTAATGTGGACAAGTATTAGGTACAGTTTTATTGGTATAAATATCTATTGCAACCCTTAGTAAGTAAAGAACTTAAAGATCTAAACAAAAACTTAAAACTAAGATGCAGATAGTAGTCCAGCAGTGAGATGGGGGCTTTCCAGTCTTTTGCATTGAGTGTCACATGTATGATTTTCTCCCGGTTGGTGAGAGGTCTTACGTGTGCACTAGGTGCAAGGAGCTCTTTGCTCTCAGGGAACGAGTCCATTCTCTAGAGGCTAGAGTAGCAGACTTGGAAAACATAAGACAGACAGAGAGGTACATAGACGAGACCTACAGGGATATAGTCCTGAAGAACCACCTCCAGTCTGGCAGCGTCCCTATTGCCATGGAGGAAAGAGGTCACGTGACAGGAGAGCATCACCCTAGTGTGACAGGAAGTGATCCTGTAACTAGGACCTGTCCTCCAGGTGATGTAAAACCCTCTCGCACAGAGGAAGTTTCTCCAGGGCCATGTGCCCATCAGGGAAGGGTTAGGACAGCCGTTATAGTTGGTGATTTGATCATTAGGCATGTAGATAGCTGGGTGGCTGGTGGACATGAGGATCGCCTGGTAACATGCCTGCTTGGTGCGAAGGCAGCGGACCTCACACGCCACCTAGATAAGGTCTTAGATAGTGCTGGGGAGGAGTCTGCTGTCTTCGTACATGTCAGTACCAATAACATAGGAAAATGTGGTAGGGAGGTTCTGGAGGCTAAATTTAGGCTTTTAGGTAGGAAGTTGAAATCCAGAACTTCCAGGTTAGCGTTCTCTGAAATGCTTCCCGTTCCACGTGCAGAACCCAAAAGGCAGGCAGAGCTCCAGAGTCTCAATGCGTGGATGAGACAATGGTGCAGAGATGAGGGTTTTGGATTTGTTAGGAACTGGAAAACATTCTGGGGAAAGGAGGGGCTCTTCCGAAGGGATGGGCTTCACCTTAACTGGGATGGAACTAGGCTGCTGGCATTAACCTTTAAAATGGAGCAGCTTTTAAACTGGATAATAGGGGAAAGCTGACAGTTGCCCAAGAGTGGATGGTTCGGAAGAATGTATCCTTGAAGGATACTATCAAAAGCAGAGAGGTTCCAAATAAGAGTAAAGTAGCCCAAATGCCCTCGAGTATGGAGCAGACAGAGCTTAAAGATCCCAAATTACCCATGTCTACCAATAGCCAAATTAATATGAATAAAATACAGTCTCTAAAATGCTTGTATGCAAATGCTAGAAGTCTAAAAAATAAGATGGGAGAGTTAGAATATATAGCACTAAATGAGAGGTAGATATGATTGGAATATCAGAGACATGGTGGAAGGAGGACAACCAGTGGGACACTGATACCTGGATACAAACAATATTGTAATGATAGAGCTGATCAAATTGGTGGAGGGGTTGCGCTCTATGTTAGAGAGGGCATTGTGTCAGAAAGGATTAAAGTTTTGCAGGAAACAAAATTTACTGTAGAATCTCTATGGATTGAAATTCCATATAAAAAGGGGAAGGCGATGGCAGTGGGGGTGTACTATCGACCGCCTGGCCAGAAAGAACAAATGGATGATGAAATGCTCAAAGAAATCAAGGAAGCTAACAAAAGTTACAGCGCAGTAATAATAATGGGTGATTTCAATTACCCCGGTATCGACTGGGTCAGTGTCACGGCAGGACAGGCTAGGGAGATAAAGTTCCTAGATGACATAAATGACTGCTTCTAGGAGCAGCTGGTTCATGAACCGACCAGAGGGGAAGCCATATTAGACCTAGTCCTTAGTGGAACACCAGATCTAGTGCAAGAGATAAGGGTGTTCGGGCCACTTGGCAATAGTGATCATAGCATGATCGCCTTTGATTTAATTAGTGGAGGAGGGATAGTACGGAAATCCACAGTACTACCTTTTAACTTTCAAAAGGGAGACTATGATAAAACGAGGAAAATAGTTCAGAAAAAACTAAAAGGAGCAGTTGCAAAGGTTAAAGACTTACATCAAGCTTGGGTGTTGTTGAAAAATACTATCTTGGCAGCCCAGACCAGCTGTATTCCACGCTTTAAGAAAAGTGGAAGGAAGTCCAAAAAACTGCCAGCATGGTTTAAAGGTGAGGTCAGAGAGGCTGTTGTTGCCAAAAAAGCATCTTTCAGGAAATGGAAAAAAGAGCCAAATGACGAAACCTGGAAACAGCACAAACACTGGCAAGTCAAATGCAAGGCAGTGATAAAGCAGGCAAAGGGAGAATTTTAGAAGAAGCTTGCTGCGGAAGCAAAAACGGGAAATAAAGATTTTTTCAAGTACATTCGTAGCAAAAAACCTGTGAGAGAGACAGTTGGTCCATTAGATGATAGAGAAGTTAAAGGGGCACTAAGAGGCGACAAGGCAATAGCGGAGAGACGGAATGAATTCTTTGCTTCAGTCTTTGAGGAAGATGTAGGGATGTTACCCCATGACTGAAGTGGTATTTAAAGGTGCGGAAGAATTGAAGGAAATATCGATACATCGGGAAGATGTATTATAATTATTAGATAAACTGAAGAGTAGCAAATCACCTGGGCTGGATAGTATACATCCAAGGGTGTTGAAAGAACTGAAATATGAGATTGCAGACCTGCTATTAGTCATCTGTGAACTATCATTAAAATCATCTCTAATACCTGAAGATTGGAGGATCGCCAATGTAACACCAATTTTTAAAAAGGGTTCCAGGGGTGATCCGGGAAACTACAGACCGGTGAGCCTCACGTCAGTACCGGGAAAAATAGTAGAAACCATCATAAAGAATAAAATTACTCAGTATGTAGATAGTCATGGCCTAATGGGAGACAGCCAACATGGCTTTAGACAAGGAAGATCTTGTCTTACTAGGTGCTGTGATACCACCTTGATTATTAAGATAAGGCGGTTTAGAAATACTGTTAATTAAATTAAATTAAATTACTAATCTATTATGTTTTTTTGAAAGTGTGAACAAACAGGTGGACAAAGGTGAGTCGGTTGATATAGTGTATCTGGACTTTCAGAAAGCCTTTGACAAGGTCCCTCATAAGAAACTTTTGGCAAAACTAAAGAGTCATGGGATAGGAGGCAGTGTACTACTGTGGATCAAGAACTGGTGAAAAGATAGAAAGCAGAGGGTTGGGCTAAATGGCCAATTTTCCGAATGGAGAAAGGTGAATAGTGGTGTACCCCAGGGATCTGTGCTGGGTCCGCTGCTTTTTGACATATTCATAAATGACCTGGATAGTGGAATAACGAGTGAGGTTATCAAATTTGCAGATAACACAAAACTACTTAAAGTTGTTAAAACCCAAGAGGATTGTGGAAAATTGCAAGAGGATCTTGATAAATTAGAAGAATGGGCATCAAAATAGCAAATGAAATTTAATGTGGACAAGTGCAAAGTTATGCACCTAGGGAAGAACAACCCAAACTATGGTTACACGATGCAAGGTTCCACATTAGGAACCACCACCCAGGAAAAAGATTTAGGCGTCATTGTGGATAACATGTTAAAACCCTCGGCCCAGTGTGCAGCAGCGGCGGCCAAGAGAGCAAATAGAATGCTAGGTATCATAAGGAAAGGAATGGAAAATATAACAAAAGATATTATAATGCCTCTATCAATGTTCCCTCTAATTTTCTGTAGGCTGTGTGCGCATAAAATATCAGCTGTGCAGCTTTTGAAGGAAGGTTACATTTTTGTGCGCCACATAACGACACTCGGAGTTATATACTTTAAAATTTGACTACACGTCAGAATACAGTATGTACACCACATTGATTGCACTAGAAAATATTGTAGAACTTGAGAAAACCATAAATACACAACAACTTTTAAATTTTAAGACGTCTGTGTTGTTTTCTATCAGAATCAGAACCGTAGTTTTTGTGCGCTCTGTTGTAAAGTTTGTGCGCTCACTTGGCAAGGTGTGTGCGCGCGCACACGCGCACAGCTTAGAGGGAACAGTGGCCTCTATATCGTTCCATGGTGAGACCGCACCTTGAATATTGTGTGCAATTCTGGTCGCCGTATCTTAAAAAGGATATAACGTTATTAGAAAAGGTTCAGAGAAGAGCCACCAAAATGGTAAAGGGGATGGAAGGATACTCCTATGAAGAAAGGCTAAAATGGTTAGGGCTCTTTAACCTGGAAAAGAGACGGCTGAGGGGAGATATGATAGAAGTCTATAAATTAATGAACGTTATCAGAATATAGAAAGACTAGGGGACATGCAATGAAGCTACAGGGTAAACTATTTAAGACTAATAAAAGAAAATATTTTTTCACTCAACGTGTAATCAAACTCTGGAACTTGTTACCGGAGGATGTAGTAAAGGCTGTTAGTGTAGCTGGGTTTAAAAAAGGTTTGGACAAGTTCCTGGAGGAAAGGTCCATAAACCATTATTAAGAAGGGACCCAGGATATCAATGCTTGACCCAGTACAAGCATTGTGGAACCTGTGTCTTTTGGGGAAACTGCTAGGTACGTATGACCTAGATTGGCCACTGTTGGAAACAGGATACTGGGCTTGATGGACCTTGGTCTGACCTAGTATGGCATATCTTATGATCTTATGTTCTTATAGAGGGAAAGAAAAGAAAAGAGAGATACAACTCCTAGGGGAGCTGGGTGAGTTGTGAAGACTAAATTCCTGCTGTTCCCGGAGATCACCTGTTACAGGTGAGTAACTATGCTATCTCCAGGAACAAGCAGGGATGTAGTCTTTGCATATGGGGACTCCCTAGCTACAGATGCCAGGGAGAGACCCCAGAAGTTGTGTGCCCATTTCAAAGGGCTCCACTTCCCCCCATGGATCTCTGGCATCCTACTGGGAATGGTGGGTAGGAGTTTATTAAGTATGGAACAGGTGTCGTAGAACAGCCTGACCAAACAAGGCATCTCGGTGGGAGTCCTTGTCTAAGCAGTAATGGGCTGTGAAGGTATGAACCGAGGCCCAAGTAGCTGCTTGACAGATGTCGTCAATAGACACAGAGTGTAGATGAGCCATTGAGGCTGCCATGGCTCTCACATTGTGAGCTGTGACATGGCCTTCCAGAGAAAGGTTCTTAATCTGATAGGTAAAAGAAATACACTGTGCAATCCAATTGGACAATGTTCTCTTGGAGACTGGAAGTCCCAAATGAGAATGATCAAAAGCAACAAAGAGTTGAGAGGACTTTCTATGTTGATGTGTCCTTTGTAAGTAAAAAGCAAGTGCTCCTTTACAGTCCAAAGTATGAAGATTCCTTTCTGCATTTGAAGCATGAGGCCTTGGAAAAAATAAAGGCAGGTAAACTGCTTGGTTTAAATGAAAAGGTGAGACCACCTTTGGCATAAAGTGTGGATGAGTCCTAAGGACTACCTTATCATGATGGAACCTCGTATAAGGAGGATCAGCAACTAAAGCACAACCAACAACCTGCAAACTTCCCCCACACACCAGTCGCCCCCACACGTCAACACCACAGATAATAGGTAGTCCCCCCTCAAACCCTACCAACCTTCACAAAACTAATGCAACACCCAGCTACATTAGAGCATTGTACATAGTTCGAGTTAATATGTATTTAGTTTCCCCGTTTTCTCCCCCATGTTCAATTCCCTGTTATTTGTAAACTCAATGTTATTTTTATACATTGCAGTATTCTTGTTCGATGTACACCGTGCTGATTTTAATAGCGCGGTATAGAAGAAAATGTTAAATAAAATAAATAAATAAATAAATGCTTGCAATTCACTGATGCGACGTGCTGATGTGATTGCAATGAGAAAGAAAACTTCAGGAAAGGAATTTCAAGGAGGTAGTAGTAGCTAAAGTTTCAAAAGGCGGCTTCATGAGCTGCCCAAGAACCAGATTCAGGTCCCACGCCACTGGTGGTGGCCGCCTAATGGGAGGCTTAGTTAGAAGAAGGCCCCTCATAAATCTTGCTATGAGAGGATGAGAGGAAATAGGCTGTCCAAAAGGCTTTAAGAAAGCTGAAATAGCACTTAAATGGACTCTTACTGAGTTAGTCTTAAGTCCTGCATTAGATAAATGAAGGAGATACTCCAGTAATGATTCCAAAGGTATCGCAAGGGGGTCAAGACCCTTCTGCGAACACCATATGGAAAACATTTTCCACTTAAAAGCATAAGAACGTCTTGTGGAAGTTTTCTTGGAAGCATAAAGGACATCCTTTACTTGTTGAGAAAGGTTAAGACCATAAAGGTCTAGGCTCTCAGCAACCAGGCCCTGAGATGCAAAGAGTGGGGATTGGGATGCCACAACATCCCTTCCTCCTGAGACAGGAGATCTAGAGCAGATCCAAGATCCAGAGATGGAGCTTGAGAGAGATGTAGGAGCAGAGGGTACCACACCTGCTGTGGCCAATGTGGAGCTATGAGAATCATATGGCCTCTGTCTCTCTGAAGCTTGAATAGGGTTTTGGGAAATAGGGGAATGGGTGGAAAGGCATATAGAAGTCCTGACCCCAATGGAGGAGGAAAGCATCCCTGGCCTGAGAACCCTGAGCCGGAATTCTGGAACAGAACTGGGGAAGTTTGGCATTCAATGGACTTGCAAAGAGGTCTATGTCCGGGGTTCCCCAAATTTGAAAACTTTTTGCTACCTGGTCTGCATGGAGAGACCATTCGTGTGGGAGCAGAACTCGACTAAGCCTGTCTGCCCAAGAGTTTTGAATGCCTGGCAGATACACCGTAAGGAGATGAATCTGATGCTCTCTGGCGAGGGCCCATAGTCGCAAAGCTT
Source organism: Ichthyophis bannanicus (assembly GCA_033557465.1). NCBI lineage: Eukaryota > Metazoa > Chordata > Amphibia > Gymnophiona > Ichthyophiidae > Ichthyophis > Ichthyophis bannanicus. Next base: position 187,706,126 of record CM066036.1, read on the forward strand.
CATTGCAAAGCGACAGAGAGCCTGTTTCTCCCTGCTTGTTCAGACAGAAAATAGCTACTTGATTGTCCGTCTGAATTAGGACTGTCTTGTAGCTGAGCTGGGTGTGGAATACTCGAAGAGCTAAATAGATTGCTCTGAGTTCTAGGAGATTGATATGTAAGTGGGTCTCCTGCGGAGTCCAGGTGCCTTGGGTAGAGATATCTTGCAGATAAGCTCCCCAACCCACTTGTGATGCGTCTGTAGTTAGAGTGACCTGGGGTAGGGGTTGCTGGAAAGGGGACCCCACCAACAGATTTTGCGTTGAGGAGGCCTCTACCATTGTAGAGACAAAATAAGGCGACTTGTGTTTGCTATTTTGTCTGATAGGCAGCCTGATGCCTGAGTCCACTGAGTGGATAGAGTCCATTGGGCTGCTCTCATATGGAGGCGAGCATAGGGAACCACGTGCATGGTAGATGCCATGTGGCCTAGTAATTGTAACAGTTTCCGAGCAGCGAGATGAGTTTTTAACACTGCCTGGGAGGCTAACTGCACAATGCGAAGGAAGCGGGCCTGTGGAAGACAGGCCCTTGCTTTTCTGGTGTCCAGCAAAGCTCCTATAAACTCTAGAGATTGAGTGGGAGTTAGGCTGGATTTTGGGATGTTTATGACCTGACCCAAATACTGAAAGATACGCATTGTGCAAGATAGGGAAATTCGGACCTCTGAATCTGATGGGGCTCGAATGAGCCAGTCGTCTAAGTAGGGGAAGACGAATATTCCTAGAGTGCAAAGAAATGCTGCCACTACAGCCATGCATTTCATAAACACCCTAGGTGCTGAGGCCAGGCCAAAAGGAAGCACTCTGTATTGGTAATGCTTTCCTTGAAACAGGAAGTGAAGGAACCTTCGGTGAGTTGGATGGATGAGAACATGAGTGTACGCATCCTTGAGATCTACAGAACAAAGCCAATCCTGACTGTGAAGGTATGGCAGCAGAGTTCCCAGAGAAATCATTTTGAATTTCTCTTTGAACAGGAATTTGTTCAGTTCCGAGGTCTAAAATGGGTCTGTGTCCCCCTGTTTTCTTTGGAATAAGGAAATAAGGGGAGTAAAACCCTGTACCCTGTTGGGAAATGGGTATGTCTTCTATTGCCCCCTGGGCAAGAAGTAAACAGACCTCTTGACTCAACTGAGTGCTGAGAGAAGCCTGAGAATTGAACTGTCTTAGTACCATAGGAGGGGGCATGTTGAAGAAATGAAGCTTGTACCCCTCTCTTACAATGGAAAGAGTCCATTCTTCTGCTGTTATCTGCCCCCATCTGGGGGCAAAATGACACAACCTTCCTGCGATGGTGGAAGGCTCAGGCCCGTTCAGGGCCAGGAAGGCCAAGTTCTCTAGATGAGAGTCAAAGTCCCTGGGGAGGCCGAGTCTGCTGGGCCGGTTGAGGCTTAACAATCTTTGATTTCCTTTGCTTTGGGGGCTGCTGTCCCTTTCAGGTGTACTGACCTGCAAAATACACTTGCTGAGTATAGGAAGGATAAAGCACAGTTACTTACCTGTAACAGGTGATCTCTGGGAACAGCAGGAATAAGTCTTCACATATGGGTACGTCGGTACTGAAGGAGCCTGCCTGGGAACGCTCCCCAGCATCCAAAAAGAAAGCCTTTGGGAGCATCCCACACGCATGCACGCTGCCTTCCCACCCATTCACTTCCCTCTCATCAGTTGGGTTTGTAGCTGAGACCGAAGGAGGGACGTAGACAATTGAGAGAGAGAGAGAACAACTCCTAGGGGAGGCGGGTGGGTTGTGAAGACTTATTCCTGCTGTTCCCAGAGATCACCTGTTACAGGTAAGTAACTGTGCTATCTCCAGGAACAAGCAGGAATGAGTTTTCACATATGGGGACTCCTAAGCTAGAGATGCCTAGAGGAGGTCCCAGCATGTTACAAATCTAATAGATAAGCCATGCTATTTCCCAGAACCTCAGGCATCCAAGGGATGGAGGGTAGGAGTTGAATTAGAAGTGGTGTGCTGTGGAACAGCTTAACTAAACAAGGCGTCTAGAGGGGAGTCCTTGTGTAGATAATAAATGTTAGTAAAAAACTGAATTTCAATTTTCTAATGTGGACCTCACTCAAAAGTATTGCAAAAGTATTTGTTGAGAGTAATATGGTCTGGTGCTAAAAGCCAGTACATTATCCCCAAAGAAATTACCTCACTGTGAAGTAGAGGAAAATAAATTTTGCAATACAGGGAGAGGTCAGAAGCCTCAATGGCTAGAACTAATCCCAGAAGAAAAAACTGGGGGAGTTTAATGAGGTTGGACTTTGGAGGAGAAGCAAAAGCTTCTGTAGGCCAAAGTTTGAAGCTCTTTGTCCTTGGAGCGGGATAAGGCTCTAGGAAAGAGAGGAGGTAAATCCGACTGGTTTGCAGGAAAAGGATGGGTCTTTAAGACCCTTCTATGGAAGTGAAAGAAAAACATTTGTAGTAGGCGGTGTAGCCTCCAATTTCTTGAAGATCAGTAATGTCTTCCCTAAGTGATGTCACTTAAGATAATGACTTTACATGGAGAGCTTCAGATGTACCATAACCGGAAGGTTAAGGTAAAATAAGGAAGTTTCTAATTCCTATAGAAATTGGTTGTCCATTAAAACGCTATGGTATGCTGGAACAGCATTAATAAGGACCGTAACAAATCTTTCAGAGTCAGATATATATATATATATATATATATATATATATATAGATATAGATATATATAGATATATAGATATAGATATAGATAGATAGATATAGATATATATCTGACTCTGAAAGATTTGTTACTGTCCATATTAATGCTGTTCCAGCATATACATATATACACACATATATATATATATATATATATGTACACATATATACACTTACATATATACATATATATATATACACACTTACATATATACATATATATATATACACACTTACATATATACATATACACATTTACATATATACATATACATTTACATATATACACACACACACACACATATATATATATAAAGGGAGATTCAATTAATAACAAGAAGGGGTAAGACCTGCTTGAGAATATGAATAGAGAACCCCTTACTGGTTACACGTGGAAGAACCATGAAGGTTACATGGAAACCAGTGGAATGTTCCTAGTCAGAAGGAGAGGTCTAGATTTCTTTAAAAATTCTAGACTTTGAATAACCAGAAATGGAGACCTACATGAAGGGGTGCAGAGGAGATCCTTAGTCTTAAGACAACAAGTCTGTATCCCTCCATAACTTCAGTGGAGAAAAAGACGTAATATAAGGGGATACCATGTTTGCTCCTCTATGAGGGCAATATGAGTATCATGCGTTCTTTGTTCAGCATAAGCTCCAATGAAGTATTGGGAATTAGAAGGAATGCACTAGACAAGGACCGACTGCAGTGCAAAGGAATGCATCCCTGTTACAAGAGTTCCACTGGAGATGTGGAACAACTCAGGGAATGAAGCAATTTTTTATGCTTTCACGTGGTCTAAGCCCTGGTTCGTTTTCCTTAAAAGGAAATTTTAAGGAAGATGGTAAGAATAGGAAAAAACCAGTCATGTGGGAGCATGACTGGGCAAAGCCTTTTTAACCATCTGGAAGTTACCCAACAGGAATGGCTCTGACGCGCTCTGGCAAAGGCCCATAGTTGCAGAGCTTTTTTGTATAATTGCAGAGAGCATGTTATAGGTTGCTTAGGTGAGATCTGGCTGTTTAATTGCCAGGGTGCAACCTAATCTATTCTGTTGGTGCCAGAAAAAAACTGAAGATGGCTAAGAATAGTAGACAGGCCGGTTGCCTGCAAAGATAAATTGCCCAAGTAGGTTTTGGAACCTGTCTTGGAATTATTTGTTATTAAGGCAGCAAAAAAGTTAGGTCCGATAGATTGGAAAAGGACCGACAGACATAATTAGGAGTGGTAAAACTCAATTATGGTCCGATAGCTGCCTTAAAAGAAAATATTTGAGAAGATTGCAAAGGGGAAGGAAACTCTGTATGGGAACCACTTACTGGAGTAGGTATTGAAGAAAATCCTATGGCTTAAAAAGCCCTCCAGTTGAATAGTATCACTCTTAGACAGAATGTCTCGACTAAGAGGGATAGAAAGTAATACAGAGTTGTGAAGACTTACAATTTGGTAAGCCTCTGAAACAGGTAAAGCCCCCCTGCAGTCAAAAGTATGAGATATCCTTGTACAGGAAAACTGTCAAGGTGAAGGGCATAGCCTACCTTGTTATTAGTTGCTACTCCTCCTTTTCCTTCAAAAAGGAGAGTAGAAACCTGTTACCTGTAGGACATGATTATCCTCAATAGCTCTAGGAGCTAAAAGATTTTCACCAGTACAAGGAGTATTTCCCAGCCTTTCTTGTACCCATTTGTCCAAGTCTGAAGCTTGGAGCCAGGCCATGCGTCGTGCCCCTATGGCTATAGCAGAAGTTCTGCTAATAGACTCAAAACAGTCCAGGGAAGCACGATTAAGGAACTTAGAGACATTTTGAGCATGACTGACTAATAAGAAATAGTCTGCTCTTTTATGTTCTTGAAGAAAAGGGTTCAAAAGCTTTAAGTTCTTTGTGACCTCTTCAAGAGATAATCCCATATAGAAAATATATGAGAATTCTTGCTGAAAGCATGGATGCCTGGAAGCATCAACATCCAAAGGCATCTAAAGTCCTAGACTCACGACCTGGCAGATAAGAAGAGTGCTTCTTTGCACTCTTAATACGCCTGATTGCTGATTCTACAACAATAGAATGATGAGGAAGTTGAGTCTTTTGAAAACCTGGAGAAGGTGGCACCTTGTACATAGTGTCAAGTGTCTTCGAATGTGGGGATACCGTTAAAGGAATTTCCCACATTCTTAATAGTACATCCTGTAAGATCTGATGCAAAGGAAGCATGATCACCTCCTTTGGAATCCAGGGGAATTGCAGAGTCTCTGAATTCCCTGGTATGGATTCTTTACCAGGTATAGAAATGGCAAGTAACTTTGCCATATCAAGCAGAAAAGCTTGAAAAGAAATCTCCCCTGAGATTTAAAATGAGGGGTAAAGGCTAGAATTGTTGAAAATTCAGCCTTGGTACCGATGGATTCATCCCAGTCATCAGGATCGGAAGACTGGAAAGGATGAAGCATCGGATTTTCTTTAAAGCGATGTCTTCGGTACCGACCTTGGGTGGTACCGAGACGAGTCGGTACTGAATCCTCCATGCTAGAGAGCGATTCCAGGCTCGGCATCGAAGGAAGCGAGTCTGTCGAAGCAAGCATGGACCGTACCTACACCGGTGCTGATGTCGATACCGGTACCGAAGCCGATACCGATACTCAAGGAACGGTCTGCAGCAACTCTAGCGGTACCGAAGTAGCTGAGTGCGCTAGACTACGTTCATTGGTGAGGAGTGTTTCATCCATCACCATAGCCGATGCTGGGGTGTCGGTACCGCTAGAAGCAGCCACAACCACCGAGCATGGCTCAGGTATGTTCATTGAGGTAAGAACCCCGGGAACAACCTGAAGCCCCGTTAATGCTTTGGAGCCCGAAGACTCCCGCCGGGGCTTTATTGCCAAAATGTCCTCGAGGGCAACACCAGAGGCATCTCAATGCTTAGAAGGAGATCTACCACTCGAGGACTGGCTAGTCTTTACAGACTTTTGTTTGGTTACCTGATCCTGTGAAAAAGAAGATATTCTGGCTGGTGACATCGAGTCCGATGTGAACCGGGTATCGAGTTGTGCTCGATCCTGAAGACTTCTTCTGTTTGAGCTCCAGCAGGAAAGCCACTCCAGTGGGCAATGGTCAGGACCTAAACATTTTAGACACCAAGTATGAGTGTCTAGAAATATATCTGCACCGCCATACTTTGAGCATTTCTTAAGGATAGTGGCTGGCTTTTCCATAATGGAAGGATAGAGGCCTAGTGGCCTAGAAACAGTCAGGCACTAAAGAGGAAAAATTCCTAGATTAAAGAAGAAATTTTTTAGTAAAAAGAAAGAAAAGCACCAGCGGTACCGGTGGCGTCGAGGGAAGGCAGACGCAACCACAAAAAACTAATAAAAAGAAGAATTTTCTGCGGTGACAGGAATACGTCCTGCCAGCTCCGTGGAAAACTGATGAAAGGGAAGTGAATGGGCGGGAAGGCAGCGTGCATGCGTGTGGGATGCTCCCAAAGACTTTCTTTTTGGACGCCGAGGAGCGTTCCCGCACAGGCTCCGTCGGTACCGACGTACCCATATGTGAAGACTCATTCCTGCTTATTCCTGGAGATAACCTCTTCTTCTTAGAGAAGAATGGTTTCTTGTAGGATTTTCTCCTTGCAGGATCAGCTGTAGCCTTGGATAGCCTATCCAAAGTGGTGTTATCAGCATCCAGCTCATTAGCTTTCTCTTGCCAATTTTTGCCAAAGAGATTTTCACCTGTACAAGGGATATTCCCCAGTTTGTCCGGTACCCAGAGTTCTAACTCAGATGCCTGGAGCCAGGCAATCCTACGAGTACCTATGGCAATGGCAGAGGTTCTGCTTATGCACTCAAAGCAGTCAAAAGCTGCACGAATAACAAACTTGGAAACATCCTGGGCATGTTTGACAAGTGTAAGATAATCCTGCCTCTTTTTTTTTTTTTTTTTCAATATTTTATTTTGCTCCACTGAGGTCTGGACAAGGTGCAAGGATCCCAGTCGGCGGCGCTCTGGAGGGAAGGACAGACTCCTCAATGGTGAGAGCAGGGGGGGGGGAGGAGCACCAACCGTAAGGCCGCGGCCGCCGCAGGGATCTCCCTGCAATCCCGATAATCCTGCCTCTTATCAGAAAGGAGAGGGCTCATAAGCTCGAGATCTCCTGTAACCTCCTTAAGGAACATTTCCATGTATAAGATGTAGGAACTAATCCTGGCAGAAAGCATAGAGGCCTGGAATGTACGACGCCCAAAGGCATCAAGAGTCCTACATTCACGTCCTGGAGGATTAGATGCATGTCTCTTTGCACTCTTGATCCTTCTCATAGCTGACTCCACCACTATGGAGTGGTGTGGCAACTGAGTTTATGAAATCCAGGACAAGGAGGCATTCTGTACATTGTATCCAGTCTACGGGAATGAGGAGAGGTGGTAAGAGATGTTTCCCACATTCTTAACATGAGATTATACAAGATCTCATGAATAGGCAAAGTAGCCGCTTCCTTGGGAGCTTTAGGATATTGTAAAATCTACAACTCCTTTGCTCTGGGCTCTGTTTCAAGAGCCACTGTGATGGAAAGAGTAGTTACTCACCTGTAACAGGTGTTCTCCAGGAGCAGCAGGAATCAGTCCTCACATATGGGTGACATCGACGTCGATGGAGCCCTGCGGAGCATTTCCCCAGCTTTCCATGAAAGCCTTTGGGAATGCAGGCACGCATGCGCGGTCCCCTTCCCGCCTAAAGGTGCCATCTTGCTCAGTCAAATGACATAGCTAAGAACAGTACACAAAAATGAAAAAATTAAACTATGTAGAACTGCAACTCCCAGGGGAGGAGGGAGGGTTGTGAGGACTAATTCCTGCTGCTCCTGGAGAACACCTGTTACAGGTGAGTAACTACTCTTTCTCCAGGACAAAGCAGGAAGTCAGTCCTCATATATGGGTGACTCCCTAGCTCTGGGCTACCAGGAACCCATGCTGAACAAGAGAACTCTCTCTAGTCCCAGCATCAAAGAAAGGCTTTTCACTGAAAGAACCTCCACCGGTAGCCCAACGGAGGGCTGGAGGGCAGGAGTTGCCTAAACCTCAAAGAGATTGTGGAGCACTGCCTGGCCAAAAGCACTGTCCCTACGGGACTCCCTCTCCAGACAGTAATGGGCTGCAAAAGTCTGGCTTGAAGACCAAGCTGCAGCCCTGCAGATGTCCACCAACGGTACAGAGCGGAGATGAGCCACTGAGGCATCCATTGCCCTGACACGATGGGCCGTGACCCGACCCTGCAAAGGAAGGTCAGCCGCCCTGTAAGCCCAGGTGATACAGTCAGCCACCCAGATGGACAAGGTACACTTGGACACAGCTAACCCCAAATTATTAGGGTCAAAAGATATGAAGAGCTGAGTAGCCCTTCTATGCCCCTGCGTACCGTCAAGGTAGAAGGATAAGGCCCTCCTACAGTCTAGGGTATGCAGAACTGCTTCAGCCTGGCTTGCATGAGGCCTAGGGAAGAATGTCGGAAGAACCACCTCCTGGTTGAGGTGGAAAGAGGAGACAACCTTTGGAAGGAACTTTGGATGAGTCCTAAGGACTACCCGGTTCCTATAGAAGCAGGTGTAAGGCCTGTCACAGACCAGGGCCTAAAGCTCACTCACTCTCCTGGCCGAGGTTAGGGCTACCAAGAAGACTGTCTTCCAGGACAGGAAGCGGAGAGGACAAGTAGCCATCGGCTCAAAAGGTGGGCGAGTCAGTTGCTGCAAGACGACATTCAACTCCCACTCAGGAGCTGGAGGACGGATTGGAGGCTTTAGCAAGAGCAAGCCTCTAAGAAATCTGGACACCAAGGGGTGAACCGACAGAGAATGTCCCTCCGCCAGTGAGTGGTGAGCTGCTAGAGCTGAAAGATGGACCTGAACAGAATTGGACTTAAGTCCCTGATTGGATAAGTTCAGCAGGTACTGAAGCATGACTGGTACAGCACAGGAGAAAGGATCCTCTGTACGTAGCTGACACCACACAGAAAACCTTTTCCATTTCAGGGCATAGGTTATTCTAGTAGATTGCTTCGTAGAGGCTAGGACGACCTCCTCAACTTCCTGAGGTAGGCCCCAGGGAGCCAAAACTACCCTTGCAGCCTCCATGCCATCAAATTGAGAGCTCTGAGATTTGGGTGCAGAAGGGACCCCTGATCCTGAGAGAGAAGGTCGGGCTGCAACCCCAGAGGCAGTGGGGGATCCACTGCCAGCTGAAGCAGAAGTGGAAACCAAGGCTGTCTCGGCCATCTGGGTGCTACCAGCAGGACCGAGGCCTTGTCCTGAAGAATTTTGAACATGGTTCGGGCCACCAGGGGCGTGGGAGGAAACGCATACAGGAGGCCCTGGGACCAGGAAATCAGAAAAGCATCTGCTGCCAGCCGTAGAGGATGAAGTTGCCTGGAGCAGAACCTTGGCAGTTGTTTGTTCGATGGACTGGCAAACAGATCTATGGTTGGAAGTCCCCATTTCAGGAAAATCTTCTGAACCACTAAGGGATGGAGCTGCCATTCATGTGGCTGCAGAATCCTGCTCAACCTGTCTGCCAGGTGGTTTTCCTGGCCAGGTAGATACACAGCCTTGAGGAGCATGTTCTGCCTGAGAGCAAACAAGCAAAGGTCCTGTGCCTCCTGACAAAGGAGCCTGGACCCAGTTCCGCCCTGCTTGTTCACATAAAACATGGCTACTTGGTTGTCTGTTTGAACTAGGACAGACTGATGAGCCAGTGTTTGAGAGAAAGTCTTGAGGGCTAAACGAATAGCCCTGAGTAGATTGATCTGCTGTGTGGCCTCCCAGGGAGACCACAGGTCCTGGGTGCACTTGCCCAGACAATGAGCCCCCCAGCCTTGCAGGGAGGCATCCGTGGTGAACACCACTGTGAACCCAGGAATCTGAAAAGGCACCCCTTGCAGTAGAGGGAGTTCAGGAATAGTCTGGACACCCTTACTCTGTCTCTGAGGCTGCCTGTGTCCACTGAGTTCGAAGGCACCACTGTGCAGGCCTCATATGGAGTCGGGCATTGGGGGGTCACATGTACTGTCGAAGCCATGTGGCCTAGAAGCCTCAGGCAGAGTCTGGCGGAGACCAGTGAACTGCTGAGAAACTGGTTTGCCAAGTTTATCAGTCTTTGGGCTCTGTCTTCTGGCAAGAACACCTTTGCCAGGAGAGAGTCCAGCCTTGCCACTATGAACTGCAAGTTCTGGGAGGGGAGCAAAGTGGACTTTGCTAAGTTTATGATAAAACCCAGGTTTTGAAGAAGAGCAATAGTTCGGAGGGTGGCTTGTCTGGCCTCCTGGCACGTCTGACCCCTGATGAGCCAGTCGTCCAGATAGGGGAAAACAAAGATACCCTGATTTCTCAGGTAGGCCGCCACCACTGCCAGGCATTTGGTAAAGACCCTGGGAGCGGAGGTGAGGACAAAAGGCAGTACTCTGTACTGATAATGGTTTCCTCCCACAATGAACCTGAGGTACTTTCTGTGGTCTGGATGAATGAGGATGTGAGTGTATGCATCCTTTAAATCTAAGGAGCATAGCCAATCTTCCTGCTGGAGGTAGGGCAGCAGTGTTCCAAGAGTAAGCATCTTGAATTTTTCTTTTTCTCTAGGAACTTGTTGAGATTTCTGAGGTTGAGAATAGGCCAGAGGCCACCGGTTCTTTTTGGTATGAGAAAGTACCTGGAGTAGAACCCTTGACCTTGGAGGTTGGGAGGCACAGGCTCCACCGCCTTGTCTCGCAACAGACCTTGGAGTTCCTGAAAGAGAAGATCTGTGTGCAGGGGAGGCCTTGGAGGCTCCCCTGGAAAGTATGGAGGAGGCAGCTGTTGGAAGTGTAGTATATAGCCCTTGTGGACGATGCTTAACACCCAACTGTCTCCAGTGATGAGTAGCCACCTGTGGGCAAACAGGGTAAGTCGACCTCCTGTGCAGGATTGGGAGAGCAGGGACGGAGAGGCTATGCCTAAGGAGTCAAAAAACCCCACCCTGCTGAGTGGGAGCAGGGGCCGGAGGCTTGGGGGTCCTCTGCCTACGGGGCCCATTCCCCTGCCCCTTGGCCTGCTGACCCTGTGGGGGAGCTTGGGAGGCCTGGTATTGGGGGTACTGTTTGTAGGCAGTGCCCTTCCTCGGGTAAAAGGGCTTTTTACCCGAGCCCTTCTTCTTGTGAGAAGGGGCAGAAGTCTTTCTAGACAGCCTTGTCCTCGTGAGGTGCTCGGTTTCGAGCTGTGCGGCCTTCTCGGTCTTGGGCTTGCCAAAAAGGTTCTCACCTCGGCAAGGGACATCGACCAACTTGTCCTGAACCCACGGCTCGAGGTCCGATGACTGCAACCACGCCTGGCGTCGAGCCGCGATGCCAGCTGCCGCAACACAGGCCGAAGCCTCAAAGCCATCGTAGGCAGCGTGGGACATAAACTTGGAGCATTCCCGTATACCCGAAGACAAGGACTTGAACCTCTGCAAGGGTTCCCCGGAGAGACCAGCAGAGAACCCGGCCAGCTCCTTGGCCAGGTCCCACAAGTACATGCCCATGTTCAGCTGGTAAGACTGGACACGGCAAGCAAGCATCGAGCCCTGGAAGCACTTTCTACCAAAACCATCCAGGTTCCGGGCCTCCCTGCCAGGGGGCACTGCGGAGTGCATCTTCTGACTTTTCAGATGATGCATGGTCGATTCCACCACCATGGAATGGTGTGGTAGCTGCGCCTTTTGAAACTCAGGGCTCTTTCGGAGTCGATAAATGGAATCGACCCGCTTGCTTAGAACCGGCGCTGAGGCTGGTGCCTCCCACATCCGGAAGAGGAGCCGTTCCAGCATCGGAGGAAACAGAACAGTAAAGGCCTCCTTCGGAGGAGAGTCATCCTGGAGGGCCTTGAGCTCTTCGGCTCCTCCTCGGGATCCACAGGGATAGCCAACGCCGTGGCCATATCCCGAACGAACTCCGGGAACTGGGTATCCTCCGGAGGGGATCTACTCCGGGGCTCGGACTGCGGTGAGTCCGACGGGATGCACCGAGTCCGGAAGGTGTCAAGGGACTCCTCGTCCTCCGTCTCCCAGGCGGACTCGTCTGATGAGAAATCGGGGTCCGACCGCGCGGGGCCTGTGAGCACCCGCCCCGATGCCAAAGGCACCGGTGTCGACGCCCTCAGTCCCAAACGGGAGGTCGAGGGTGACCGCGACCGAGGTCGACCTCGGGCATTCATGGTCTCGAGTATCGGCTCAGTCTCCGGGGTCGACTTCTATGTCGATGACCCGGTGGTCGGGGCATTTGCGCCAGACAGGCTGGCCATCAGCGCCCGCTGCTGTTCCATGAAGGCAGACAATCTGCACTCCAAGGCTGTCACAGCCTGAGACCCAGCTCAGGAGACTCAGCAGCCACCGACTCGGGCCCCGGTGGCGCTGGGCCCGACGTCGGCTCTCTGGGAGGAGAGTCCACGAGGACTAAAGGACTTACGTGTCCAGCAGACTCCGGCTCCACACGAGGTACTTTTGGCGGCTTCTCCTGTTCCACGGGCCCGGGACGGCGATCGGGGGTCCGAGACCTAGCTCTCGAGGAACCAGGTACCTCCGACGCCGACGCCCTCGTGAGCCGCTTCTTCCTCTTCCATTCCCGGTCGGGGGACCCCCTGTCCGAGGAGCCCCGACGGTGCTCGAGATCAGATTCCCGAGATGTCGAGGCCTCAGATGAGGTTCGGGCCCGGCCGGAGGCCGAGTCGGAGAAAAGCCTTTCCTTTTGGTGCTGACGACTTCGAAGCGCCTTGGTGGACATTTTTCCACATGGTCCACAGGTCTCAGGATTGTGGTCCGGACTTAGGCACCGAAGACAGAAGTCGTGTGTGTCGGTGAGAGACAGTTTCTTGCACTGATCACACTTCTCGAAACCACTGGAAGCCATCGGAGAAAAAAAAAGAGTCCCCGCGAGGTCAAAGGACCGGCCTTCCAGGGAAAAAGAAAAAAGGGCGCGAACGCCAGCCACGAAGGGCAAAAACCGAAAAAAGAAGATCAGGCTCGATACCGGCGTACCGAACCCAGCGGGAGGGGAACCGGCATCGAACCGGAGAAAAAATAGCGAAGGAATCGCCAAAAAATCTAACTATTTTCCGGGAGGACTAGGACACATGTCCGACGGGCTTCACGGAAAAATAGAGACTGAGCAAGATGGCACCTTTAGGCGGGAAGGGGACCGTGCATGCGTGCCTGCATTCCCAAAGGCTTTCATGGAAAGCTGGAGAAATGCTCCGCAGGGCTCCATCGACGTCGATGTCACCCATATGTGAAGACTGACTTCCTGCTTGGTCCTGGAGAAAGACCCCTATCCACCTCCCTGATAAAATCCTGAAAGGATATATCCTCTGGAGGAGACATCCTACGTTTAGGAGAAGGCTCCTCAGAGAAGTATTCTGGCAATGACAGAGCTGTCAGAGTCATCGGAGGATTCGAAATATCTTCTGTCCGGGTGCTCTTGTAAAGCACAGTTACTTACCTGTAACAGGTGATCTCTGGGAACAGCAGGAATATGTCTTCACATATGGGTACGTCGGTACCGACGGAGCCTGCGCGGGAACGCTCCCCAGCATCCAATCAGAAAGCTTTTGGGAGCATCCCACAGTGCCTGCGTGCTGCCTTCCCACCTTTCCCAACTGTCTCTCCTCAGTTAAGTTTTAGAGCTGAGACAAAGAGAGAGAGAGAGGGAAAGGAAAGAGAGAGAGAGAGAGAGAGAGAGACAACTCCTAGGGGAGGTGGGTGGGTTGTGAAGACTTATTCCTGCTGTTCCCAGAGATCACCTGTTACAGGTAAGTAACTGTGCTATCTCCAGGAACAAGCAGTAATGAGTCTTCACATATGGGGACTCCCTAGCTTTAGATGCCAGGGAGCGAGCCCATAAGTTGTGTGTCCCTGGAACAGGGCTGCACTTCCCCACCTGGATCTCTGGCATCCCATGAGGGATGGTGGGTAGGAGTTGATTAAGTATGGAACAGGTGTTTAAGAACAGCCTGACCAAACAAGGCATCCTGGCGGGAGTCCTTGTCCAAGCAGTAATGGGCTGTGAAGGTATGAACCGAGGCTCAAGTGGCTGCTCGACAGATATCATCGATAGATACAGAGTTCAGATGAGCCATTGAGGTTGTCATGGCTCTCACATTGTGAGCTGTGACATGGCCCTCTAGAGAAAGGTTCTTGCTCTGATAAGCGAAAGAAATACACTGGGCAATCCAGTTAGAAAGTGTTCTCTTGGAGACTGGTTGTCCCAAATGAGAAGGATCAAAGGCAACAAAGAGTTGGGAAGACTTTCTATGTTGCTGTGTCCTTTGTAAGTAAAAGGCCAAAGCTCTTTTACAGTCCAGGGTATGAAGGTTCCTCTCTGCACTTGATGCATGAGATCCTGGAATAAAGACAGGTAGGTAGACCTCCTGGTTGAGGTGAAAAGGCGAGACCACCTTAGGCATAAAGTGTGGATTAGTCCTAAGGACCACCTTGTCATGATGGAACCTTGTATAAGGTGGATTAGCTACTAGTGCTTGCAATTCACTGATGCGGCGTGCAGATGTGATAGCAATGAGAAAGATAACTTTCCAAGAAAGGTATTTCAAGGAGGTGGTAGCTAAAGGTTCGAAAGGCGGCTTCATAAGCTGACCAAGAACCAAATTTAAGTCCCATGCCACCGGGGGTGGTCTAATGGGAGGCTTTGTTAAAAGGAGGCCTCTCATGAATCTTGCTACAAGAGGATGAGAGGAAATAGGTTGTCCATTTAGAGGCCTAAGGGAAACTGCAATAGCACTCAAATGGACTCTTACTGAATTTGTCTTAACGCCTGCATTAGACAGATGAAGGAGATACTCCAGCAACGATTCCAGAGGTATGGCACGGGGGTTAAGACCCTTCTCAGAACACCAGATGGTAAACCTCCTCCACTTGAAAGCATACGAACGTCTAGTGGAAGGTTTTCTGGGAGCATAAAGAACATCTTTCACTTGTTGAGAAAGATGAAGATCCTGGAGATCTAGGCCTTCAGCAACCAAGCCCTGAGATGCAGAGACTAGGGATTGGGATGCCATAACCTTCCGTCCTCCTGAGAGAGGAGGTCTGGAGCAGACCCTAACTCTAGGGAGGGAGCTTGAGAGAGATGTAGAAGCAGAGGGTACCACACTTGCCGTGGCCAATGTGGAGCTATGAGAATCATGTGGCCTCTGTCTCTCTGAAGCTTGAACAGGGTTTTGGGGAATTAGGGGAATGTGTGGAAAGGCATACAGGAAGTCCTTGACCCCAGTGAAGGAGGAAAGCATCCCTTGCCTGAGCCCCCTGAGCCGGAGTTCTGGAACAGAACCAGGGAAGTTTGGCATTCCACGGACTTGCAAAGAGGTCTATGTCCGGGGTTCCCCAAATTCGAAAAATCTTGGATACCTGGCCCATATGTAGGGACCACTCGTGTGGAAGCAGAACTCGACTGAGTCTGTCCGCCCAAGAGTTTTGAATACCTGGAAGATAAACTGCCAGAAGATGAATGTGATGCTCTCTGGCGAGGGCCCACAGTCGCAGAGCTTCGTTGCAAAGCGACAGAGAGCCAGTTCCTCCCTGCTTGTTTACATAGAACATGGCTACCTGATTGTCCGTGTGGATAAGGACTGTCTTGTGGCTGAGCAGGGTGTGGAAAACTCGTAGAGCAAGGAAGATTGCTCTGAGTTCCAAGAGATTGATAGTAGACAAGTCTCCTGTGGGCACCAGATGCCCTGGGTGGAGAGGTGCTGAAGATGAGCTCCCCAGCCCATTAGAGAAGCATCTGTTGTAAGAGTTGCTTGGGGTAGAGGTTGTTGAAAGGGGGACCCCAGCAACAAGTTTTGAGGGGACTTCCACCACTGGAGAGACAAAATGAGGCGACTTGTGTTTGCTATTTTGTCTGACAGGCAGCCTACCGCCTGCGTCCATTGGGTGGATAAAGTCCACTGAGCTGCTCTCATGTGAAGGCGAGCATATGGTACCACATGTACAGTGGATGCCATGTGGCCTAGTAACTAACATCTCTCGAGCAGTTAGTAGGGGTTTTAACTCTGCTTGAGAAGCTAACTGCACCAAGCGAAGGCAACGGGCCCTTGCGCTTGTGGTATCCAGCAACGCCCCTATAAACTCCAGGGACTGAGTAGGGACTAAATTGGATTTTGGGATGTTTATTACCAGCCCTAAATACTGAAGGATACGCATTGTGCAGGTGAGAGAAGTCTTGGCCTCTGATTAAGTGGGAGCTCGAATGAGCCAGTCGTCCAGGTAAGGAAAGACGAATATTCCCAGGGTGCGCAGAAAAGCAGCAACCACTGCCATGCATTTCGTGAACACCCTTGGTGCAGAGGCCAGACCAAAAGGCAACACTTTGTATTGATAGTGCTTTTCCCGAAAAAGGAACCGAAGGAACCTTCTGTGAGATGGATGGATGAGAACATGAGTGTACGCATCCTTGAGATCTAGAGAACAAAGCCAATCCTGACTCTGAAGGTATGGCAGCAGAGTTCCTAGAGAAACCATCTTGAATTTTTCTTTGACTAGGAATCTGAGATCTAAGATGGGTCTGAAGCCCCCTGCTTTCTTTGAAATAAGAAAATAGGGGGAGTAGAACCCTGTGCCCTGTTGTTGAAAGGGCACTTCCTCTATGGCCCCTTGGGCAAGAAGAGTGGCAACCTCCTGCTCCAACAGGCTGAGGAGGGAGGTTGGAGAATTGAACAGGTGCACTCTTGAGAGAGGGGGCAAGCTTGAAAAATGAAGCTTGTACCCCTCTCTTATGATGGAGTGTGTCCAATGCTCTGCTGTAATTTGCCCCCACCTGGGAGCAAAGTGACATAACCTTCCTGGAATGGTGGAGGGTTCTGGTCCTTCTAGAGCCAGTAAGGCTAAGTTCTCTAGCAGAAAGTCAAAGGCCCTGAGGGGGCTGAGGTTGCTGGGCTGGAGCAGGCCTCGCAGCCTTTGCTTTGTTCTGTTTGGAGGATTGCTGACGTTTGGAAGGGAACTGAGATGCAGAAGATGCCCTCTGACCATAAGCAGGGTAGAATCTTCCCTTTTTAGAAAAAGGTGTTTTCTTGAACAACCTTTTCTTAGCAGGAGCAGCTGTAGATTTGGATAGTCTATCCAAAGCAGAATTTTCAGCATCCATCTGATTGGCTTTTGCTTGCCAATCCTTACCAAACAGGTTCTCACCTGTACAAGGGATATTTCCCAATTCATCTTGAACCCAGATCTCCAAATCAGATGCTTGAAGCCAAGCAATCCTACGTGCACCTATAGCTATAGCTGAGGCTCTGCTTACGCATTCAAAGGAGTCGAAAGCTGCACACGGTTGGAGAATTTGGAGATATCCTGGGCATGTTTGAGCCCAGTGAGAAATTCCTGCCTTTTATCCTCAGACATGAAAGGACTTAAAGTCTGCAAATGATCAGTGACTTCTTTTAAGAACATTCCCATGTAAAGACTATAGGAATTAATTCTCGCAGCAAGCATGGAAGCTTGGAAGACTCTTCTTCCAAAAGCATCCAGGGTTCTACATTCACGTCCTGGAGGATTAGAGGCATGTCTTTTGGCACTTCTAATCTTTCTCATTGCAGACTCAACCACAATAGAGTGGTGAGGAAGTTGAGTTTTATGGAAACCAGGACAAGGAGGGACACGATACATGGTGTCCAACCTGCGAGAATGAGGAGAGGTAGTCAGAGGTGCTTCCCACATCCTCAACATGAGATCATACAGAATCTCATGAATAGGTAAGATAGCTGTCTCTTTAGGAGTTTCAGGATATTGTAAAATATTTAACTCCTTGGCTCTGGGCTCTGATTCAGGTGACTCTGTAATAGAGAGACCCCGAGCCACCTCTCTGATAAAGTCTTGAAAAGACAAATCCTCTGGAGGAGACATCCTACGTTTAGGAGAGGACTCCTCCTGTGGAAGAAGCATCACTGCATCGACAGACTCCTCAGAGTCGTCAGAGGAATCGAAGTATCGTCTGTCTGGATGCTCTTGCAATGCCCGATACCCGTACCGACCGGGATCGGTATCGGGAATCACCGGTACCAGGGTATCAGTACCGGAGGGCTTCAGAGGACAAAGTACCGGCATAGCGGACGCTGATGTCGATGCCACCGGTACCGGGATCGGTACCGATGGCGATGCTAGTGCCGGTACCGGCGGAGTAGTCTGTTGCGGTACCACGGGTGTCGATGCCACAAGGAAAGCCGCCAGACTGCGTTCCATGGACAGAATTCTCTGATCCATCGACGCCGCCAATGCCTGGAAGTCGGTACCGGTGGCTTCCACCGGTACCCCAGAGCATAGCACCAAGAAATCTGTCGAGGCCACGCCATCGAGATCATCTTGGAACCCCGATGATGATGCTTTAGAGGCCGAAGCCTCCCGCCGGGGTAATTTTGCCGGTGCAGAATCCTCGAGGGCAAGGCCAGAGGCATCTCGATGCTTAGAAGGAGATCTACCCTTCGAGGACTGGCTGGATTTATGTTTAGTTACCCGAGATCCATGTGAGGAAGAAGCAGCCCTGGAAGACGTCGATGCCACCGAAGCCGCATCAGAGGGAACAGGGTACTGAGCTTGGCAGCTCGGTTCTGACGACCCCTCTTAGACATCATGGAACAGGACATACAATCTGTTATGGAATGGTCAGGACCTAAACATTTTAGACACCAGTCATGGGAGTCGGTGACGGAGATAGTACCGCCACATTTTGTGCACTTCTTAAAACCTGAGGCAGGATTTTCCATAGTTAAGGAAAAAGGTTCTGGGCCTAAGGCCCAAAACTGAAGTGCACCTGAAGTGGAAAAAAAGGTCCTTTTTTTTTTTTTTTTTTAAAGAAGAAAAGAACAGGGACCGGCGGTACCGGTACAGCATTAAAGAAGGCAGACGCGACAGAAAAGAATAAAGAAAAAAATAAGGAAATTCTTCTGCGGTGACAGGAACACGACCTGCTGGCTCCGTGGAAAAAGGACAACTGAGGAGAGACAGTTGGGAAAGGCGGGAAGGCAGCACGCAGGCGCTGTGGGATGCTCCCAAAAGCTTTCTGATTGGACGCTGGGGAGCATTCCCGCGCAGGCTCCGTCGGTACCGACATACCCATATGTGAAGTCTCATTCCTGCTTGATCCTGGAGATAGCACGATACCGATTCAAGTCGGTACCGGAGGGGTCCGGTACTGGCCTGTCAATACCGGAGGAAATAGCATGACTCGGTGAGGGTAGCATAGTCGCCGATGTCGATGCTGTCAGTACCGGTTCCAATATTGGTGCCGGAACCGGTGTCAGTACCGGTTGAACTGTCTGAAGCGGTCCCAAAGGCACTGATGCCGCAAGGAGAGCCACCAGACTGCGCTCAATGGCCAGGAATCTCTGGTCAATTGACACTGCCGACGCCTGGGTGTCGGTACTGGACGAAGCGGCCAGTACCCCAGAGCATGGCACCAGTAGTTCTGCCAAGGTTGAGTCCTCGAGAACATCCTGGAGCCCCGATAGTGCTTTGGAAGCTGAAGCCTCCCGCCAGGGCAATTTTGCCAGTACAAGTCCCTCAAGGGCAACGCCAGAGGCATCTCGATGCTTGGAAGGAGATCTACCCTTTGAGGACCGGCCAGATTTATGTTTGGTTACCTGAGATCCATGGGAGGAAGACGAAGCCCTGGAAGACGTCGATGCCACGGATGCTGCATCGGAGGGAAAAAGGGTGCTAAGCTTAGCAGCTCGTTTCTGCCAACCCCTCTTCAACATCATCCCACAGGCAACACACTCCGAGATGGAGTGGTCAGCACCTAAACATTTGAGGCACCACTCGTGAGTGTCGGTGACGGAGATGGTACCGCCACACTTGGAACACTTTTTAAAACTCAAAGCGGGTTTTTCCATGTTGAGGAAAAATTGGGCCTAGTGCCCAAAATGGCGCGTGGCACCCGAGAGAAAAAAGGCTGGAAAATCCAGATAAAAGATTAGAATTTTTTATTTTTTTTTTTAAGAAAGAAAGAACTGGCGGTACCGGTATAGCGTCGAAGGCGGCATACGCTACCACAAAAAATAATGAAAAATATGGGATAATTTCTGCGGTGACAGGAAAACGACCTGCTGGCTCTGCGGAAAACGAAGAACTGGAGAGAGGCAGTTGGGTAAGGGAGGAAGGCAGCACGCAGGCACTGTGGGATGCTCCCAAAGGCTTTCTAATTGGATGCTGGGGAGCGTTCCCGCCAGGCGCCGTCGGTACCGACGATACCCATATGTGAAGACTACATCCCTGCTTGTCCCTGGAGATTGCTAAAACATTGGCTCACAGAACTGAAAGAGGAGCTTAAGCTAGAAATAAGTGGCGTTAAAAAATAACTGAAAGACTTTAAATGCACTGAGGGCAAGATATAGTAGATCTTGCCTCTCGGCAAGAAGATAACGGAAAATCAATTGGACCAGCAGACGGAAGTGATGGGGGAAATGCTGCTGAAAGAAAAGACAGAGGATCTTAAGGACCACTCACAGAGGTGTAATATAAGAGTGAAAGGAATTCCATTAGACCCTAAATATAGGGATTGTGCTAAAGTAATAACGGAAGCCCTACTAAAGGAGGCGGAACCAGAGAGCGTGGCAGAGGAGGCACCTCTACACTTAGAAAGGGCACACAGGGGACTTGACCCTATAAGAGTCAACAGATCACGAGATATAGTGGTATGCATAAGCTCCTATAAAACAAAGGAGCGCATTTTGAGAGCAGCTCAAAAGATGGGTCATTTCCAGTGGGAAGGACATACAATGGAGCTGTACCATGACTTGTCTATGGGCACCTTGCAACGTCGTTGAGAGCTGAGAGAAATGACAGCTCTTTTGAGAAGGATTGAGATATAAGTGGTTATACCCCTTTGGTTTGCTTATAACAGTGAAAGGGGTATCGTGACGGGTGAAGACTAGCAGCGAAGCACGGGAAGTACTAAAGGAACTTGGAGTGTCATACCTTCCTGAGAATATGATGGGTCAAGCCAAGGCAGGCACACCATCAGTCTCTAAGATTGGGACTGAAGTGGCAGCGAGTGCCTGCTAATGGCAGAAGATTGGCGAGACATTCAAAGGGGAAACAAGGAGAAGACAGAGCGCCAAAGGAAACTGGTTGAGAGGAGGCTACAGTGAAGATTCATATGGTAACCTGTAGTCAGTTGGTCCAGGGAAGAGACTAAAGGAACTTTTTCTGTGAGACTAGTCTGAGTATTTGCAAAGGAACGGTGGACATTGAGGTAAATTTGATAATATAATGTTGTTTCAAAAATGTTAAGAGAATTATCTGTTAAAGGGAATGTTTATGGTTTAAGGGTAGACCAAAGATGCTTGAAAGGCACTATGCAAGGGTGGGAAGCAAAAGGAGGGGGGGTGGGGGGGCTTTACCCTGTTGTGTGGAAATTGGATGGAAGATGAGTGGGAT
Source organism: Ichthyophis bannanicus (assembly GCA_033557465.1). Classification (NCBI taxonomy): domain Eukaryota; kingdom Metazoa; phylum Chordata; class Amphibia; order Gymnophiona; family Ichthyophiidae; genus Ichthyophis; species Ichthyophis bannanicus. Next base: position 187,727,269 of record CM066036.1, read on the forward strand.
GTAGGAATGCAAGGTTTGGAGGGGGGAAGGGAGGAGAGGGAGAACACTGAGGGGAAAGCCACAATACACTGTGATAAGGGAGTGCGGGGGTGTGAGTAAAGAGAGCCAGTGGCAGGCGTTGGATGGACAGTCACTACCTATGAGTGGTCAGTTTCCTGGGAGGAGACTGCTTAATGGAGGGGGAGGGGGGAGGGGGGATGAGGAGGGGGGGAGGGCACTGGGGGAATAAGCGAGTTACACCAACATACATCCAACAGATGCGATGGTGAAGATAGGTACAATAAATGTCAAAGGGTTAAATAGTCCACAGAAGAGACGACAGTTATTTAGGGAGGCTGAGAGGTTACACTGGGATATCATAATGGTGCAGGAGACCCACCTCAAATGCAAGGACAAGGGTTTGTTGGCCTGTAGGCAGTTTCCACATCGGTATTTTGGGAAGTGAGAGGGGAAGGTAATGGGGGGAGGGAAGGAAAGGGGGGTAGCAATATTGATATGGAGGGGATGTCCTTTTCAGGTAGGGGAGGTGACTAGGGATAAAAGGGGAAGAGTGCTAATACTGTGTGGTGAATGGAGGGGAGAGAAAGTAACGCTGGCGAATATTTATGCCCCAAATTCAGGACAAGTTCCTTTCTGGAGGGAGGTATGTGGGATCGTGGATCGCACTATACAAGGGAAATTGGTGATGGGAGGGTATTTCAATCTGGCTTTGCATCCGGGATGGGACTGACAAATGAGGGAGGGAGACGGGAATGCAAAAAGCAAACGTATACTGAAAGGAATACTTTTAAAAATTTCATATCTCGGATGTTTGGAGGGAGCATAATAAAGGGGGAAGAGAATACACCTTTTATTCATGCCCACATAAGACCTTCAGTCAGATAGATTATTTGTTGGTGGACAAATTGTGGGAGACAAGAGTGAGGGAGGTGGAGATTTGGAATATTACGTGGTCAGATCATGCCCTGACATGGTTGGAAATTCAAGGAGGACAAGGGGTGGGGGGAATATGCTTTTGGAGGTTGAATGAGAGCCTCCTAAAAAGGAAAGAAGTGGTCAGGGATGTCAAGAAGTGCCTCCAGGAGTACTGGCAGATGAATGATAATGGAGAAGTGCGGGATGTGGGAAGGGATGAAAGTGGTAATTAGGGGGTGATTGATTATGTGGGCTGCCCAGATTAAAAAGAAAAAAAAGGGAAGAGAAGCTTCATGAAGAAATTAAGAATGCTACTAAGCAATATAATTTGCAGGGCAGGGCGGGGCAGTTGAAGCATTTGAATCAAATGAGATTGGAGCTGAACCAGCTACAATTGGAGTCCATAGCTTTTCAATTGGAAAGGGTAAAACAGATGTTTTATGAGTGGGGTGATAGAGCGGGGAGACTATTGGCCCGTAAGCTGCGAAAAAGGGAAACAGTGAATGTAATAGTTGCAATTAAGGAGCGGGGTGGAGAAATATTGCGGACGGAAAAACAAATTGGGGATAGATTCTGTCAATTTTATTCTGAACTATACGCACAACACAGGGAAGAGAGGGAGGCAAGATGTATTCAGGAATTTCTGGGGACAATGGATTTACCTAAAGTAGGGGAGGAGATGGGGGCACGGTTGGAGGGATGAATACATCGGGAGGAAATTGAGAAGGTGATTAAAGAAATGCCGCTTGGCAAAGCACCAGTCTTGGATAGGCTGGCAAACTATTTTTATAAGACCTTTAGGTAGGAGATGCTGGAATTTTTGGAGAGGTTGTTTAATGGGATTATGGAAGAGACGGGGGCAACTTTCCCAAGAAATGTTGACAGCGGGAATCACGGTGTTACCAAAGTCAGGGAAGGATCCCTTGGGTTGTGGTTCCTACCGCCCAATCTCAATGCTTAACACGGATGTGAAGATTTTGGCGAAAGTGTTGGCTAATAGGTTAGCATCAGGGTTACCTACTTTAATTGACATAGACCAAACGGGCTTTATTAGTGGGAGACAGGCTCTGGACAATGTTAAGAGAGTGTTAGAGGTGATTTGGGAAGCGCACTACAGGCAGATAGATATGATGGTGCTGTCTATAGATGCGGAAAAAGCATTCGATCGGGTTATTTGGACCTTCTTGTTTGCCATAATGCAGAAGATGGGATTTGGAGCTAATCTATCTTGGGTGAAGGCATTGTACAATAAACCCCAGGCTAGGGTACGAATTAATGGTAATTACTCAGCGGTATTCGGATTGGAGAGGGGCACACGACAAGGGTGTCCACTGTCTCCACTGTTATTTGCATTGGCGGTGGAACCTTTGGCACAGTTGATACGAAGGGATGAGGGAGTTCGGGGAGTTAGGGTGGGGGGACAACAGCACAAAATTTCTTTGTTTGCGGACGATATCCTATTGATGATAACTGAGCCAGAAGGAACTTTGGCAAGGGTTATGGAAGTAATTGAGAGGTACGGCGAGGTATCTGGATTCAAGATGAATATAGATAAGACTGAGGCGCTTAATGTAAGTATTCGAGAAAAGGAATTAGGCCGCTTGAGGGGAAAATATTCATTTAAATGGGCACGGAAGGCTATCAAATACTTGCAAGTGCAAATTACGGCTAACCCGTAATTATCCTCAGTTATGGAGAGCAGTGGGTCAGGACCTGAGGGATTGGATGGACATGGAGATGTCGTGGATGGGCTGTACAGCGGTGGTCAAGATGAATATACTCCCTAGGGTATATTATTTTTTTCAGGTACTTCCCATAGCAATTCCAGTAGGGCAAATGCGGAAACTCCAGGGGAAGGTATTCCACTTCATTTGGAGGAAACGACGAGTGGCTAGGGCAATTTTGCATATGCCTCGAGAAGAGGGGAGGTTGGGGGTCCCAGATCTGCAGGCTTATTACTGGGCAACTCAGATTAGACACGTGATGGATTGGAGGGGAGGGAGGGAGAACGAACGGAAAACATTTGTGAAGCTGGAGGAAGCAGGAATAAGGGGGAGGACACTGGAGGCACTTCCATGGATGAGTAAGAGAGCATGGGGTTTGGAAACTGTTGGGAACCCATATCTGAACCATGTCCTTGGGATCTGGGATAGAGTGAGAAAGGTGGGGGGGGATCCTAAATTTTCGGTGATGCAAACTTTGTGCTATAAAGAGGACTTTAAACCAGGAAGGGAAGGTGGGATTTTTAAGCAGTGGGAGCGGAAAGGCCTTAGGTGATTTTATCAAATTTTGGACAGGGGGGGGGGGATTGGGTCTCCTACGAGGAATTACGACAGGATCATCAGCTAGGGGAGGGTGAGTTATTCCACTATTGGCAGGTACTACATTATATACAGAAAAAAATAGGTAAAAAGGGGCTAACGAGGGATTACACTGAACTTGAGATAATATGGTATGGAAAAAGGCGGTCCAGGGGGTTGATATCAGGGTTATACAAAGCAGTGAGGGGGAGACAAAAAAAAAAGATGAGAAAGTAGGATATATGAGGGTGTGGGAAAAAGAGATGGAGATGCAAGTGGACCTCCATCAGTGGACAGGTTCGGCAAATGCCTATATCAAAAGCTATTAGAGAAAATTGGTATAAAGTTATAATGAGATGGTATTATACGCCAGCGAGGTTGAATAAGATGTATCCGGCACTATCAAAGGGGTGCTGGAGGAATTGTGGGGAAGAGGGGACTATGTAGCATGTGTGGTGTACATGCCCACAGATTCAACTCTTTTGGAAAGAAATACAGAGGTGGATAAAAAGGGTGGTGGGGTGGAAATAAGGTGGGAGCCATTAATTTTTCTTTTTGGGTAGCGGAGGGATGGAGGACCTCGGGAGGTTAGAAAGCAAATTTTGGCCTGTCTCAGTGCGGCACACTGTGAGGTGGCCTACCGGTGGAAACAGGAGAGGCCGCCTCAAGTGGAGCATTGTGAAAATAGTCACATTTACCTAATGGAAAAATTGACAGCAATACGTAGACAGAAGGGGTCAAAGTTTGAAAGTGAATGGCAGAATATGTTGGTGTATTTGCAGGGAAGAGGGTGGGAGGGTGGGTGAAAAGGGAAGGATGGGGGGGTGGGGGAGGGAGAAGGAGGGGCGTGAGAGAGGGATAACAGGGAGAGAGAGGCGGGGAGGGGAATGGGCGTTAAGGTATAAGATAGAGGGTAAGGGTGTAGTGGAAGATGGTAGTTGTGAGGGAATGGCAAGTAGAGAGGATGGAGGTGGGCGAGGGGAGGAGGAGGTGGAAATGGAAAAGATCTATTAGTTGTGTTGAAAGGATATTTCAAAGAAGTTTTTGTATTGAAAATGGATGTAATGGTTATATTTCATGGTTGAGTTGATCAATAAAAAAAATCTTAAAACTTGACCTGGAATATATTGCTGCCACAGAATATCCAAGTCTGTTTTCACAGTCCCACATGCTGATTTATAAATCAGGCATAAACATTTAAATCTACTCTGAAATGTCATTGGTAACTAATGCAAAGTTTTCAATATAGGAATATAGTCTTTCTTCCCCCCCCCCTCCAACTATTAAGACAAGTTGCATAATTTTGGATTATTTGCAACGATTTCAATAAGGCATCATATAAACCCAAATATAAAATACTGCAATAATCAATATTTGGGAGAAACAATGCTTGTATCACTTTACAAAAATCTTCAGCATTTAATAAGCACTTCAAAGCTCTTATAGATCTCATTATAAAATGTTATTTTATAAATTATTATATTATAATATATATATATATATATTAATTTTAAACTTCTATTAAGATCTAAACATGACAGGTCAACCAACAAACCAGCACTTCTCCACAAACAGTTTTTAACTTTGTAACCCCCTCCCCCCCCCCCCCCCCCCGCAAGAAGGCATCTTATCCAGACAAATAGTTATAAAGTGGCTGCCAGCGGCTGTGAAACTGTTCTCCCCTTTGTTTCAGTATAACAGTCAGGTGTTCCATTAACACAATTTGCTAGAGCCACAGCCATCACACCTCCATGCCTGGCACGGTCGCCTGCTTCCAGTTCCAAGCTCTCTCCCCCCTGGCTGCCTGGATACATGCTTAGATTGGCAGAGTCCACTGCCTCCGCAAGCCATCAGGCCAAAGTTCCAATATTTATTTATTTATGTAACAATATTTCTATACCGCTTTTCTTGTATTCAAAGTGGTTTACATGGAACGGCAACACTGAACATTGAACATTACATAGAAAAGGTCATTAAACTTGGAGAGGGAACTTTAAACAATAACTGGGTATATTACATAGAACAGTACATCAACTTGGAGTGGTTTTACATGGCTGGTTGTTATAGGTTGAGGGTGTTATTAGGTGGTAGGAATTGATTTGGGTTATAATTGTTAGCTTTGTTAATGGGGTCATATTTATTGTAGAGGTTATGTTTCCTGTATTGGTTCTGTTTCTGGTCTGTAATACTCTGAAAAGAGGTGTATCTTTAGTTCTTTACAAAAGTCCCATAAGTCATTGGTGGTTCTTATCCTTTCCAGGAGTGCATTCCAGAGGTATGGTGCATAATTTGAGAAGGTTTGGTGACAGGTAGATTGTTTTGCTTTGATTTTGTTTTTGGGTATTAGTAGGTTTTTATTGTCTCTCCTTTTTATTCTGGTTTCAGGGTCTTTGCATACAAGTGTTTAGAGTAATGGTGGGGATAGCTGGTGTAGGATCTTGAAGATGGTGAGAATGGCTTTGTATCTAGTTCTGGCGATTATGGGGAGCCAGTGGAGCTGTACCAATGTTGGGGTTATGTGGCTAGTTCTTGAAGTACCAGTTATGATGCGGGCAGTTGTGTTTTGTAAAAGTTGCAGAGGGTAGATGGATTGGGTTGGTAAGCCCTGATAGATATTAGTCTAGAATGGGCATTATCAGGGCTTGACAAACTGTGCGGATATTGTTGGGATCCAGCAGTGGTTTGAGCTTTTTTATAGTTCTAATTTTATGGTAGGCTGTCTTTGTTAATTTTCTTATGTGGGCTTGGAAATTTAGGTTTTGATCGAGGGGTATCCCCAAGTATCTTACTTCTATCTTTACGGTTATGCAGTTGTGTGATAATTGTAGAGAATTTGGTGGAGCAAAGGTGTTGTTTCTTGTTATGAAAATTGCTTCAGTTTTATTGTAATTTATTGAAAGTAGGGTTCCTGAAGTCATTCTGACATCTCATTTATGCATGATGTTATTCTTGAGTAGTCTGGTTGGTCTATGTTGAATGGTGTATGTACCATGATGTCGTCTGCATAGATGCTATAGTTTATGTTGTATTTGACCATTATGTGGCAGAGGGGCATGAGATAGATATTAAACAGTAGAGCGGAGAGTGTTGATCCTTGTGGTACTCCTTGTAGTTTTTCAATTGGGGATGATCGGTGCATTCTGGATTTCACTTGTCTTTTTCTATTGGTTAGATAAGATTTGAACCATTTTATGGTAGTTTCTTGAAGTCCGATTTCATTTAGGCATTTGATAAGTGTAGTATGGTTGATAGAATCAAAGGCAGCCTTTATATCAAGAACCAGTATACAGCCTTGTTTGATGCTATCTAATAGACAAAACCCCAGGTTCAACCCCACATCTGTTTGAAATATGTTCATAACTTGCTCCCAGATCTGGCCCTAATAGCAAACCATCTCTGGGTATTCCTACCATATATGAATAAACGTTTCCGCACATCTACAATTCTGCCAGCAAAGATTTGATGTTTGCAGGAACATTTTCCCCAAACACTCAAGCATATAAAACCACCAGAGCAAGTGTTTGTAGGATGTCTCCTGAATAGCCAGAGAGCGCTTGACGCCCAACCCCCTCACACACACTCACCACCCTTGACCTAGTGTTCGTCCATTCCAACCTCCATTATCACATCAACTGCAATATATCCCCAAGTACCCTGGTCCGAACATAATATGATCACCTTCAATTTACCTATTAACCTATTGACTTAAACAAGACATAACTGCTCAAATAACCCACGACGTTTCAAAGAATTCAATAAAGACAACCTCCTCAAGCAAATCTTTCCAACCCTAGACAAGTCTACAGATTTCCCAGCACTTATATCTAACTGGAATGATACTCTCACCAGCAGCCCTTGCATCACCCAAGAAAGCATAGTTACTTACCTGTAAAAGGTGATTTCCGGGAACAGCAGGAATTTAATCTTCACATATGGGTATCGTCGGTACCGACGGAGCCTGCGTGGGAACGCTCCCCAGCGTCCAATAGGAAAGCCTTTGGGAGCATCCCATAGCACCTGCGTGCTGCCTTCGCGCCTTTCCCAACTGTCCCTCTCCAGTTGAGTTTAAAGCTGAGGGAAAGAGAGAGGGAAAGAGAGAAAGAAAGAGATAGATACAACTCCTAGGGGAGGTGGGTGGGTTGTGAAGACTAAATTCCTGCTGTTCCCGGAGATCACCTGTTACAGGTGAGTAACTATGCTATCTCCAGAAACAAGCAGGAATGTAGTCTTCACATATGGGGACTCCCTAGCTGCAGATGCCAGGGAGAAGGCCCCAGAAGTTGTGTGCCCCTGTGAAAGGGCTCCAGTTCCCACCCATGGATCTCTGGCATCCTACCAGGGATGGTGGGTAGGAGTTGATTATTTATTTATTTTATTTATTTTTTATACCACGCTCTTTAGAATCAGTGCGGTTTACATGTATACTAACAGGTACTTTTTATTCCCTTGTCCCCGAAGGGCTCACAATGTAAATGTATCTGAGGCAATGGAGGGTTAAGTGGCTTGCCCAAGGCCACTAGGAGTGGCCATGAACTAGAGACCCCAGTCCCTCCGGCCTGAGGTAGCTTGTCCCCATGCGGGAATTGAACCCCCAGCCCTCCGGCCTGAGGTAACCTGTCCCGACCACTGAGCCACTCCTCCTCCTGATTAAGTATGGAATAGGTGTTGTAGAACAGCCTGACCAAACAAGGCATCCCGGCGGGAGTCCTTGTCTAAGCAGTAATGGGCTGTGAAGGTATGAACCGAAGCCCAAGTAGCTGCTCGACAGATGTCGTCGATAGACAGAATGAAGATGAGCCATAGAGGCTGCCATGGCTCTCACATTGTGAGCTGTGACATGGCCTTCAAGAGAAAGGTTTTTACTCTCATAGGCAAAAGATATATACTGTGCAATCCAGATGGACAGTGTTCTTTTGGAGACTGAAAGTCCCAAATGACTAGGATCAAAAGCAACAAAGAGTTGGGAGGACTTTCTATGTTGCTGTGTCCTTTGTAAGTAAAAGGCCAAAGCTCTTTTACAGTCCAAAGTATGAAGATTCCTTTTTGTATTTGAGGCATGAGGCCTTGGGAAGAAAACAGGAAGGTAAACCGCTTGGTTTAAATGAAAAGGTGACACCACCTTTGGCATAAAGTGTGGAAGAGTCCTAAGGACTACCTTATCATGATGGAACCTTGTATATGGAGAATCAGCCACCAACGCTTGCAATTCACTGATGCGATGTGCGGATGTGATTGCAATAAGAAAAATGACCTACCAGGAAAGGAATTTCAAAGAGGTAGTGGCTAATGGTTCAAAGGGCGGTTTCATGAGCTGCCCAAGAACCAGATTCAAGTCCCATGCCACCGGTGGTGACTTAACGGGAGGCTTAGTAAAAAGAAGGCCTCTCATAAATCTCGCTATAAAAGAGGATGAGAGGAAATAGGTTGTCCATTTAGAGGCTTGAAAGAAGCTGCAATAGCACTCAAATGAACTCTCAATGAATTTGTCTTAAGCCCTGCATTTGATAAATGAAGGAGATACTCCAATGATGATTCCAGGGGTATCGCAAGAGGGTTAAGACCCTTCTGCGAGCACCATATGGTAAACCTTTTCCACTTAAATGCATAAAAGCATCTTGTGGAAGGCTTTCTGGAAGCATAAAGGATATCCTTTACCTGCTGGGAAAGGTTAAGACTGTGAAGTTCTAGGCTTTCAGCAACCAGGCCCTGAGATGCAGAGACTGGGGATTGGGATGCCACAGCATCCCGTCCTCTTCAGAAAGTAGATTTGGAGCAGATCCTAACTCCAGAGGCGGAGCTTGAGAGAGATGTAGGAGAAGAGGGTACCACATTTGTCATGGCCAACGTGGAGCTATGAGAATCATATAACCTCTGTCTCTCTGAAGCTTGAATAGAGTTTTGGGAATTAGGGGAATGGGTGGAAAGGAGGAGGAAAGCATCCCTGGCCTTACAACCCAGAGCCGGAATTCTGGAACAGAACCGGGGAAGTTTGGCATTCAGCAGACTTGCAAACAGGCCTATGTCCGGGGTTCCCCAATTTTGAAAAACTTTGGCCACCTGGTCTGCATGGAGAGACCATTCGTGTGGAAGCAGAACTCGACTGAGTCTGTCTGCCCAAGAGTTTTGAATGCCTGGAAGATACACTGCAAGGAGATGAATCTGATGCTCTCTGGCCAGGGCAATAGTCACAAAGCTTCATTGCAGAGTGACAGAGAGCCTCTTCCGCCCTGTTTGTTCACATAGAACATGGCTACTTGATTGTCCGTTTGAACTAGGACTGTCTTGTAGCTGAGCTGGGTGTGGAATACTCGAAGAGCAAGGAAGATTGCGCTGAGTTCCAGGAGATTGATGTGTAGATAGGCCTCCTGTGGAGTCCAGGTTCCCTGGGTAGAGAGGCCTTGCAGGTGGGCTCCCCAATCCACCTGTGAAGCATCTGTTAGAGTGGCTTGGGGTGGGGGTTGCTGAAAAGGAGACCCCACCAAAAGGTTTTAGGGTGACTGCCACCATTGGAGGGACAAAATAAGGCGATCTAAGCTTGCTATTTTGTCTGACAGGCAACCTGACGCCTGAGTCCACCGAGTGGATAAAGTCCACTGGGCTGCCCTCATATGGAGGCAAGCAGAAGGAACCACATGCACGGTGGATGCCATGTGGCCTAGCAATTGTAACATCTCCCGAGCAGTGAGGTGAGGTTTTACCACTGCTTGGGAAGCTAACTGCACAATGTGAAGGCTGTGGGGCTGTGGAAGGTAGGCCCTTGTCTGTATGGTATCCAGCAGAGCTCCAATAAACTCTAGGAACTGAGTGGGAGCAAGGTTAGATTTTGGGAAGTTTATGACAAGTCCCAAATACTGAAGGATGCGCATTGTGCGAGAGAGGGCAACCCTGGCCTCTGGCTCTGAAGGGGCTCGAATGAGCCAGTCGTCTAAGTAAGGGAAGACAAATATTCCTAGGGTGCGGAGAAATGCTGCCACCACAGCCATGCATTTTGTGAACACCCTTGGCGCAGAGGCCAGGCCAAAAGGAAGAACCCTGTATTGGTAGTGCTTCCCTTGAAACAGAAAGCGAAGGAACTTTCGGTGAGTTGGATGGATGAGAACATGAGTGTACGCATCCTTGAGATCTAGAGCACAAAGCCAAGCCTGAAGGTATGGCAGCAGAGTTCCTAGAGAAATCATTTTGAACTTCTCTTTGAACATTAATTTGTTCAATTCTCTGAGGTCTAAAATGGGTCTGCGTCCTCCTGTTTTCTTTGGAATAAGGAAATAGGGGGAGTAAAACCCTGTACCCTGTTGGGGAATGGGTACCTCTTCTATTGCCCCTTGGGCAAGAAGCACAGTGACCTCTTGACCTAACTGGTCATTGAGAGAGGTCTGAGAATTGAACTGTCTTACCATTGTAGGAGGGGGCATGCTGAGGAAATGAAGCTTGTACCCCTCTCTTACAATAGACAGAGTCCAATTTTCTGCTGTTGTCTGACCCCATCTGGGGGCAAAATGATATAACCTTCCTGGGATGGTGGAGGCTTCTGGGCCATTCAGGGCCTGGAAGGCAAAGTTCTCTAGATAGGAGTCAAAGCCCCTGCGGAGGCTGAATCTGCTGAGCCGGTTGAGGCTTAGCTGCTTTTGTCTTTCTTTGCCTAGGTTGTTGCTGCTGTCCCTTTTGGGCAGACTCACCTAAGCGATGCCTCTGTTGGGTATAGGAGGGATAAAACTACTTCTTACTGAAGAATGGTTTCTTAGAGGATTTTTTCCTTGCAGGATTAGCTATAGATTTAGACAATCTATCCAAAGTGATATTGTCAGCATCTATCTCATTAGCTTTTTCCTGCCATTTCTTGCCAAAGAGATTCTCTCCTGTGCAAGGAATATCCCCTAGTTTATCCTGTACCCAAATTTCCAAGTCAGATGCCTGGAGCCAGGCAATTCTACGTGCACCTGTAGCAATAGCAGAGGTTCTGCTTATGCACTCAAAGCAGTCAAAGGCTGCACGATTCACAAACTTGGAAACATCCTGAGCATGTTTGACAAGGGCAAGGTAATCTTGCCTCTTATCATCAGGAAAGAGAGGGCTCATAAGCTCTAAATCTCCTGTGACCTCCTTAAGGAACATTCCCATATATAAGATATAGGAACTGATCCTAGCAGAAAGCATGGAAGCCTGGAAGGTTCGACGTCCAAAGGCATCAAGAGTCCTATACTCACGTCCTGGAGGATTAGATGCATGCCTTTTTGCATTCTTTATCCTTCTCATAGCTGATTCCACCACCATGGAACCCAGGACAAGGAGGAACTCGATACATGGTGTCGAGTCTTTGAGAGTGAGGAGATGTGGTTAGAGGTGTTTCCCACATCCATAACATGAGATCATGCAAGATCTCATGAATAGGTAAGGTAGCTGTCTCCTTGGGAGCTTTAGGGTATTGTAGGATTTCTAATTCCTTTGCCCTAGGCTCTTTTTCAGGAGCCACTGTGATGGAAAGACCTCGGGCCACATCTCAAATAAAATCCTGAAAGGACATATCCTCTGGTGGAGACATCCTACGCTGAGGAGAAGAGGAATCCTCAGGAAGAAGTACTCTGGTATTGGCAGAGCTTTCAGAGTCTTCAGACTCATCCGAGGATTCGAAGTACCTCCGATCCGGGTGATCGTGCAAGGCACGGTACCGGTACCGATCAAAGTCGGCATTGGAGTGGTCCGGTACAGACTTGTCGATGCCAGATAGAGACGCATGACTCAGTCCCGGTAGAATACCTGCCGATGTCGATGCAGTCGGTGCCGGTACCGGCTGAATTGTCTGAAGCGGTTTCAGAGGCATCGAGGCCGTGAGAAGAGCCGCCAGACTGCACTCAATAGCCAAGAATCTCTGGTCTATCAACGCTGCCGATGCTTGGGTATCGGTACCAGATGAAGCGGCCGGTACCCCAGAGCATGGCACCAGTAGTTCTGCCGAGGTTGAAGCCTCAAGAACATCCTGGAGCCCCGTTAGTGCTTTGGAAGCCGAAGTCTCCCGCCGTGGCAATTTTTCCGGTGAAAGTCCCTCATGGACAACGCCAGAGGCATCTCACTGTCTAGAAGGAGATCTACCTTTGAGGACCGGTTAGATTTATGATTAGTTACCTGAGATCCATGGGAGGAAGACGAAGCCCTGGAAGATGTCGATGCCATGGAGGCTGCATCAGAGGGAAAAAAGGTGCTAAGTTTAGCAGCTCGGTTCTGCCGGCCCCTTTTCATCATCATCCCACAGGCAACACACTCTGAAATACAGTGGTCAGGACTTAAACATTTGGGGCACCACTCATGGGTGTTGGTGATGGAGATGGTACCGCCACACTTAGAACACTTTTTAAAACCCGAAGCGGGTTTTTCCATTCTGAAGAAAAATTTGGGCCTAGTGCCCAAAATGGCGGGTGGCACCTGAAGAGAAAAATTACTGGAAAGACTCCAGAAAAAAGTTTTTTGGGGGTTTTTTTTTGAAGAAAAGAAAGAACCACCAGCGGTACAAGTGTAGCGTCGAGGAAAGGCAGACGTGACCAGAAAAAAGAATAAGGAGGGAATTTTTTCTGCGGTGACAGGATGTGTGACCTGTCGGCTCCGCGGAAAACGAAGAACTGGAGAGGGACAGTTGGGAAAGGCGGGAAGGCAGCACGCAGGCCCTGTGGGATGCTCCCAAAGGCTTTCCTATTTGTGCTGGCGAGCGTTCCCGCGCAGGCTCTGTCGGTACCGACGATACCCATATGTGAAGACTACATTCCTGCTTGTTCCTGGAGATTAACACATCTCATAGAAACAATAAAACTCACTAGGACTCCTCCGATATAAGACTAGCAAAACTCCCATTACGAAGACTGGAATGTAAATGGAGAAGAACTAAAGATCAGACAGAGAGACAAGAGTACAGAGCAAAGCAACAAGACTACAACAAATTGATACTGGACCATAAAAGACAACACCATAAAAACATCATAATGAAGTCACTCAACCATCCTAGAGAGCTTTTTACAATAGTGAAAGACTTAACCAGAACATCTCATAACAATGCAGACTTACTATATATCCCCTGAGACATATGCAACTTATCTACAAAGCAAGCTCAATTGCCCACACACCTCAACGAACCAGCCTCCCCCCTCCAGCATTGCCATCACCAAAACAGGATACCTCAAAGAATTGGACAGCATTCTACTTAATCTCAGAAGAATACTGCACCAACTTACTAAAAGCTCTCAATACAAAAACATCACCTCTCAACCCCTGCCCCACCACATAGATAAAAGCCATGTCTCAAGAACTAGCACCAATGTTATGCAGAATAGTAAACCTTTCCCTCGCAAAAGGAATTATGCCACCACAGCTCAAAACCTCTTCAATAAGACCACTCATAAAAAGCATAGCCTCTGACCCAAACTCACCATCTTCATACCGTCCAATACCACTCCTATCCAAGATAATTGAAAAAAACGTACAGCGCCAGCTCCAGGATCATGTAGACTCAAACTTCCCTTTTGACCCACAGCAGCAGAGATTCCGAGAATCTCACAGAATTGAAACACTATTCACATCACTGATGAACACAGTCCTTAAAGGGATCGAAGATATCAAACATGGCTTCTTACTTATTTTCATTGACATTTCTGTCGTATTTGACTCAATAATATACTCCTCGCTCCTGGGCAGGCTGGCAGAGATTGGATTAAGTGACACTCCACTGACTTGGTTCCATTCCTATTTAACTCAATCTATGTAAAATAGTTAATATTTTCTCTGCAAAATAGTTATTATGTGCTCAAAAATGTTCTGTGTAATTGATGTTTACCATGTTCTCTGTAAACCGCCCCTGATCTCTGGAAGGGGCGGTATAGAAAGCACACAAATAAATAAACTGACAGAACAGCAGCTGTGAAGATTAACAGCAGCAAATCAAGACCATTCGCTCTACATCAAGGCCTCAAGGCTCAGCCTTATCTGTTTTATTCTTCAACATATACATTCAGCCAGTCTGCAAGATCATACAAAAACACAACATACACTATCATCTATACGCAGATGACGTTATAATATACTCTTCAATTGACACCATGAACCCAGACTTCTCATCTCCGCATGCATGATAGAAGGAACCAAGTGGCTAGCACAACAAAATTTAACTACAAGAAATCTGAAGCCCTCAATCACAAGAAATGCTTCAATCAACTCCCCAAATAATATACTAATCGGAAATTGTCCAATCCCAATCAAGAATGAGGTAAAATATCTGGGCATACATCTGGACCAGAGGCTCAATTTCCAAGCTCATATCAACAAAATCACCTCCAAAGTCTACTACAAAATTAAGACCCTACGAACCATATTAGAACAGAACCACTTCAGAACTGTTTGCCAGGCAATAATCACCCCGCAGCTAGACTACAGCAATATGATACTCCATGGCCTACCCAAAAGCACAACTCACACACTGCAACTGGCACAAAATAAAGCTGCTAGATTAATTTCAGGATCAAAGAAACATGAGCTTATCACCCCTGCCTTAAAAGACCTCCACTGGCTACCCATCAGAATTTAAAGCCATAATGATAACATACAAGATATTAAATAATCAGTCCACTGAATGTTTAAACAAAATCATCAGAAGAGTACCAAACACACGCTCAAGGAGGAAGTTCCACCAAAACAGCCTCTCAACAGCCTCCATACCATCGAGTGCTTCACAGAGCATTCAAATATTATACACCTCTACTATGGAACTCACTCCCACACAACCTAAGAGATATTACAGACATCGCTGACTTTAGAAAATATCTAAAAGCCTACCTCTTCAACAAACACTACAACAGCATACGAGACACACAACCACAGGATTGAATTCCCTACACAACTGTCCCCCCCTCAACAAGATGTCGCCTAAGCTTGTACCTATACATTGTACATAGTTATAACGTTGTAAACAGTTAAAAGTAAATAGTTATTTTACCTTCCTTGTAAGGACGTTCTGTTTTCTGTAAACTGCTTTGATAAAATGAAAAGTGGTATATAAAAAATGTTAAATAAACAAAATATGCCCTTTACTTCTCATGCATTCATCTCTTCTTTCCCCCCTCCAACTCCAAACCCTTCCCTGCTGTCCCTTTCCCATCCCAACTCTGTTTCCCTTCCCAGACTCTCTCCCCTTCTCCTTCCACCACTGCATTTAGGCCCTGTCCTCCATTCCCCCTGTCATTTACTATTTAGTAACAGTGTCCCTTTAAATTTCTTCAGCTGTCTGCTCTCCCCATCTCTTTTTTTGTTGTTGCAGACTAAGCAGACACTACAGGTCCTGGCTGCAATAACAGCCTTCAGCAGCACTTCTGTCCATGTGCTCTGAGCCCCAGACACCAGGTCCAATTGCTGTTTTTTGCCGGTAAAATGGGCACGTTTATAACACCAGCAAATCACTCTATGGGGATAGCCTCTTTCCAAAAACCTCTCCATCAGATCCCTGACTCAAAATCCTCCTTTGAGATACAAATTCTCCTAATCCAGAGAAATTGACTAATAGACAGACCTTCTGAATGGTGGCTAGTATAGTGCAAAAGGTTGTTCTGCTCAATCTCTTTATGGAATAAACATCAGCAAGCAAAGATCTGCTCTATGTATTACGTTTTTCATATAAAGTTCATCAAGTGGCCCAGATCATCCATAAATATTTGGCTGTTCATTGTTTTTCAACACGTACGACAGCATATACAAAGGGAAAAAATATAGCAAACAAGGTGATGAAAACAGTATTTCCTTTGAAATCAGATGAATCTTAAGCGATTACAGGTCAATTTGGATGTCATTCTTGCTCGCTTGCAAATGATTGGAGAAAACTTGGATCGTCAAGTCACTGCACACAGGGTCCGAGCCAAAGTGGCCTCGGTGGCCTCGCTGCGCTTTAGAAGTTGAGCCAATACCACATTGAGATCTCACGCTTCTGGGGGTAGTCAAAGGGGTGGCTTGGTGAGGAGGCGGCCACTCATGAAATGTGCCAAGAGAGGAACTGTGGAGATGGGTCGACCATCCACAGGTTTATGAAAAGCTGAAATAGCACTGAGGTGCACCCGCACTGATTTTGTTTTGAGTCCTAGAGATGACAAATGCAAAAGATATTGAATAAGTGTGGGTACTGATGTTTCAAAGGGATTTTGATTATTTTGAGAGCACCATGAGGCGTATCTACGCCATTTGAAAACGTACGTCTTCCTGGTGGAAGGCTTTCTGGAAGAAAGGAGTATATCCTTTACGGCTGTTGATAATGATAGATTTTGAAAGATCATGCTTTCAGCATTCATTCAGTCAGACGGAAAGACTGTAGATTGGTATGGAGGAGTGCTCCGTTGTCCTGAGACGGAAGGCCCAGCTTGGATCCCAATGGAATTGGAGGAGTCTACGTCAACCAAAGCAATGGGCTATGAGGATCATAGATCCCTTGTCCGCTTGTAATTTGAAGAGGGTCTTCGGGATGAGGGGGATGGAGGGAAACGCATGAAGTAGTTCCTGACCTCAGTGAATCATGAAGGCATTGGATGCCAGACTGAATTTTGATGACCTCCTGGAGCAGAACTTTGAAAGCTGAGAGTTCTGTGGAGTGGCAGAGAGATCACTGGAGTTCCCCAGGTCTGGAAGAGCTGCCACTCTCTGTGGAGTGGCAGAAAGATCACTGGAGTTCCCCAGGTCTGGAAGAGCTTTTCAGATCTAAGGACCACTCGTGAGGTTGTAAGATTCGACTCAGCTTGTCCGCCAAGTAATTGCATTCTCCTGGAATATAAACTGCATGAAGATGCATGTGGTAGAGAATGGTGAAGCTCCAGAGATGGCAGGCTTCCTAGCAAAGAGGAAGGGATCCTGTCCTCCCTTGATTGTTCGACACAAAACAGAGCACTAACTCGCAGAGAGTCCAAACAAACAAAAGAGCGAGCAGGATAGGGGTCACTTGCACTTTATTAAATGAACAAACCCCATAGGTAATGCCTCAGCCAGCCTTGTTCATTGGGCACTGTGGGGAATTCAACCCGTGATCCCTGCACCATTGTTCATTTAATAAAGTGCAAGTGACCCCTATCCTGCTCTCCCTTGATTGTTTACAGTATGTAAAACATTGTCACTTGATTGTCTGTCCTGACCAGTATCTGACCGTTGTAGAGATGGTGTTGGAAAGCTCGAAGGGCATTCATGACTCCTTGAAGCTCGAGGAGGTTTATCTGTTGGGTTGATTCCTGGGATGTCCACAGACCTTGTGTGGAGATGGAATCCATATGTGCTCCCCAACCGAGCTTGGACACATCCGCAGTCAGTGTATGCTGAGGTTGGGGCATCCAAAAAGGTGACCCTATGAGAAGATTTGTTGGGGTGCACCACCACAGGAGAGATTCAGCCAGAGGGTGTGTTACTTGTATGATATCGTGTATACTCCCTGTGGCCTGGGTCCACTGGGTTGAGAGAGTCCATTGTGTCAGTCGCATGTGGAGTCTCGTGTAAGGTACTACATGTACTGTAGAAGCCATGTGTCCCAAGGAGGTACAGGAAGTCTCAAGCCATGGCAGTCAGTTGATGGCACAGGCTAGGTCCACTAGCTTGTTCATGTGGTCCAGAGGAAGAAAGGCTCTGGACTGCTGGGTGTCCAGTACGGCTCTTATGAACGTCAATCTTTGGGTTGGAGTGAGATGGGATTTTGGAAAGTTTATTACAAATCCCAGATACTGCAATAGTGCAAGAGGTCTTTGATGAAATGAGCAGAGTTCTCCAGGAGAGTGGGCCTTTATTTGCCAGTCATCTAAGTAAGGGAAGACAAAGACTTTGTTTTTTCGAAGATATGCGGCCACCACCGCCATGCACTTTGTGAAGACTCTTGGTGCAGATGCAAGACCGAAGGTAAAGACCCTGTATTGGGGTGGTAATGGGTGCCCTGACAGGTAATGCAAAGGTACTGTCTGTAGTCTGGATGAATCAGAATGTGCGTGTAGGCCTCTTTGAAGTCTAGGAAACAGAGCCAGTCATGTTCCTATAAGTAGGGAAGGAGGGTTCCCAGAGAGATAGAGGTGGGCTCCTGAATATGCAGGAGAAGACTGGCTGTGCTCCTTATGTGGGAGTCAAATGCTTGGTGTTGTCGGTGCCTAGATGGCTGTCTGTGGTTTGGCTAATCTGGGCTTTTTTGCCTGCTTAGGACTCTGTTTCTGTTGGGTCTGATAAGCTGGTTGGGAATATGAGGGATAGAACCTTCTCTTTTTACGATAAAGCATAGTTACTCACCTGTAACAGATGATCTCCGGGAACAGCAGGAATATAGTCCTCACATATGGGTATTGTCTGTACCGACGGAGCCTATGCGGGAACACTCCCCAGCGTCCAATTAGAAAGCTTTTGGGAGCATCCCACAGCCCCTGCGTGCTGCCTTCCCGCCTTTCCCAACTGCCTCTCTCCAGTTGAGTTTTAAAGCTGAGACAAAGAGAGAGAGAGGGAAAGGGAAAGAGAGAGAGAGATAAAACTCCTAGGGGAGGTGGGTGGGTTGTGAGGACTAAATTCCTGCTGTTCCCGGAGATCACCTGTCACAGGTGAGTAACTATGCTATCTCCAGGAACAAGCAGGAATGTAGTCATCACATATGGGGACTCCCTAGCTTTAGATGCCAGGGAGAGACCCCAGAAGTTGTGCATCCCTGAGAAGGGCTCCACCTCCCCCCATGGATCTCTGGCATCCTACCAGGGATGGTGGGTAGGAGTTGATTAGGTATGGAACAGGTGTTGGAGAACAGCCTGACCAAACAAGGCATCCTGTAATGGGCTTGGACAAGGTGGCTGCTCGACAGATGTCGTCGATAGACACAGAGTGCAGATGAGCCATTGAAGCTGCCATGGCTCTCACATTGTAAGCTGTGACATGGCCCTCCAGAGGAAGATTCTTACTCTGATAGGCAAAGGATACACACTGAGCAATCCAGTTAGATAGTGTTCTCTTGGAGACTGGAAGTCCCAAATGAGGAGGATCAAAAGCAACAAAGAGTTGAGAGGACTTTCTATGTTGCTGTGTTCTTTGTAAGTAAAAGGCTAAAGCTCTTTTACAGTCCAAAGTATGAAGGTTTCTTTCTGCATTTCATGCATGAGGCCTTGGAACGAACACAGGTAGGTAGACCGCTTGGTTTAGATGAAAAGGAGAGACCACCTTTGGCATAAAGCGTGGATTAGTCCTAAGGACTACCTTGTCATGATGGAACCTTGTATAAGGTGGATCAGCTACTAATGCCTGCAACTCACTAACGCGACATGCTGATGTGATTGCAATGAGAAAGATAACCTTCCAAGAAAGGAATTTCAATGAGGTAGTAGCTAAGGGTTCGAAAGGTGGCTTCATGAGCTGACCAAGAACCAGGTTTAAGTCCCATGCCACCGGTGGTGGCCTAATGGGAGGCTTAGTTAGAAGAAGGCCTCTCATAAATCTTGCTATAAGAGAATGGGAGGAAATAGGTTGTCCATTTAGAGGCTTCAAAGAAGCTGCAATAGCACTCAAATGGACTCTTACTGAGTTAGTCTTGAGTCCTGCATTGGATAAATGAAGGAGATACTCCAGTAATGATTCCAGAGATATCGCAAGGGGGTTAAGACCCTTCTGCGAACACCATATGGAGTGGAGGAGTAGCCTAGTGGTTGGGGCAAGGTACTTCAGGCCGGAAGGTCGGGGGTTCAAATCCCACTAGAGGACAGCAACCTTGGGCTGGAAGGACTAGGGTTTCTAGTCCCACAGGTGCTCCTTGTGGTCTTGGGCAAGCCACTTAACCCTCCATAGCCCATGTTCCCTGTAAAATAGTTATCTCCAAGTTATAATGCCCTGTTCAATGTGATTTCAGTTGGTTCAATGTAAACCGCACTGATGCAGAATAGCGCGGTATATAAGAGAATGTAAATAAATAATAAATAAATAAATATGGTAAACCTTTTCCACTTGAAAGCATAAGAGCGTCTTGTGGAAGGCTTCCTGGAAGCATAAAGGATATCCTTTACTTGCTGAGGAAGATTAAGATCATGAAGATCTAGGCCTTCAGCAACCAAGCCCTTAGATGCAGAGACTGGGGATTGGGATGCCATAACATTCCGTCCTTCTGGAACAGGAGATCTGGAGCAGACCCTAACTCCAGGGAGGGAGTTTGAGAGAGATGTAGAAGCAGAGGGTACCACACTTGCCGTGGCCAATGTGGAGCTATGAGAATCATACGGCCTCTGTCTCTCTGAAGCTTGAATAGGGTTTTGGGAATTAGGGGAATGGGTGGAAAGGCATATAGGAAGTCTTGACCCCCAGTAAAGGAGGAAAGCATCCCTGGCCTGAGCCCCCTGAGCCAGGGTTCTGGAACAGAACCTGGGAAGTTTGGCATTTCACGGACTTGCCAAGAGGTCTATGTCCAGGGTTCCCCAAATTTGAAAAATCTTGGCTACCTGGTCTGCATGCAGAGACCACTCGTGTGGAAGCAGAACTCGACTGAGTCTGTCTGCTCAAGAGTTTTGTATGCCTGGAAGATGCACCGCCAGGAGATGAATCTGATGCTCTCTGGCGAGGGCCCATAGTCGCAAAGCTTCATTGCAAAGTGACAGAGAGCCTGTTCCCTCCTGCTTGCTCACATAGAATATGGCTACTTGAATGTCCGTATGAATGAGGACTGTCTTGTAGTTGAGCAGAGTGTGGAACACTCGAACAGCAAGGAAGATTGCTCTGAGCTCCAAGAGATTGATATGTAGATGAGTCTCCTGTGGAGACCAGGTGCCTTGGGTGGAGAGGTCTTGCAGATGAGCTCCCCAACCCATCGGAGAAGCATATGTTGTGAGAGTTGCCTGGGGTAAGGGTTGTTGAAAAGGGGACCCCAGCAACAGGTTTTGAGTGGACTTCCACCACTGCAGGGACAAAATAAGACGACTTGTGTTTGCTATTTTTTCTGACAGGCATCCTGATGCCTGGGTCCATTGAGTGGATAAAGTCCACTGGGCTGCCCTCATATGGAGGCGAGTATATGGAACCACATGCACGGTAGATGCCATGTGGCCTAGTAGTTGTAGCATTTCTCGGGCAGTGAGATGAGGCTTTAGCACTGCTTGAGAAGCTAACTGCACCATGCAAAGGCAACGGGCCTGGGGGAGATAGGCCCTTGCCTTTCTGGTATCCAGAAAAGCTCCTATGAACTCTAAAGATTGAGTGGGAGTTAGACTGGATTTTGGGATGTTTATTACCAGACCCAAATACTTAAGAATACGCATTGTGCAGGATAGAGAAGTCCTGGGTTTCAGGGAGAGCACTTCCAGTACAGGGTGCTCCCCTTCAGCCTTGCGTCCTCCCCACAGATCTTCACAAAGTGCCTCGTGGTGGCTGCCGCTCACCTTCGGCGCCGGGGCGTACCGGTTTTTCTCCAGGACCAAGTAGGACATCAGTCCTCACATATGGGTGACGTTGGTGCTGACGGAGCCCCCGTGTGGAGCATTTCCCAAGCTGTCATAGAAAGCCTTTGGGAATGCAGCGCGCATGCGCGGTCCCCTTCCCGCCCAAGGGTGCCATCTTGCTCAGTCTGACGACATAGCTAAGACAGCAAAAAACAAAAATGAAATATATATATATATATATATATATATATATATATATGACCGCTACTCCAAGGGGAGGAGGGAGGGTTGTGAGGACTGATTCCTGCTGCTCCTGGAGAACACCTGTTACAGGTGAATAACTACGCTTTCTCCAGGACCAAACAGGAAGTCAGTCCTCACATATGGGACTCCCCAGCTTAAGGCTACCGGGGACCCAAAGCTGAAAAATGAGCTCCCTCTAGAGCCCCAGCATGTGCGAAAAGAATCTTCTCTGATATCGCCCCCATACGGTAGCCCAACACCTGGGCTGGAGGGTAGGAGTTGCCTATACCTCAAAGAGATTACGGGGTACCGCCTGCCCAAAAGCACTGTCCCTACGGGACTCCCTCTCGAGGCAGTAGTGGGCTGCAAAAGTCTGGCTTGAAGACCAAGTAGCGGTCCTGCAGATGTCTGCCAACGGAACAGAGCGGAGATGAGCCGCTGACGCAGCCTTCGCCCTAACATGGTGGGCCGTAACTCGACCCTGCAACGAGAGGCTGGCTGCCCTGTGCACCCAGGTGATACAGTCTGCCACCCAGATGGACAAGGTACGCTTGGAGACAGGCAACCCCAGCTTATTAGGGGACGAAGAGCTGTACATACCTTCGGTGTCCCTGCGTACGATCAAGGTAGAAGGACAACGCCCTTCTACAGTACAGGGTATGCAAGACCATCTCAGTCCGGCTGGCATGCAGCCTGGGAAAAAGTCAGAAGAACCACCTCCTGATTGAGGTGGGAGGAGGAGACAACCTTTTGAAGGAACTTAGGGTGAGTCCGCAAGACTACTCTGTTCCTATAGAACCTAGTGTATGGTGCATCTGACACTAGGGCTTGAAGCTCATTCACTCGCCTCGCTGAGGTAAGAGCCACAAAAAACAACGCTTTCCAGGAGAGAAAACGCAAAGGGCAAGTAGCCATAGGCTCAAATGGTGGGCAAGTAAGCTGTTGCAAGACCACATTCAAATCCCACTCAGGGGCAGGTGGACAAACCAGAGGCTTAAGCAAAAGCAGACCTCTGAGGAAGCGCGTCACCAAAGGGTGGCTGGACAGAGACTGGCCCTCCACCGGTGAGTGGTGTGCTGAGAGAGCACCGAGATGGACCCTAACAGAGTTGGATTTAAGGGCTAGGTTTGAAAGGTGAAGCAAATATTGCAGCACCACTGGTACCAGGCATGAGAAAGGATCCTCCTTGTGTTGAGCACACCAGGTGGAGAACCTATGCCACTTGAAGACATAAGATTTCCGGGTGGACTGCCTTCTAGAGGCCAAGACCACGTTCTCCACTTCCCTAGGCAGCAGTAAGGGTGCTAGAACTACCCCTTCAGCAGCCAGGCCATCAGATTGAGAGACTGGAGGTTGGGGTGTAAGAGATCCCTGCTCCTGAGAAAGGAGATCTGGTTGCATCCCCAGAGTAAGAGGAGTGTCCAGCGCTAGTTGCAAAAGAAGTGGGAACCACGGTTGCCTTGGCCACCTGGGAGTCACCAGGATCACCGTGGCCTTGTCCCGGATCACTTTGAACAGTGTCTTGGGCACTAGAGGCGTGGGAGGAAACGCATATAGGAGGCCGGTAGACCACGGAATGAGAAATGCATCCGCTGCTACTCTGAGAGGATGCGGTTGTCTGGAGCAGAACCTGGGCAGTTGACAGTTCAGTGGACTGGCAAAAAGATCTAAGTTTGGAAGACCCCATCTTAGGAAGATTTGTTGAACCACCAGAGGATTCAACTGCCATTCGTGGGGCTGTAGGATCCTGCTCAATTTGTCTGCTAGATAATTCTCCTGTCCAGGGAGATAGACCGCTTTGAGAAGTAGACCATGATTGACTGCCCAGGTGCACAGGTCCTGTGCTTGTCCAGTCTTGGTAAAAGGACTTTTTCCCCGAGCCCCCCTTCTTTTGAGAAGGGGCAGAGGTCTTCCTGGACAACCTTGTCCTGGTGAGAGTCTCGGACTCGAGTTCTGCAGCTTTTTCAGCCATGGGCTTGCCAAAGAGGTTTTCACCTTGGCAGGGGACATTGACCAACTTGTCCTGCACCCGTGGCTTGAGGTCCAAAGACTGTAGCTAGGCTTGACGGCGTGCACCGATGCCGGCCACGGCTACTCGGGCCAAAGCCTTGAAGCCATCATAAGTTGCTCGAGACAAACTTCAAGCATTCTCGGATCCCAGTTGACAAGGCTGTGAACCTCTGCAAAGGTTCCTCGGAGAGACCAGCAGAGAACCCGGCAATCTCCTTTGCCAGGTCTCGAAGGTACATGCCCATGTACAGCTGATAGGTCTGGACATGGCAAAGAAGCATAGAGCTCTGGAAGCACTTTCTACTGAGGGCATCCAGGTTCCGGGCCTCCCGACCGGGAGGCACCAAGGAGTGCATCTTCTGACTCTTCAGCCGATGCACGGCCGATTCCACAACCATGGAATGGTGCGGTAGCTGTGCCTTCTGGAACCCAGGGCTCTTGAGGACTCGATAGATGGAATCGACCCGCTTGCTCAAAACCGGCATCGAGGCCGGCGCCTCCCACATGCAGAAGAGCAACCGTTCCAGCATCGGAGGAACCGGTACAGTAAAGGCCTCCTTGGGAGGGGAGTCATACTGCAGGGCCTCAAGCTTCTTGGCCCGAGGCTCCACCGCGGGGTCGGCCAAGGCTTTGGCCATGTCCCACACGAAGTCCGAGAACCGGGTATCCTCCGGGCAGGGGGGACCGTCTCTGAGGCTCAGACTCCGGTGAGTCCGAAGGGACACACCGGGTCCGAAAAGTGTCTGGGGACTCCTCATCCTCCGTCTCCCACCCCGACCCCTCGGAGGAGGAATCGAGCGGCTCCGGTTGGGCAGGCACCGATGCCATCCGCCCCGACGCCGAAGGTACCGGCGTCGACGACCTCGGTCCCGAACAGGAGGCCGAGGGAGACCTTGGCCGAGGATCGACTCGAGAGCACATAGCCTCGAGGATCGGCTCGGCCTCCGGGGTCGACTTGGACGTCAATGTCCCAGTGGTCGGGGCAGATGCACCGGTGAGACCAGCGATCAGTGCCTGCTGCTGTTCCATGAAGGCAGCCAAGCTGTTCTCCAAGGCTGTCAACCTGAGTCTGAGTTCAGGAGACTCAGCAGCCCCCGACTCGGGCCCCGACGGCGTCGGGCCCGACGTTTGCTTCCCCGGAGGAGAGTCCACGAGGACTACAGTACTCACGTGACTCGGGGACTTGGTTCCTCGAGGGCCAAGTCACATAGCCCCGACCGCCGTCCCGGGTCTTCGGAGTCAGAGAGGCCTGTTAAACAACCTCGTGTAGAGACAAAGTGCGTCCACCGACACCGCCCTCGCGGGTTTCTTATTCCTGTGGTGCTCCCGCGAGGGAGACCCCCTCTTAGAGGAACCCCGGCGATGCTCAGGACCGGAATCCCGAGACGTCGAGGCCTCCGACGAAGTCTGAGCCCAGCCGGACGCGGAGTCAGAGAAGATTCTTTCCTTCTGATGCTGACGGCTCCTCAATGCCTTCAAAGACATTTTCCCACACGGACCACAGATCAGCAGGTCATGATCGGGTCCGAGGCAGCGGAGGCAGCAGTCATGTGTGTCGGTGAGAGACATCAGTTTCTTACACCGATCACACTTTTTAAACCCGCTGGCAGCCATCGAGGGAAAAAGGGCCCCTGCAAGGTCAAAAGACAGGGCTGCCAGGGAAAAATAGAAAAATGGCGTGAATGCTAGTCACAAAGGACAAAAACCGAAAAATAAAGTCCGGGCTCAATACCGATATACCGGGCCCAGGTGGGAAAGGGAAACCGGCATCGAAATGAAGAAAAACACGCAAAAAAAAATCAACCTTTTTCTCAGGTGAAAACGAAACACGTCCGTCGGGCTCCGCGGAAAAAAGAAGACTGAGCAAGATGGCACCTTGGACGGGAAGGAGACTGTGCATGCGCGCTGCATTCCCAAAGGCTTTCTATGAAAGCTGGGGAAATGCTCCGCACGTGGGCTCCATCGGTGCCGTCACTCATATGTGAGGACTGACTTCCTGCTTGGTCCTGGAGAAAAACCGGTATTTATTTATTTATTTATTTATTCTATACCGCCCCTTCCAGAGATCAGGGGCGGTTTACATGGAACGAATTAACAACTTATGTATACTACTGTATACGTTACATTGAACATAAAGAAACTTTCTTTTACATGGAACAATGTGTACAATACATTGAGTAGATAAACTTTCTAACTTTTTACATGGAACAATGTATACAATATATTGGGTAGATAAACTTTCTAATTTTTTTACAAATGATGACAGATGTAGAAGACTGTCCAAACTATTTACATAAGGTATTTACAGGTTGTTCTTTATAATGTTTTACAGAATACTCGTGTGCCTTGTGTATGTGGTGGAATTCATTTCCATTTTATCATAATTTTTTGTGTGTGTGCGGGGGTTATCTAGTTTTGGT
The DNA here is from genome assembly GCA_033557465.1 of Ichthyophis bannanicus. NCBI lineage: Eukaryota > Metazoa > Chordata > Amphibia > Gymnophiona > Ichthyophiidae > Ichthyophis > Ichthyophis bannanicus. The sequence continues at coordinate 187,753,531 of CM066036.1, forward strand.
TTTGGGAGTTCTGAGTTGGTGTGTCTGTGGAGGTTGCGGGACATGGCTTGGGGGGGTAGGGGATTTGGAAATGTTCTGTGAATAAGTAGGTTTTGAAGGTGAGTGGCGGCCACCACGAGGCACTTTGTGAAGACCCGTGGGGAGGACGCAAGGCTGAAGGGGAGCACCCTGTACTGGAAATGCTCTCCCTGAAACGCAGGTACTGCCTGTGTTTGGGGTGGATCAAGATATGGGCATAAGAGTCCTTCAGATCCAAGGAGCATAGCCAGTCGCCCTGCCGGAGAAAGGGCAGCAGCGCGCCAAGCAACAACATCTTGAATGTCTCCCGCACCAAGAACTTGTTCAGCTTGCGGAGGTCGAGGATGGGCCGAAGACCCCTCGTCTTTATCAGGACGAGGAAATACTGGGAATAAAAGCCCCGACCTCGAAGATGGGGAGGGACCTTCTCGACTGCCGGTTGGGCAAGGAGGGAGTGTAATTCCCACTGCAGCAAAAGCTGGCGTGTGGGGAGTCAAGGAGGCTCCACTGGGGAGAAAGGAAGTGGAAGCCTGTCGAAATGGAAGCGATAGCCCTCCCGGAAGACCTGAAGGACCCAGGTGTCTGAAGTGATAAGTGCCCATGCCAGAGCGAAGCAGGACGAGCGTAACCCCACTGGCCGCTGTACCGCCAGAGGGTGAGGGGCTATACCACTGGCGTCAAAACCCCTGAGGGGGTTGCGGCGGAGCTGGTGTCTGGGCCTTTGGTTTACGGTGACCCTGGCCAGGCTTCCCCTGTGCCGGAGTGGTGGGCGTGGGGGTAGCTGGGTACAGCGGGTAGCCGCGGTACTGAAGGCCTTTTCTGGGGAAGAAGGGCTTCTTGGTTGGCTGCTTCTTCCAGGGCAGGGTAGTGGTCTTGTGGGAGAGACGGGTTCTAGTGAAATATTCCGTCTCAATCTCCGTAGCCTTCTCCTCCATCGGCTTACCAAAAAGTTGTTCACCGAGGCAGGGCACATCCAAGAGCTTCTCCTGCACCCACTGCTCCAAATCCGAAGATTGGAGCCAGGCCTGGCGGCAGGCTCCGATGCCTGCAGTTGCCACCCGAGCCGATGTCTCGAAGCCATCATAGGAGGCTTGAGAAATATACTTGGAGCAGTCGGCCACTGATTTCAACAGGGTGTGGAATCTGTCGAGGGGCTCCCCCTCGAGGCCTGCGGAGAAACCTCCAAGTTCTTTTGCCAAGTCGTGGAGGAACATACCAATGTATAATAGGTATGCCTGGATGCGACGAGAGCATGGAATCTTGATAGGCCTTGCGGCCCAAGGCATCAAGTGCTCTCGATTCTCGGCCCGGTGGTACTGATGAGTGGGACTTCGGGTTTTTCTCCTTCCTCATGGCTGAATCCACCACCATCGAGGTGTGTGGAAATTGGGTCTTTCAGAAGCCGGGCCCGCGCTGCACCTTGTACATTGTGTCAAGGCGCCTGCTCACAATGGGGACCGAGGCTGGGGCCTCCCACATGCGTAGAAACAGCTGAGATAGGATCGCCGGTACGGGCACAGTGAGGGATTCCCTGGGCGGGGACTCGTACTGAAGATTATCGAGTTCTTCAGCATGAGGATCCTCCTCGGCCTGAGTGACCGGGCTGAGGGCCCGAGCCATGTCCCGGATAAACATCAAGGAGGTGGTGTCTTCTGGTGGTGAGTGCCGCTAGAATGCAGGCGGCGAGGGGTCCAACGGGAGATCCCGGTGGGTTCAGGTTTCTGGGGAGGTGTCCCCATCGGACTCCCAGTCCAAAAAAAATCGGTCGAGGGATCCGAGGCGGGCAGGTCGCCCTGTCGAATGGCCGGTGGCCTGGAGCTGGAGGCCCTGGACAATCTCGCCTCCGAGGAACGGGAGATCGAGTGAGACCGATGTCGAGGACTCACACGAGGCCCATGGCTCTCGGGGGTTTCCTGGATGGATTTGGGTGTCCCATGCGAGGACCCGTGGTCTCTGGGCGCAAGTCAGTGAAGCTGGCCATGAGCGCCTGCTGGGAAGCAATGAACGCAGAAACGCTGCATTCGAGCTCCAGCATACAGGACTCCCACGCAGTGTGGGACCCAGGGATGCCGATACCGGGGTCACCGGATCGGGCATCGAGGAGGAGAGAGGGTCCTCACTGGGACAACCCTCAGGAGACTGGGTGCCTTCGCCAGAGGCCTGTTTTCCTGCGAGGTACCTTGCGGGATTGCTCCTTGTCCGACTCTCGAGAACACTGAAGGGGACTAAGCGACCAGGCGCAGGAGCGCTCACGCTTGTCATGAGTCCCGGCTAGCAACTTCGAGGCCGCCTTCATTTTGCGTAGCTCCACCTCGGGGGACCCCTGGTCAGAGTGCTGCCGAGAACGCAGGGCCGCAGGGGGAAAACCCACTGGAGGAGAGACGACCAAGGGCGCCACCAGGGACTCCGAAGCGGCCTTCCGGAAAATGTCTTCAGACTTCTACTTACGGCTGAGCAGGGCCTTAGAGGACATTTTCTTACAGAGCGAATAGCGCTCTGAGTCATGGTCAGCTCCCAGGCACCACAGACAACAGTCATGAGTGTCCGTAAGTGACATGTTCCTAAAGCATCTATCACATTTTTTAAATCTGGTGGCCATGGGGGGAAAAATGGCCCCTGAGGGGGTCGAAGACCCAAGCGGCCAGCGGTTGGGGAGAAAAAATGGGCGTGAAGCCCAAAACAAAATTTTTTGGAAAAAATGTGTATCTCCGAGAGCTCTGAAGTAGAGCAGGGGAAAGGACGGAAAGAGGACTGGTGCAACCAGAAAAAAGAGAGCCTGTTAAGGCGAGGAAAACAAATCTTTTTCCGAGGGATGAGGACTTGTGTCCGAAGGGCTCCGCGGAAAAAGGGAGACACTGAGCAAGATGGCACCCTTGGGCAGGAAGAGGACCACCCATGCATGGTAGCAATCCCAAAGTCTTTCTTTGAAAGCTGGGGAATTGCTCTGCGCGGGCTCCATCGGTGCCGTCAACCATAAGTGAGGACTGACTTCCTGCTTGTTCCTGGAGAAGAAACCAACACTCCGGTAGCCTGAACACAGGAGGGTCGGACGGTAAGAGTTGCCTAAAACCCAAAAAGGTTAAGGAGCACAGCCTGGCTGAAGGCATTGTCTCATCGGGACTCTCTTTCCAGGCAGTAACAGGCTGCGAAGGTAAGGACTGAAGATCAGGTGGCGGCCCGGTAGATGTCTCCCATCGGGATGGAGCACAAGTGTGCCACCAAAGTTGTCATGGCCCTGACACGGTGTGCCGTGACGCAGCCTTCCAAGTAAGAACCTCGTCTGCTCATACGCGAAGGCGATACAGTCCGCCACCCAAGTGGACAGCATACTCTTGGTCACCGCTTCCCCCAGCCTACTGGGATTGTAGGAGATGAAAAGCTGAGAAGCTTTATGGTTGCCCTGAGTGTGTTGGATGTAGAAGGACAAAGGCCTCTTACAGTCCTAGGTGTGGAGGACCATCTCCGCCTGACTGGAGTGAGGTCTTGGAAAGAAGGTAGGGAGCACCACTTCCTGGTTGAGATGGAAGGGTGACACTACCTTCAGTAGGAATCTGGGGTGCGTGCAAAGCACCACTCTGTTCTTGTAGAACTTGCTAAAGGGCGCCTCCGCAACAAGGGCCTGGAGCTCGCTAACTCTGCGAGCGGAAGTAAGCGCGACCAGGAAAGCCACTTTCCAAGAGAGGCAGTGGAGGTGGCAGGTAGCTAGAGGTTCGAAGGGTGGGCGAGTGAGCTGTCCCAACACCATGTTGAGGTCCCATTCGGTTGCTGGAGGGCGAACCGGGGGCTTCGATAAGAGCAGGCCCCAAAGAAAACGGGTCAGCAATGGCTGGACAGAGAGGGGCTTACCATCCACCAGATGGTGGTGTGCCACCAAGGCACTGAGGTGCACCAGAATGGCGTTAGACTTGAGCCCAGACTGAGAGAGGCGGAGAAGGGACTGTAACACCACAGCCACCGGGCCTGAGAAAGGGTCAGCCACGTGCTCAGCGCACCAAACAGAGAACCTGTGCCATTTGAGGGCATAAGCCTTCCTAGTAGAGGACTTGCGAGAGGCCATCAGGATGTCCTCCACGTCAACCGGGAGTTGAAGGGGGCCAGAATCACCCTCTCAGCAGCCATGCTGTCAGCGACAGGGACCCCAGATTGGGGTGCACGAGAGAGCCCCCCTCCTGAGATAGGAGACTTGGGGCAGTCCCCAAGAGGATGGGGGTATAGAGTCACCTGTAGAAGCAGCGAGAATCACGACTGCCTGGGCCTCCGAGGAGCTATCAGGATGAGAGAGGCCCTGTCGCAGAGGGTCCTGAACAAGGTCTTGGTGATCAACGGGGGTAGGAGGGAAAGTGTACATGAGGCCTTCCAACCATGAGACAAGGAACGCATCCGCTGCCACCCTGGAGGGGTGGGCCTGCCTGGAGCAGAAGTGGGGCAACCGAAAGTTGCCCAGGCTGGAAAACAGGTCAATCACAGGTTCTCCCCAGAGCCGGAAGAGCCAACTGACTACCCTGGGGTCCAGCTGCCACTCATGCAGCTGGAGAGCTCTACTGAGCCTGTCAGCCAGCTGTTTGTCCTGACCAGGCAGGTACACTGCCTGCAGGAGGATGCCCTGTCTGACTGCACACGAGCAGAGGGATAGAGCCTCCCATCAAAGGGTACAAGACCCCATGCCCCCTTGTTTGTTCACATAGAACATCGCCACCTGGTTGTCCGTCTGGACCAGAACTGGCTGGTGATGCAGGTGATGGAAGGCCCTCAGGGCTAGGTATATGGCTCGGAGCTCTAAGAGGTTGATCTGCTGGGTGCTCTCGTCTGGTGACCATTTGCCATGGGTGCGGAGATCTCCGCAGTGGGCTCCCCAGCTGAGCATTGAGGCATTCTTGGTGAGGACCCTCAAGAGGCTTGGGGCCTGAAAAGGCATGCCTACGTCGAGATGCTGGGGCGAGCCACCAGATCAGGGAATTGGCGGGTCATAGAAACTCTGAGGTGGCTTGTGGCCTGGAACCACTGGTCCCGGAGATACCACTGTGCTGCCCACATGTGGAGGTGAGCATCTGGGGTGACGTGGACCATGGAGGCCATGTGCCTGAGGAGGCGCAGGAGAAGCCGAGCAGGCACCGAGGGACAGTACTGAATGGCCTGAGCTAGAGACCTGAGACCTGGGCAAGAAATCCTTTGACTGAAGAGTGTCAAACTTTTCCCCAATGAACTCCAGATGCTGTGTTGGGAGGAGGTGACTTGGGATAGTTTATGACAAAGCCCAGGTGTTGTAGAACTTGAATGTTGCATGCGGTGGCCTGCTGTGCCTCCTTTTATGAGCCATTCATTCAGGTAGGGGAAGACGAAGACCCCCTGGAGACAGAGGGAAGTGGCCACGATTTCCAGGCATTTTGGGAAGACTCTTGGGGCATAGGCTAGGCCGAAGGGGAGCACCCTGTACTGTAAGTGCCTGCCCCCCACTATAAACCGCAGGAATTGCCTGTGGTTGGGATGGATAAGGATGTGTGTATAAGCATCCTTGAGGTCTAAGGAGCATAGTCAGTCTCCCTGCTGGAGGTATGGCAGCAAGGTTCCAAGGGAGGGCATCTTGAACTTCTCCCTCAGGAATTTGTTGAGGTTCCACAAGTCGAGGATGGGCCTTAGGCCCCCTGTTCTCTTCGGCACGAGGAAGTACCTGGAATAGAACCCCTTGCCTTTGAGGTGGTGGGGCACCAGTTCCATCACTTAGTCCTCAAGAAGACCTGCCAACTCCTTCAGAAGGTGGTCCCGGTGGAGGGGAGACCTGAGGGGCTCTCCTGGGAAATAAGGGGGAGGTGTCTGAGTCATATGGGGAGGTAACCCTCCCTGACCACCTGAAGAGCCCATGAATCGGTGGTGATGGACATCCACCTCTGAGCATAGAGGGCCAGATGTCCCCCTGTGGGCTGCTGATCTCCTTGGTGTAGAGAGGCTACGCTCAAGGAATCAAAAGCTCTCCCCTGGCTGGGCCGGGGCAGGTGCCTGGGGCTTTGGAGCCTTCTGCTTATGCGGGCCATGCCCATGTCTCTTGGCCTGCTGACCCTGTTGGGGAGCCGGGGAGGCCTGATAACTCTCTCCCTCCCGATGTGCGATCCATGGATGATTTAAAGGAGTTCAGAAAACAACTGAAATTTGTACTCTTCACTGAGTACTATGGCACAGACATCTAACAGTCTCTATTATTATAGCCTGCATATAACTTGTTTTACTGTAACGGTTCCTTGATGTTGCGTATCCCAATTTTACCTTCACTCTTTAGTTTAGTCAGTGTATGCCCCCCTGTCTCTGTTCTCCCTTCTTGTGTCTGGTAACCGCTTTGATTTAAGGAAAAGGCGGTATAGAAAACCTGTTAAATAAATAAATAAATAAATAAACAGTTCCCTTCCTCGGGTAAAAGGACTTCTTACCCGAGCCCTTGCGTTGGGGAGGGGCAGCGGTCTTCTTAGAGAGCCTGGTCCGCGTCATGAATTCGGTCTCCAGCTCGGCAGCCTTGTCGGTCATCGGTTTGCCAAAGAGGTTCTCCCCTTGGCATGGGACATCGACCAATTTGTCCTGAACCCACTGCTCGAGGTTGAACAACTAAAGCCAAGCTTATCAGCATGCACAGATGCCTGCCACGGCTACCCGGGCCGCCGACTCGAACCCATCATAGGCCGCTCGAGACATGGATTTGAAGCACTCACGGACTACCTTGGCCAGGTTCTTGAACCACTGCAAAGGTTCCTCGGAGAGACCAGCTGAGAACCTGGCGAGTTACTTCGCCAGGTCTCTCAGGTACATGCCCATGTACAGCTGGTAAGCCTTGATGTGGCAGATAAGCATTGAGCCCTGGTAACACTTTCTGTCGAGGGCACCTAAGATGCGGGCCTCCCTGCCAGGGGGGCAGAGGAGTGCCTCTTCTGGCTTTTCAGCCAGACTCCACCACCATGGAGTTATGTGGCAGCTGTGACTTCTGGAAACCCGGGCTCCAGCGTACTCGATACATCGAGTCGAGCTGTTTGCTCACCAATGGCACCAATGCCGGTGTCTCCCACATTCGCAGTATGAGCCGTTCCAGGATGGGAGAAATGGGCACCATGAGTGATTCTTGCAGAGGGGTCTCGTATTGGAGGATTTCCAACTCAACAGCCCGAGGGTCCTCCTCCGACTCAGTCGGGAATGCCACGGCCTTAGACATGACAAAGTCCAGAAAACCCATGTCCTCAGGTGGGGACCGCCACCGAGGCTCAGACACGGGAGAGTCAGAAGAGATGTCGCGGTGGTGACAGGTATCGGGGGACTCCTTGTCCTCCATCTCCCACTCCATTGAGGACTCATAGGAGGGCTGCTCCATGGGCCTTGGGGCTCCCAATGCCCTGTGGCTAGTGCCCCACAAACTTGCTGGGGATGACCCCGGTCCCGTTGAGCAGGACTCAGAGCACGACCTCGGCCGAGGATCAACTCGAGGCCGAAGGACCTCGAGAATAGGCTCAGCCTCTGGGGACATCTTGGACATCGAGGGTCCGGTGGTAGGGGTAGATGAACCAGTTGTGCCGGACAATAGTGCCCACTGCTGGTCCATGAAGGCAGTCAGCAGTTGGATCCTTCCGGGGGACCTCCACAGGCCACTCCTTCTCCAATGCCTCGGATGAGGGTCTCGGACTGCGGGACTGGGCCCAGGATGGCCTTGGCCAGTCAGAACCATCCAAGGACACCGCCTTAAAGGGTTTCTTCTTCCTGGGTTCCCTTGAGGAAGACCCCCTTTCCGAGGACCCACGACGAGGCTTGGGCTCGGAGTGTTCCACCCAAGATGTCAGGGCCTCAGACGAGGCCCTGGCCTTCGGAGGTATCGGGGTCTCGGGGAAAAACTTATCGTGCTGCTGCTGGTGTCTCTTGAGGGCCTTGCTGGACATCCTCTTGCAGAGACCGCAGGCTGCCAGGTCATGGTCTGGCCCGAGGCAACGAAGACAGCAGTCATATTTGTCTGTCAAAGACATGATTTTGGAGCACTGATCATATTTCTCAAAGACACTGGTAGCCAAAGACACTCTGGGCTGCCAGCAGGAGAAAAAAGGGTGTGAAGATGCTAGAAAAAGAAAACAAAAGACTACAAAAATAAACCAAACCTGATGCTGAGGCACCGAGGTCGGTAGGCAGGAAGAGTACCGGTGCGCTACCGGAGACAAGAGTGAAACTCGGAGAGAGAAAAAAAATCAACTTTTTCCGGGGATAAGCCAGAGAACGTCTGAAGGACTCCGCGGAAAAAAGGAGACTGAGCAAGATGGCACCCTTGGGCGGGAAGGGGACCACGCATGCGTGGTACCATTCCCAAAGGATTTCTTTGAAGCGAGGGAAATTCTCCATGTGGGCTCTGTCTGTGCCGATGTCACCCATATGTGAGGACTGACATCCTGCTTGTTCCCGGAGAACTGCTGATTCACACTTTCAAAAAAAAAAACAAAAAAAACAACCCACAGATTAGTAAGACAAGACTTTCCTTGGCCAAATCCATGTTGGCTTTCTCCCATAAAACCATGACTACGTGTTTAGTAATTTTATTCTTTATAATGGTTTCTACCATTTCTCCCGGTATTGACATCAGGCTCACCGGTCTGTAATTTCCCAGATCACCCCTGGAATCCTTTTTAAAAATTGGCATTACATTGGCTGTTCTCCAATCTTCCGGTACTACAGATGATTTTTAATGATAGTTCACAGTTTACTAATAGTAGGTCTGCAATCTCGTATTTCAGTTCTTTCAACAGTCTTGGATGTATACCATCCAGTCTAAGTGATTTTCTATTCTTCAGTTTATCAAATAGATACATCTTCCCATTTTATCAACATTTTTCCAATTCTTCAGATACATCACATTTATATACCATTTCAGGCATGGGTAACTTCCCTACATCATCTTTCGTAAAGACCGAAGCAAATAATTCATTCAGTCTCTCCACTGTGGCCTTGTCCTCAGTCAGTGCCCCCTTTACCCCTCTGTCATCCAATGGAACAAGTGACTCACAGGTTTTTGGCTATGAATGTACTCAAAGTTTTTATGCATTTTTGCGTTCATGGCAAGCTTCTTTTCGAATTTGTGCCTGCGCTGGGGTGGGAGCTGTGGTGGAAGGACCAAATATTCTGGACATAGGTGGTGAGATCAAACTGGAGAATGGTGACTTAGCAGAGAAAAGGGGTGTCAACTTCATTAGATGTCAGCTAATAGTTTCTCTCTTCAGTTCTGCATCTATGAAAAAATATTATCCTGAAACAAGACCCTTATGGTGTTTTATTCCCAGAATACCCTATTGAAGCAATTTTCCTAAACGTGTCAGTAGGTGCAAAGTCCACAGTTACTTTTCCTCACAGACTCTGCACCAGTTCTCAGAAGGAAAGCACTACAGCCTAGGGTAGAAGTACCTGCAAAGATTTTTACATACTTTTTCTGTGACTACTTCTTTCATGAAAGATGCACGGTTTTGAAAATGCTAAACTATGTATGCTACTGCCTCCTCCAACTTAACTCGACCTTTGAGTCAACCAACCTTTACCACTGTTATAGTGTGTAGTTCACTCCCACACATACTTTTATCCATGTACACAGATTGGGCAATTTTCAGACAGCTTATCTATCCTCCATATTCTTGAGAAACTAATATATAAAAGCTATATGATAGTAAGAGAAAAATTTTTAAAGATATAAATTTCACATTAGCTACTAAATCGTTAAACATTCATTGTGATGAAAGACTATTGGGGCGGAGCCTAGATCTGAGCAGAATGGACGCTTAGAGCTAACGCTCCAGAGGGGCCTGGCAATAATCCTGGGCAAACGCCGCTAATTTTGGTGTAGAAGAGTGAGATCGGGGAATAGTTACATCGGGAGATGTCCGGACCTAAGCCTATACGCTTAGATTTTCCTACTGAGCAGAATAACAGCACGAAACGCTCGAAGACGGAGCCCCCTTCCCTGCAAAAAATGGCAGCCATGCACGATCCAGAGGCCATACAGGAGCTCTTAGTGGAGGTGCGAGCAATTAAAGAAATGGTCAGAGCGAACGGTGAGTAGTTGACCACAGTACATGAAGACATAAGAATACGAACCTGCATGGAAGCGCTCACGTTGTGGCAGGACAAGTTGGAGCAAATACTCGCTGTGCACGAAAAGCGAATGAGACTGGTCGATAAACAGGCCAAGCAAATAAAGGCGATGCAAAGAGACATTGAAGACGGAAACAGAGCCCACAGGAATAACGTGCAAATCATCGGTGTCCTGGAAGGTGCTGAGGGAAGGGACATGTTTGCGTTCCTGTGTAAGCCGATTCCCTCGATGCCGAAGATTTCGTTTGAGCTCCCGTTTGAAATAGAGTGTGCACATAGAGTCCCCACACAAGCCCAGCCCAACACTAAACGGCCGAGACCAATCATTTTTAAAATCCTCCGGTTCCAGCAGATGGTTCAAATCATGGATGCAGCTCACACACGCTCTCCCGTGGAATTTGAGGGCCACCGTTTGTTTTTCTTTCCAGACTTCGCCAAAAACAACATTGACAGAAGGAAAAGTTTCCTAGCAATGAGGCCTCGGTTACAGCAGCTACTGGCGAGGTTCGGGCTAATGTGCCCTGCTTGGATGAGGGTTACATTATATAATCAAACAAAAACCTTTGATGATCCAGAGGCTCGCTCAGCATACCTCGAAGACAAGGAATTGGCCCAGATGCATGAGGGCCGAAGAAATGGAACTATATGATTAGTGAATACGCATTGGTAACAATTGAGGTTTTTGCATTACCTATTCTTAACAATGGTTTATAAACATGTTGTTAACTGCAAAGGGGGGGGGGGGGAAGTAAACAAATAGCAAGAAAGATTTGGTCCACACCTGTGTAGTAGGGTAAGAGAGAATATGTATAATACTAACGTAGCATCAGACTGGGTTAAATATGATGGTGGAGCAAATCCTCCTGGATAGCACAGCTCCTCCGTACCCATTTGGCTCACCTTGGGCTCACCCAGTAGTTTTGGTAGTTTCCAGGGCCCACCGGGGTAACAATAGAGTTCGCTTTCAACGCAGCAGTACCAACTGTCAAGATGTACAGCAGATCAGATAAGTGGGCCTACCGCTGCTTTCAATGGGAAAATATAACGTGCCTTGGTGTGGTTATACTCAGCCACGGGTGAAACAATGGTCTTTAAAATACTATCACTAAATGTGAAAGGCATAAATAACCCCATAAAAAGAAAGAAAATAATTCTTTATGGGAGTCAAGAAAAAGTAGACATCTTATTCATCCAAGAGACGCATTTAAATATGAAAGAATCCTTGAAGTTTAGTATAAAGCCCTTTACACTAGTGGCCTACTCCGCAGCAGTCCATAAGCACAACGGGGTGGCCATTCTGGTCCGGAAATCTCTTGACCCAAAAATATTACAAACCGCTCAGACAAGGAGGGGAGATGGGTTAAAGCCCTTCTCCAGATTGGAGAATTAGATTTGGCTCTTATTAACATTTATGCCCCTAATTTGGATAGTCCTGATTTGATTTTTTTTTTTTTTAACTCCTTGGCGGAAGAGGTACACAAGGTTCTTGCAGTCCCAATGAGATTTTAATCTCACTTTGGATCCATTAATTGACAAGAAACCTCCTAAAACCGTTAAACCTCCTAGGGCTCATATGGTTCTCTCCTCCTTGATGCAGGAGGCTGGGCTAGTGGATGTCTGGCATTTGCAACACCCTGCAGATCAGGAATTTACTTTCTTTTCTCCTCCCCACCGGTCTTTATCACGCATAGATTTTCTATTGACTTCCAAGACATTGATTTCCAACATAGTAAAATCGAACATACATGCGACACATCTCAGACCACGCGACTATATCCATTTCAATACAAAAGAGCAGAATGGGTCCTGCCTCTGGGAGATGTTTTTTTGATAGATCCCTATTATATGATGCAGAGTTCCGCCTGAAAATAAAAGCCACTATAGCCAAATATTTCCAATTTAATTCCCCCCAGGCCACCACTGCCTGGGCCTGGTGGGAAGGCTTTAAGGCCTCTATAAGATCTACCATAACGAGTTTTGGCATCCACTTGGCAAAACAGAACAAGGAGCAAGTAGCTGCTTTGGAAGTGCAGCTAAAGGTTGGAGAGCGTGATTTAGTTAACTGCTCTGATCCGTGCATCTTATTACACTTACAGCGTCTGAGATTTAAATACAATACGCTTCTATCGGATGAAGCCTCGCAAAACATCAGAGCGCAGAAAGGAGTTTATTATTGGGAAAACAATAAACCTGGCCGATAGTTAGCCAACGCGTTGCAGGCTCGCAGAGAAGCTAGCCGAACTACGGCATTGCGAGATTCCCAAAATCAGAATCTTCTGGTGAAGGACGATGAAATTGCGGAAACTTTCAGATCCTTTTATACCCAACTGTATACATCAGAAACAGAGTTTATGTTTATTTAAAACTTGTTATACCGCCCATAACAAACGCTTCTGGGTATTCGCAAGAGGCGTTTGAAAATTTACTAACCGGGTTACAGAGACCCACCTTAGACAAAGAAACTTCCAAAGAGATAGATGCACCAATTTCTTTATCGGAAATAGGTCAGGCCATACGCTCCCTGGCTACAGGCAAGGTGGCAGGTCCAGACGGGCGTCCCACAGAGGTGTTTTTTTTTTAAACCTTTTCTAAAGAACTGGGCCCGCACCTACTAACGTATTTTCAATCCCTCGAGCAGGCGCTTCCCCAAATAGGTACATTTGCCTCAGCTAATGTAATAGTTCTGGAAAAGGCAGGAAGGGTCCCTCAATTGGTAGGCAATTACCGTCCTAAATCTTTATTAAATGTGGATTATAAAATCTATGCTACAGTCCCGACTCACCGCTTGTCAAATTTGGTTCCTGTGCTGATTCACCTGGACCAATACGGGTTCGTTGAAGGCAGGTCAACAGTCGACAACGGCAGGCTTTTTTGTCATCTTTACTGCGGCAGAACCCTAAGATCCAGGGGGTGACAATCGCCGGCAAGGAAGTTAAACTTTCGGTATATGCCGATGATCTGCTGTTATGTTTATTACTGATTCTGGAGTGGTGAATATTAGAACAGATAGATCAATACTCCCGATGGTCGGGTTACAAAATCAATTGGTCAAAGTCCGTTGCTTTCCCGTTAAATTCACATGTACATAAAATGGACATGTCACAATTCTCTTTCTTGTGGGAATCAGGGAAGGTTAAATATCTGGGGGTGCAATACTGCTACCCGCTTGAGAAAACAATTAAGTTTAATGCGGAGACCATGGTATCTAAAACTCGAAATATGACTGCCAAATGGACCCCGTTGGCTTTGTCTTGGTGGGCTCATTTGGAGACAATAAAAATAACCATTGTCCCAAAGATTAATTATATATTAGAAATGCTGCCGTGCTATCTGTCGATAAGTACATATCGACTTTTGGAGAGGACATTAAGTCAATTCTTATGGAACAATAAACCTCCCAGAATAGCCCTCAAAAAGCTCAAATCCAGCAAGGAACAAGGTGGGATAAAATTCCCAGACTTTCAGTCTTAACATAAGTGCCTTCTTATTAAAGCAAGGTTCCAAATGGATAGAACAGCTTACAGATCAGAACCCAATTTTGTTAGCCCTGGAGGAGAATTTAGTAGCCCCCATCCCTATGAAACTTCTACCCAGTATGCTCCTGCCAAGCAAGAGCACCCCTTTGATGATACTGGACAAACAAAAGGCCTTCTCAACCTTAATGTACACTCAGAACTATGGGGATAAATTCTCTGGATTACTTCCCCTGTGGTATAACCCCTTATTCAAGATTCAACGAAAAGTGTTCGCCTGGAAGCAATAGCTTTCGAGAGGTATATGGACTATTGGGCAACTCCTAAAGGATGGTGCATGGAAAAAGTCCGATAGCCTACAACGGGAATTTAACTTCCCAGGATCACTCTACTTTCAGTGGTTGCAACTTAGGCACTGCATTGAGAAGTCAAAGGTGAATATTAGGCTTCTGGAGGAGCATGCAGGGTTCATTCCCATGATTCAGAAAGCTACACAGACAGCAGGAATCGCCTCTCATTATTATAAAATAACGAGTCGGAATGCTCGTCCACAGATGCAGGGCGTACAAAATGTCTGGGAACACGACACAGGGGTCACCCTCCCCCTACAGAAATGGGAAAAATTTGGACAAAACAAATTAGGGTATCTAAATCTTCTTCCATTACGCACACATTGTTCTTTTTTGCTCATAGAGCCTACTGCACCCCAGTCAAAATAGCCAAGTGGGATACATCTGCTAGCAACAAATGCTGGTCGTGCCAAAAGAGAAAAGGTACGTTACAACATATAGTTTTTAGCTGCCCCTGTGTGCAAACCTTTTGGACTCAAGTATGGGATCGTATTCAAACAAGTCTGGGGTTCAGAGCCCCTCTTACTTGGGCGATTTTGGGACTCCGGGCAGCGGTGGAGATTCTCTCTCTCAAAAAGGAAAACTTTTTTCTTTTGAATTTCATGATGGGGGTAGCCATACATTTAATAGTCCACAATTGGAAGTATACAGTACACCTGATGTTAATTGGCAAGCTTGGTGGAACCAGGTATGCATATATTTATTTATTTTATTTTACTTATTTATTATAGTCTCTTCTATACCGCGCTATTCGGCATCAGCGCGGTTTACAATGAACAATGAATTTACACATTTTCGATGGTACTTCGTGTTTACAGTTGAACAGGTAATACAACTTGGATAACAGGGGTAACTATTTACAATTTATAACATAATCGTGATCTTTTTGGTTTCAGTCTTGGGGGTTTTGGGTGGTCTGTGAAGTGGTTGCAGTGTATATAGTAAATTTGAGCAAATGCCAAGAAAAGGTATGGTACTAGGGTATACTAACCAACTCAAATGGAAAGCATTGACAGATTTTGTGGAAGCAGCGCGATGTGCCAAAATGTAAAATAATTGAAACTACTGTTCTGCATCTGTAGTTGTAATATACTGCTGGCTGTCAGAGGTGCACGGGTGCACCAATGGGTCTCTGGAGCGTGGGGGGGGGGTGGTTGGGTTGTTGAGGAACGTTTTGTACTACGGTACATCAGCGTTATGTTTTCTTTTTGTATTAAGTTGGAAAATTAAAGATATTTTAAAAAAATGATGAAAGACTATTACAAATAGGCTGCACTGTAAAAATGTATAAATTGCTTCTATACCATACTCTGCTATTTCACAATTCCGATTCACTACTGCATTTATTTAAAAAGATAAAGACACTTACTTCAGAATCATATTCATGGTTTCATTTCTGTCCTTGCCTTGAAATGGTAACGTACCAGTAAGCATTTCAAACTGAAAAATAAAATCATTTACATGGTTATTCTATTATATATTATAAAATATTTAATAATGTACATTAAGATCTTTAAATTACTGTCTTTTACAAGTTATTCAAGTAAGAACATTATTTTTTAACACATGAATCTCATCTTAGCTGACTCAAAGCTGAAAAGGCAGAAAATGTATTCTGTTGTATAATGCAAAATTCAAGTGGCAGAACCCTAAAAAAAAATCTTTACCAATGAGATTCTTGCAGTAATATTGTAATAAGCCAACCCATAAATTAAGTTATTCTATGCAGCAGAGGGAGACAGAAAGCAGAAGAGGTAGCGGGTACCACTGTCACAAGACATTACAACCACTATTCTCTCTGCTCCAGGTTTTTAACCTCAACAGAGGAAAGAGCTCAAAAAGAATACAGCTTTATATTCAATTACTGGACTTTAAAAATCCTGATTACTTTGAAGAAGTTACTCTAAAATTACTAACAGGAAGAGCAACTCATTTCCTAAGGGTTATATCACTACTAATGAGAGATCATTAGAGAGAGAAATGTTTGGCAAGGTTGAAGGTCAGCACAAAAGAGGAAGGCCAGCAATGAGATGGACTGATACAATAAAAGCAGCTATGGATGCCACTCTATCAACAACGAGCCGCCTGATTGAAGACCAAACACAGATTAGGACAGCTATCTATAGGGATACCATGAGTCAACACAAACACGATGGCGCTTATCACTACTTGCTCAAACTATCATGGCGCTCTAAAGCATAATTCACAACTTTACATTTACAAACAGAAAAAAAAAATCTAAAAGCAGCAGCGCAAACCTGAAATACCTTGAAATACCCTATGTGAAATGCCACATAGGGTATTTCAAATCACAGTGAGGGGCTAGATGGGAGTGGGTGCCCCATCTTACAGTCACAAGGTGGGACACACTGGACACACCCTCCCTGGTCCTGAAGCCCCAGGAGCCAAAAGCACCCATGCATACTCCCAGTTTTGCAGCCCAGGAACAAGGAAATAAGCATATACCCACAGCCCTGCATCACCTAGAGTAGGAAGCATCTCCACCTCTGGTAATGATGATGCCTACCCCATGATATGTGCAAACCAGGGGTAACCTGTGATCGCAGGGATCAAAGGATATGGGTGGATGAAACTTTTGGCAGGTTTAGCAGTCCCTGGGCTCCAGAGACAGTGACAGTTACTAGCTCTGTTGTGTTCTTATCTTATTCCTGGGGCTGCTGCTACTTTCCCTGGCAAAAGAGATCTGACATGTGAGAATGTTTAGCAGGGAGAGATAGAGAGAGAAGAGCCACAGACTGAGACCGGGTTGCACACCCGGTCTCCTGGCTGGAATACTTGGGCTGCAGTAGGGAGGGAAAAAAATTAGGGGATTGAGCGCAGTCAAAAAATGCAACACAAAAAAATCCTTGCTCTGGGGCCAGATGATATAGGAAGAAAAAAAGAATGAGAGGCGGCAAAAACTTGTTCCAAAGGCCACACCTGGCCCTGGAACCTTATTTTGGGGGCTCCTGCTCTACGAGAAGAGTGAGAGATCAGCAGAGGTAATGAGTGGTATTGGAAAGAGTAGTTACTCACCTGTAACAGGTGTTCTCCAGGAGCAGCAGGAATCAGTCCTCACATATGGGTGTCATTGGCGCCGATGAAGCCCCAGCGGAGCATTTCCCCAGCTTTCTATGAAAGCCTTTGGGAATGCAGGCATGCATACGTGGTTCCCTTCCCGCCTAAAGGTGCCATCTTATCTCAGTCAAATGACATAGCTAAGAACAGCACACAAAAAAGAAAAATAAACTATGTACAACTGCAACTCCAAGGGGAGGAGGGAGGGTTGTGAGGACTGATTCCTGCTGCTCCTGGAGAACACCAGTTACAGGTGAGTAACTACTCTTTCTCCAGGACCAAGCAGGAAGTCAGTCCTCACATATGGGTGACTTCCAAGCTCTGGGCTACAGAGGAACCCAGGCTGAACAAGAGAACTCTCTAGTCTCAGCAGCAAAGCCTGCAGATGTCTACCAAGGGCACAGAGCGGAGATGAGTCACTGAGGCAGCCATTGCCCTGACACGGTGGGCCGTAATCCGACCTGGCAAAGGAAGGTCAGCCGCCTTGTAAGCCCAGGTGATACAGTCAGCCACCCAGATGGACAAGGTACGCTTGGACACAGCCAACCCCAACTTATTAGGGTCAAAAGAGACAAAGAGCTGAGTAGCTCTTCTATGCCCCTGCATACGGTCAAGGTAGAAGGATAAGGCCCTCCTACAGTCCAGGGTATGCAGGACAGCTTCAGCCTGGCTTGCATGAGGCCTAGGGAAGAATGTTGGAAGAACCACCTCCTGATTGAGGTGGAAAGAGGAGACAACCTTTGGGAGGAACATTGGATGAGTCCTGGGGACTACCCTGTTCCTATAAATCCTGGTGTAAGGCCTATCACAGACCAGGGCCTGAAGCTCACTCACTCGTCTAGCCGAGGTAAGGGCTATCAGGAAAAGAGTCTTCCAGGATAGGAAGCGCAGTGGACAAGTAGCCATTGGCTCAAAAGGTGGGCGATTCAGCTGCTGCAAGACCACATTTAACTCCCACTCAGGGGCAGGAGGACGGATTGGAGGCTTGAGCAAAAGCAAGCCCCTGAGAAAACGGGACACCAAGGGGTGAACCGATAGAGAATGTCCTTCCACCAGTGAGTGGTTAGCTGCTAGAGCTGAGAGGTGGACCCGAACAGAATTGGACTTGAGCCCCTGATTGGACAAGTGGAGTAAATACTGAAGCACTACTGGTACAGAACAGGAGAAAGGATCCTCTGTAAGAAGCTGACACCACACAGAAAACCTTCGCCATTTGAGAGCATATGTTTTTCTAGTGGACTGTTTCCTAGAGGCGAGGACAACCTCCTCAACTTCCTGAGGTAGGCCTCAGGGAGCCAAAACTACCCTTGCAGCCTCCAGGCCATCAAATTGAGAGCTTTGAGATTGGGGTGCAGAAGGGAACCCTGATCCTGAGAGAGAAGGTCAGGTTGCAACCCCAGAGGCAGGGGGGGGGGGGGTCCACTGCCAATTGAAGTAGAAGTGGAAACCAAGGCTGTCTCGGCCATCTGGGAGCCACCAGCAGGACCGAGGCCTTGTCCTGAAGGATCTTGAAGAGAGTTCGGGCCACCAAGGGCGTGGGAGGAAACGCATACAGGAGGCCCTGAGACCATGGGATCAGAAAAGCATCTGCTGCTATCCGCAGAGGATGCAGTTGCCTGGAGCAGAACTTTGGCAGCTGTTTGTTCAGTGGACTGGCAAACAGATCTATCCAAGGGAGACCCCATTTCAGGAAGATCTTCTGAACTACTAAGGGATGCAGCTGCTACTCGTGGGGCTGCAGAATCCTGCTCAACCTGTCGGCCAGGTAGGTTTCCTGGCCTGGAAGGTACACAACCCTGAGGAGCATGCTGTGCTTTAGGGCAAAGGAACAAAGGTCTTGAGCCTCCCGACAAAGGAGCCTGGACCCAGTCCAGCCCTGTTTGTTCACATAAAACATGGCCACCTGGTTGTCTGTCTGAACCAGGAGAAATTGATGAGCCAGGGCAGGAGAGAAAGCTTTGAGAGCTAGGCAAATGGCCCTGAGTTCCAGGAGATTGATCTGCTGTGCCGCCTCCCAAGGAGACCACAGGCCCTGGGTGCACTTGTCTAGACAGTGAGCTCCCCAGCCCTGAAGGGAGTCATCTGTGGTCAGTACCACCGTGTACCCAGGAATCTGAAAGGGCACTCCTTTTAGTAGATTGGGTGGGTGCAGCCACCAGCTGAGGGAGTCCAGAAACTGTCTGGACACCCTTATCCTGTCCCTGAGGTTGCCTTTGGCCTGCGACCACCGAGTCCGAAGGCACCACTGTGAAGGCCTCATATGGAGCCTGGCATTGGGGGTCACATGTACTGTCGAAGCCATGTGGCCTAGAAGCCTCAGGCAGAGTCTGGCAGAGACTAGTGACCTGTTGAGAAACTGGTTTGCCAGGGCTATCAATCTTTGTGCTCTGTCTTCTGGCAAGAAAGCCTTTGCCAGGAGAGAGTCCAGCCTTGCTCCTATGAACTCCAAGTTCTGGGAGGGGAGCAAAGTGGACTTTGCGAAGTTTATGACAAACCCTAGGCTTTGAAGAACAGTAATAGTTCTGAGGGTGGCTTGTCTGGCCTCCTGGGACGTCTGACCTCTGATGAGCCAGTCGTCCAGATAGGGGAAGACAAAGATTCCCTGTGTTCTCAGGTAGGCCGCCACCACTGCCAGGCATTTTGTAAAGACCATGGGAGCGGAGGTGAGGCCAAAAGGCAGTACTCTGTACTGGTAATGGTTTCCTCCCACAAGGAACCTGAGGTACTTTCTGTAGTCTGGATGAATGAGGATGTGAGTGTACGCATCCTTTAGATCTAAGGAGCATAGCCAATCTCCCTGCTGGAGGTAGAGCAGAAGTGTTCCAAGAGTAAGCATCTTGAACTTTTCTTTCTCTAGGAACTTGAGGTTCCTAAGGTCCAGAATGGGTCGAAGGCCACCGGTTCTTTTGGGCACCAGGAAATACCTGGAGTAGAATCCGTGACCTTGCAAGTGGGGAGGCACAGACTCCACTGCCCTGTCCACCAACAGACCTTGAAGTTCCTGAAGGAGAAGGTCTGTATGCAGGGAAGGCCTTAGAGGCTCCCCTGGAAAGTATGGTGGAGGCAGTTGGTGAAAATGTAGTGCATAGCCCCTGTGGACTATGTCCAACACCCAACTGTCCCCGGTGATGAGGGGCCACTGGTGGGCAAAGAGGGCAAGGCGACCTCCTGTGCAGGGTTGGGAGAGCAGGGACTGAGAGGCTACGCTCAAGGAGTCAAAAACCCCCACCCTGCTGAGTGGGAGCAGGGGCCAGAGGCTTGGGGGTCCTCTGCCTATGGGGCCCATTACCCTGCCCCTTGGCTTGCTGACCCTGGGGTGCAGCTTGGGCAGCCTGATATTGAGGGTACTGTTTGTAGGCAGTGCCCTTCCTCGGGTAAAAGGGCTTTTTACCCGAGCCCTTCTTCTTATGAGATGGGGCAGAGGTCTTCCTAGACAGCCTTGTCCTTGTAAGGTGCTCCGTTTCAAGCTGAGCGGCCTTCTCGGTCATGGGCTTGCCAAAAAGGTTCTCACCTTGGCAAGGGACATCGACCAACTTGTCCTGAACCCATGGCTCGAGGTCCGATGACTGCAGCCATGCCTGGCGTCGAGCCGCGATGCCGGCTGCCGCAACTCGGGCCGAAGCCTCGAAGCCATCGTAGGTGGTGCGGGACATGAACTTCGAGCAGTCCCGAATCCCCGAGGACAAGGACTTGAATCTCTGCAAGGGTTCCCCGGAGAGACCAGCAGAGAACCCGGCCAACTCCTTGGCCAGGTCCCGCAAGTACATGCCCATGTACAACTGGTAAGACTGGACACGGCAAGCAAGCATCGAGCCCTGGAAGCACTTTCTACTGACACCATCAAGGTTCTGGGCCTCCCTGCCAGGGGGCACCGCGGAGTGCATCTTCTGACTCTTCAGGCGATGCATGGCCGATTCCACAACCATGGAATGATGTGGTAGCTGTGCCTTCTGAAAGCCAGGGCTCTTCCTGAGTCGATAGATAGAATTGACTCGCTTGCTGAGAACCGGCGCCGAGGCCGGTGCCTCCCACATCCGTAAGAGGAGCCATTCCAGCATCGGAGGAACCGGGACAGTAAAGGCTTCCTTCGGAGGAGAGTCATACTGCAGGACCTCGAGCTCCTCAGCTCGAGGCTCTTCCTCGGGGTCCGCCGGAATAGCCAAGGCAGTGGCCATATCCCGGACAAACTCCGAGAACTGGGTATCCTCCGGAGGGTATCTACTCTGGGGCTCAGACTGCGGTGAGTCTGACGGGACGCACCGAGTCTTGAACATATCGGGGGACTCCTCATCCTCTGTCTCCCAGGTGGACTCATCCGACGCAGAGTCAGGGTCCGACCCCGACCGCGATCGAGGTCGACTTCGAGCCATGATGGACTCGAGTATCAGCTCGGTCTCCGGGGTCGACTTCGATGTCGATGTCCCGGTGGTCGGGGCAGATGCGCCAGACAGGCTGGCCATCAGTGCCCACTGCTGCTCCATGAAGGCAGACAGTCTGCTCTCCAAGGCTGTCATCCTGAGACTCAGCTCGGGAGACGCAGCAGCCACCGACTCGGGCCTCAGCAGCGCCGGGCCAGACGTCGGCTCTCTGGGAGGAGAGTCCGAGGACCACAGGGCTTACGTGTCCAGACCTGGTCCTCGAGAAGCCAGGGACCTCCTCCGACGCCGCCCTCATGAGCTGCTTCTTCCTCTTGCGTTCCCGGTCGGGGGACCCCCTGTCCGAGGAGCTTCGAAGGCGCTCGGGATCTGAATCCCGAGATGTCGAGGCCTTAGACGAGGTCCGGGCCCGGCCGGAGGCTGAGTCCGAGAAAAGCCTTTCTTTCTGCTGCTGACGACTTCGGAGTGCCTTGGAAGACATCTTCCCACATGGTCCACACGTCTTAGGGTCGTGATCAGGACCGAGGCACCGAAGGCAGCAGTCGTGTGTGTCGGTGAGAGACTAACTTCTTACACCGATCACACTTTTTGAAACCGCTGGAAGGCATCAGGGAAAAAAGAGTCCCCGCGAGGTCAAAGGACCGGCCTTCCAGGGAAAAATCAAAAAGGGCGTGAACGCCACCACGAAGGGCAAAAACCAAAAAAGAAGAATCGGGCTCGATACCGGTGTACCGAACCCGGCGGGAGGGGAACCGGCGTCGAACCGGGAAGAAAAAAATAGCGAGAATCGCCGAAAAAAAATCAAACTTTTATCCGGGATGACAGGACACACGTCCGGTGGGCTTCTCGGAAAAAGAGAGACTGAAGTAAGATGGCACCTTTTAGGCGGGAAGGGAACCGCGCATGCGTGCCTGCATTCCCAAAGGCTTTCATAGAAAGCTGGGGAAATGCTCCGCTGGGGCTTCATCGGTGCCGATGACACCTATATGTGAGGACTGACTTCCTGCTTGGTCCTGGAGAATGGTTTATTTCACTTTAACATAGCTCAAGGTTGCAATCAGTAAAGGCTCTGAAAGCTCCTGCATGCCCTATAGTTTAAGATATACTTGTAGTATAAAGTAGAACGACTCCATGACTCCTGTAATGTAGATCATATCTGAGGTGTAAAGCAGGAAGATGTCATGCTTGTTCAAGCTTCCCATAACACAAATTTCACTCATATTGTAAAGCAGAATCAAGGTCACAGCTGGAATAAATGCTGGTTTTATATCACAGTACTCAATCATGATTTCTGACTCTAAAAGGATTAACCAAACACATAGTTTGGAGGGTAAATTTTATAAATGAGCACTTAGTTTAAGGCAGCCAAAGTGTGCCTACTTTTATTTTTAAAATATTAGCATAACTGGCTGAAAAAGTGACTCAATTTAAGGCATGACCATTTACACCAGCCCTAGAGATGCTGTAAATGCCCGCACCTAACTTAAAGAACACTTATAAAATTATAAGCTTTTATAAGTTACATGCGTACTTGTGTGCTCCACCCATTTGCAGGCCAACAGTGTAAGTATGAACCATCAGATCTGTGTGTGTACTTATAAAATAGTACCCAGAATAAGAGGCCACTTATGCAGGTAACAAATACCAAGATTTAGGTTCATTCTTGCCACATAAGTCCAGATGCAACCATATGAAATTACCCACCTTTATCGGTTTAACATCCAAAAAAATATTTACAATAAATTAAATTACTATATTTTATGTATAAAGATCAAATAAAGCATTATCTACAGCTTATTTGTTGACCTTTATTTCTACGTATCCAAGTGCACTATTTTATATATTAATGAGTTGATATGAAATGTTAAACAAATTGTGTGTTTTAGATATTTGGGGCCAGTAACCCCTTAATTCTGGCCAGACAGCTCAATGTTTAGCCAAAAATTAACTAGATAACAAAAGGTAACTTTCTATACACAGCAAGCTTAGTTAGGCATATAGGCCACTAAGACAGACAGGATGGAACAGCTCTACCAAAGGATAAAACTAAGTATAAATTTCTGTTTATGCATGGCCCTTCTTGTGGTCTACTCTGCCTCTCATTTAGTTCCATAGCTCAAGAAGGGATGCAGCTCTAGGGAAGGCAGGAGGCACTGTGTGCCCAATTAATTCTGCTGTCTATAGAAAACAGCAACTATGCAACTTTTGCTTTTTCCGTCAATAAGCAGGACTTAATCAGGTATGCAAGTGAGCAACTTCTAAACTCAAGAGCACCGAGTTATAGACCATTTGTTCATTGTCCAGTAGCAACCTGCTCAAAAACACTGACACTGAAAGCACCATCTCTGACTGAAGACCAGACCAAGCAGTAGTGAGAAGTGAAGGTATGAAAACGAGGCTCACCTAGTCGCTTTGCATACGCCATCCAGCAAAGCAGACTTCAAGAGGATTAGATGAGCTGTAGCTGCTCTGATTTAAATAGGTTTAACTTTCCCAGCTAGAGGGGTACCAGTTTCTTCATAAGAGAATGAATAGAGGATGCTAACCAATTATCTAGAGTCCATTTAGCAATGGAATAAAAAGTCTGTTGGTGTCGAAGGAGACAAACAGCCATGTAGACGTCAACAGATTCGGTTCATTGTATATAGTAAGAAACCTGTTACAGTCCAGAGTGTCGAAAGCCTTTACACAAGGATGCTTGTGCAATTTAGGGTAAAACATACTGTAGATGGTGTTGTTCCCTTATTGACATGCAAAAAGTGACCACCTTTGTTAGGAATAAAAGATGAACATGTAGAGCTACTTTATTATGATGAAATAAAGTATGCTTGCAGCTCCCATTGTGCAGAAGACCACATCAAAAGATACAGGAGAAGCTCCCAGTGGGCCCCCTTTATCCTTGGGGCCCTCCTACACTGCAGGGGCTACTTGGGCAGAATTTACACCACTGCAAACAATGCTAATTTGAACATCTATGCCACTACACTCTTCTCAGCTGTAGATTCTGTCATACTAAAGTCTGCTTAATTACAGACTTAATATCGAGCCATTCTTTAGACTTCCTTTGCCTAAGAGTCATGGCTCAAAGATGGTGAAAACCCTGTGATTTGCCGCCTACTTCATAATTACACTGTGCTCTGTTCCCCATCTTTCCACCGAGAAATGGAGGCAGGGCGGCTCTGGATTTATCGTACTTCCCTTTCTATTACTGAAATATTTTCCTCTACCCTTCACTACCCCGAATCACTCCTAGAACAACTTAACTCACATTTTAATATCCATCTCCTACTCTTATACTGACCCCTTCTATTACATATGCATTACGGGAACAACTTTTACTCATGCTATCAGAAACTACTACACAATACCCCAATCCGGGCAGACCTGCCCACTAGGTGGCCACCTAGGGCAGTAGGCCTCTGAGGGCAGTGCAGCGGTTTTGTGTTGCCACTTTGGTGCCCACGGCAGGCCATGTGTGCCAAAGAACATGGCCTGCCACAGGCACCAAACTCATAAATAAATTCTGACTCATAAAATGGTGAATTTCTCTTTTTTCTTTTTGTTGGAGCTGCCCCACCAAAGTGGGTGGAATGAAATCCGTCCCCTCGCTGTGGGCTCTCTGTTTTAATAAGTGCGTGAGTAAATAACTTTTCAACACTTAACTTTTTGGCTGAGCTTATCATCAAACCATTTCATTAACCTGAAGCAGGGTCAGCGTGTTGAGACCCGAAACTTGGCACGTAGTTACTTTGAATTCTTGGCGGCTCAAAAGCTCGATGGATGGTTTGATGAAAGCTTGGCGGCAAAAGCTTGATAAGCTCAGCCAAAAAAGCTAAGTGTTGAAAAGTTATTTACTCACTCACGCACTTATTAAAACAGAGAGCCCACAGCGAGGGGACTGATTTCATTCCACCCACTTTGGCGGGGCAGCTCCAACAAAAAGAAAAAAGAGAAATTCACCATTTTTTTGAGTCAGAATTTATTTATATGATTTTGTGCTTTATTCTGACAGGCACCAAACTAGCAGCACAAATTTGCTGCTTTTAAACTGCCACTGCCACCAGTCCCCCAAAAGATGGAATCAGCAGGGTGGCAGCAGAGGGAGGCGACTGGCAAGGGCTCCTGCCTGGGGGTGGAAGAAACCCTTGAGCCGGCCCTTCCCCAATCTAATTATTCTTGGTGGATTTCAGCATTCATTATCAGATGCCCGTCAAGCTATGCGACAGGCTTTTCTTTTTCTTTTCTTTTTTTTTGCTGATCACTTGCCCAGCATATCCTCTCTCCAACCCATTTGGTCAGTTATACCCTAGATCTGATTGTCACTAGTTACAATTTCCCATTTCTTCTAGCATCTTTTACCACTTTAGCCCTCCTGTGGACTGATCATAAAGGCCCATCATTCACCTGCTCATCAGCTCCTCTCCTTTCCCACAGAATCACTTCTAATATCCTCTCATTGTTTCCATCTTCATATAATCTATTATTCACTGCTGATTTTCATACTCTCCTTATTGATGAGCAGGTTGATACTTTGAATCATACTCTCAGTGCCACTTTAGATGCTACTGATCCACTCAAGTTCACGTCATCTTCAAAGTGCAAACAACCTTGGTATCACCTCAGTCTATCTTCTGCCTTCACAGATGAGACAAGCCAAAAGACAATGGTATATATTTTGCAAACCTGAGTCCTTAGCTATGTTTAAAGAATATCATGATTTTTACTAGACCAAGGTCATTGTAGCCAAAAGAGACTTCACCAAAATCATCAGGTCTTCTTCCAACAATGCTAAGCAGCTCTTTCCTGGAGTTTATCTGTTGTGCCCACACTAAAGACACTCAGTTAGCTCATTAATTTAATTTAATTAATTTAGTGACTAACATTCAATCTTAACTTTCAGTTACTATATGCTCCTTAAGGCCTCCAGTAACTACGCTTTTTTCTGAATCCTTAGTAACTTCCAGCCCGAGTACTAACCTATCCCCTCTAAATTCACCTCTAAGATGTTAACCCACATCTGGAACTCCTTTAACCCCTATATCGCTACACACTCACTCTAACATTATTGCTTCTTTATGGAAAACAACCTGCCCATTAGATCTGCTATCTTCAACATGGCTTAACACCAGATCACTTGCTCTGCTTTCTATAGTTCTGTCCATTATCAATAATGGCTTATTATCTCTTTATAGAAGGTGGCCTTGGCCAGCCCTTTACTGAAAAAGCCATCACTTCACAAGACTCTCCACAGGCTAACTATAAGCCAGTTTCTAATCTCCCATTTCTATCAAAAATTCTGGAAAAGATTAGTTTCTCAGCTCTATAACAATCTTGGCAAAACCAACAAGATAGTAATATAGTATATGACGGCAGATAAAGAACATTATGGTCCATCTAGTCTGCCAAGAAAGATGGCAAGAGTAGGTGCACTTGCCACTCCGTGCAGGTCACCTCTCCCCATGCCTTTGTTTAGGGGTGTACCCACCGCTCCGTGAAGGTCACCCCTATTTGTTCAGATATAAAAGATAGCTATGCTTATTTTGATTTTATCCTGTTGCTATAAAGGGATCCACTATGTCTGTCCCATGCCATTTTGAATTCTGTCACTGTGTTAACCCCCACCACTTCCATCGGGAGGGCATGCCAAGCATCCACCACCCTTTCAGTGAAAATGTATTTCCTGACATTGCCTTTCAGTTTACCCCCTTGCAGCTTCGTGCTATGCCCTCTAGTTTTACAGCTTCCCCATCTTTGGAAGAGGTTTGTTTGTCCATTAATACTCTTAAATATTTAAAGGTCTGAATCATATCTCCCCTGTCCCTCCTCTCCTCCAGAGGGTACATATTTAGGTCATCAAGTCTCTTCTCATAAGTTTTCTGACGCAGGCTCCAAATCATTTTGGTCGCCTTCCTCTGAACTGCTTCTAGCCTTTTTACATCCTTTGTGAGATACGGTCTCCAAAACTGAATACAATATTCCAAGTGAGGCTTCACCAGAGACTTCTACAGTGGCATTACTACCTCTTCCTTTCTGCTGGTAATTCCTCTCTGTATGCAACCCAGCATCCTTCTGGTTTTTGCCACTGCCTTGCCATACTGTTTTGCCACCTTGAGATCATCAGAAACAGTCACACCAAGGTTTTTCTCCTGGTCCGTGCACATCAATATCTTGCCTCCTATTGTATACAATTCCCTTGGGTTTCTGCTTCCCAAGTGCATTACACTGCACTTTTTCACATTAAATCTTAACCATTCTTCCAGCATTTGTAGATCTTTCCTCATGGTCCCCACTCCCTGCTATAGTGTAGTTAACTCACCTGTAACAGGTGATCTCTGGGAACAGCAGGAATTGAGTCTTCACATATGGGTGACGTCGGCATTGACGGAGCCCGTGCGGGAACACTCCCCAGCATCCTATAGGAAAGCTTTTGGGAGCATCCCACTGCGCCTGCGCTGCGGCCTTCCCGCCTTTCTAACTCTCTCTGCTTGATTGGGTTTGTAGCTGAGATAAAAGGAGAGAAGGAGAAAGAAAGAGAGAGAGAGAGATACAACTCCTAGGGGAGGAGGGTGGGTTGTGAAGACTCAATTCCTGCTGTTCCCGGAGATCACCTCTTACAGGTGAGTAACTATGCTATCTCCAGGAACAAGCAGGAATGTAGTCTTCACATATGGGACTCCCTAGCTTGGAGATGCCAGGGAGATGATCCAAGAGAGAGCAGTGAAGCACAGGCTGAAGTGGGTCATGTTTCCTCCCAAGGATCTCTGGTATCGAAACCCGGGACAGAGGGTAGGAGTCGTTCTAAGTCTGAAAGAGATGCTGGAGAACGGCCTGGCCAAACAAGGCATCCCAACGGGAGCCCATGTCCAAACAATAGTGAGTTGCAAAGATGTGGACAGAGGACCAAGTTGCTGCTTTGCAGATTTCATCAATCGCCACCAAGCGTAGGTGTGCCATAGAAGCAGCCATTGCTCGCACATGGTGTGCTGTGACATGACCTTCAAGAGAAAGTCCTCTACTCTCATAGGTAAAACATACAGTTTGCAATCCACTTGGAGAGTGTTCTCTTGGAAACTGGTAGACCCAGGTGACTGGAATCAAATGCAACAAAAAGCTGTAAAGCCTCTCTGTGCTGCCTAGTTCTCTGAAAATAAAAGTTCAAAGCACGCTTGCAATCCAGAGTATGTAGATTCCTTCCTACACTAAAGATATGAGTCCTAGGGAAGAAAACAGGAAGGTAAACTGACTGGTTCAAATGAAAAGGCGTAACCACCTTTGGCATAAAGTGAGGATGAGTCCTAAGGACTACCTTATCATGGTGGAAAGCACAGTTACTTACCTGTAACAGGTGATCTCTGGGAACAGCAGGAATAAGTCTTCAAATATGGGTATCGTCGGTACCGACGGAGCCTGCGCGGGAACGCTCCACAGCGTCCAGTAAGAAAGCTTTTGGGAGCATCCCACAGCGCCTGCGCGCTGCCTTCCCGCCTTTCCCAACCGTCTCTCTCCAGTTCGAGTTTTAAGGCTGAGCCAAAGAGAGAGAGAGGAAAGGAAAGATAGATAGAGAGATACAACTCCTAGGGGAGGTGGGTGGGTTGTGAAGACTTATTCCTGCTGTTCCCAGAGATCACCTGTTACAGGTAAGTAACTGTGCTATCTCCAGGAACAAGCAGGAATGAGTCTTCACATATGGGGGACTCCCCAGCAGAAGATACCAGGGAGATCCCCAAGGTTGTGAGTCCCTGAGAAGGGCTCTACCTTCCCCCATGGATCTCGGGCATCCAACCAGGGATGGGGGGTAGGAGTTGATTAGGTATGGAACAGGTGTTTGAGAACAGCCTGACCAAACAAGGCATCCCAGAGGGAGTCCTTGTCCAAGCAGTAATGGGCTGTGAAGGTATGAACCGAGGCCCAGGTGGCTGCTTGACAGATTTGGTCGATGGACACAGAGTTTAGATGAGCCATAGAGGCTGCCATGGCTCTCACATTGTGAGCTGTGACATGGCCCTCCAGAGAAAGGTTCTTACTCTGGTAGGCGAAAGAAATACACTGAGCAATCCAATTTGACAGTGTTCTCTTAGAGACTGGAAGTCCTAAATGAGAGGGATCAAAAGCAACAAAGAGTTGAGAGGACTTTCTATGTTGCTGTGTCCTTTGTAAGTAAAAAGCGAGCGCTCTCTTACAATCCAGGGTATGGAGATTCCTCTCTGCACTTGATGCATGAGGTCCTGGAACAAAGACAGGTAAATACACCTCCTGGTTCAGATGAAAACGTGAGACCACTATAGGCATAAAGTGTGGATTGGTCCTGAGGACTACCTTGTCATGATGGAACCTTGTATAAGGAGGATTAGCCACCAAGGCTTGCAGCTCACTGATGCGGCGAGCTGAGGTGACTGCAATCAGAAAAATAACCTTCCAGGAAAGGAATTTTAAGGAGGTAGTGGCTAAGGGTTCAAAGGGTGGCTTCAAAAGCTGACCAAGAACTAGATTCAAATCCCATGCCACTGGAGGTGGACTAATGGGAGGTTTAGTTAAAAGAAGGCCTCTCATGAATCTTGCAATAAGAGAATGAGAGGAAATAGGCTGTCCATTGAGAGGCATGAGGGATGCTGAAATAGCACTCAAATGAACTCTTACTGAATTCGTTTTAAGGCCTGCATGGGATGAATGCAGCAAATACTCTAGTAAAGAATTCAGAGGTATTGCAAGGGGGTTAAGACCCTTCTTTGCACACCAAATGGTAAACCTTTTCCATTTGAAAGCATAGGAACATCTAGTGGAAGGCTTTCTGGAAGCATGAAGGATATCCTTCACCTGCTGAGAAAGATGCAAATCTTGAAGGTCTAGGCCTTCAGCAACCAGGCCCTGAGATGGAGAGACTGGGGATTTGGATGCCATAACGTTGCCTCCTCCTGGGAAAGGAGGTCTGGAGCAGATCCCAAGTCCAGGGAAGGAGCTTGAGAGAGATGCAGAAGTAGAGGGTACCACACTTGGCGTGGCCAACGTGGTGCTATGAGGATCATAGACCCTCAATCTCTCTGAAGCTTGAAGAGAGTTTTGGGAATTAGGGGAATGGGTGGAAAGGCGTAAAGGAAGCCTTGACCCCAGTGAAGGAGGAAGGCATCCTTGGCCTGAACTCCCTGACACGGAACTCTGGAACAGAACCGGGGAAGTTTGGCATTCCACGGACTTGCAAAGAGGTCTATGTCTGGGGTTCCCCAAATCTGAAAGATTCTGGCTATCTGGTCCATATGGAGGGACCACTCGTGTGGAAGCAGAACTCGACTGAGTTTGTCTGCCCAAGAGTTTTGAACGCCTGGAAGATATACTGCCAGAAGATGAATTTGATGCTCTCTGGCGAAGGCCCACAATCTCAAAGCTTCGTTGCAAAGCAACAGAGAGTCAATCCCGCCCTGCTTGTTCACATAGAACATGGCTACTTGGTTGTCCGTGTGGATGAGGACTGTCTTGCAGCTGAGCAGAGTGTGGAAGACACAGAGCTAGAAAAATTGCTCTGAGCTCCAAGAGGTTGATATGTAGCGAGGTCTCCTGTGGAGACCAGATGCCCTGGGTGGAGAGATCTTGTAGATGAGCTCCCCAACCCCTTGGAGAGGCATCTGTTGTAAGGGTTGCTTGGGGTAACAACTGTTGAAAAGGGGACCCCAGCAACAGGTTTTGAGTGGACATCCACCACTGGAGAGACCAAAAAAGGCGACTGGAGGTTGCTATTTTGTCTGATAGGCACCCTGATGCTTGGGTCCATTGGGTGGATAAAGTCCATTGAGCTGCCCTCATGTGAAGGCGAGCATAAGGAACCACATGCACGGTGGATGCCATGTGGCCTAATAGTTGTAACATCTCTCGAGCAGTTAAATGGGACTTTAACTGAATCTGGGAGGCTAACTGCACCAAGCGTAGGCAACGGGCCTGGGGAAGATAGGCTCTTGCAGTTGTGGTTTCCAGCAAGGCCCCTATGAACTCTAGTGACTGAGTAGGGGTGAGATGGGATTTTGGGATGTTTATTACAAGTCCCAGATACTGAAGAACACGCCTTGTGCAGGCTAGGGAAGTCTGGGCCTCTGACTGGGGTGGAGCTCGGATGAACCAGTCGTCCAGATATGGGAATACGAATAATCCTAGAGTGCGTAGAAATGCAGCTACTACTGCCATGCATTTTGTGAACACTCTTGGTGCAGAAGCCAGACCGAAAGGAAGCACTCTGTATTGGTAGTGCTTTCCTTGATAAAGGAACCAAAGGAACCTTCTGTGTGTTGGATGGATGAGGACATGGGTGTACGCATCCTTGAGATCTAGAGAACAAAGCCAATCCTGACTGAAGGTATGGAAGGAGAGCACCGAGAGAAATCATCTTGAATTTCTCTTTGCATAGAAACTTGTTCAATTCTCTGAGATCTAAAATGGGTCTGTAGCCCCCTGTTTTCTTTGGGATAAGAAAATAGGGGGAGTAGAACCCTGAGCCCTGTTGAAGAAGGGGTACTTCTTCTATTGCTTTTTGGGCAAGAAGGGTAGCAATCTCCTGACCCAGAAGGTCGAGGAGATATGTTGGAGAATTGAACTGTCTCACCATGGTGTGAGGAGGAAGGTTTAAGAAATGAAGCTTGTACTCCTCCCTTATGATGGAGAGGGTCCATTGCTCTGCTGTGATTTGTTCCCATCTGGGAGCAAAGTGAGCTAACCTTCCTGGAATAGTGAGGGGCTCTGGTTCTTCTAGAGCCAGAAAGTCTAAGTTCTCTAGTTGTAAGTCAAAGGCCCTGAGGCTGAGGCTGTTGGGCTGTAGCAGTCCTTGCAGCCTTAGGCTTAGCCTGTTTAGGTTGTTGCTGACGCTTTGCAGCAAAACGACCTGCAGAAGATGTCTGCTGACCATAAACAGGATAATATCTCCCTTTTTTGGGATAAAAAGCCTTTTTGAACAACCTTTTTTTTAACAGGAACAGAAGTAGACTTTGAAAGTCTATCTAAAGCAGAATTTTCAGCATCCATCTGAGTGGCCTTTGCTTGCCAATCCTTTCCAAAAAGGTTTTCACCTGTACAAGGAAGATTTCCTAATCCATCTTGGACCCAGGGTTCCAAATCAGAAGCTTGTAACCAAGCAACTCTGCGTGCAGCTATGGCAATAGCCGAGGCTCTGCTGGCACACTCAAAAGAGTCAAATGCTGCACGGTTGGAGAATTTGGAAACATCCTGGGCATGTTTAAGCCAGGTGAGAAACTCCTCCCTTTTATCTTCTGAAATAAAAGGGGCTAAAGTCTTCAGATGATCTAACTTTTTAGAAACATCCCCATATAGATACTATAGGTGTTGATTCTGGCAGTAAGCATGTTGGCCTGGAAAATTTTCCAGCCAAAAGCATCTAAGGTTCTGCATTCTCTTCTTGGAGGATTAGATGAGTGCCTTTTTGCACTCTTTAACTTCTTCATGGCAGACTCCACCACAATAGAGTGGTGAGGAAGTTGAGTCTTATGAAAGCCAGGACAGGGAGGAACACGGTATATGGTGTCCAACCTACGAGAATGAGGGGAGGTGGTGAGAGAAGTCTCCCATATGCCCAACATGTGATCATAAAGGATCTCATGAATTGATAAAGTAGCTGCCTCTTTAGGAGCCTTAGGATATTGTAAAATATCCAATTGTTTGGCTCTAGGCTCTGACTCAGGGGCCACAGAGATGGAGAGGCCCCTGGCCACTTCCCTAATGAAGTCTTGGAAAGACAAGTCTTCTGGAGGAGACATTCTCCTTTTTGGAGAAGGCGGCTCCTGAGGAAGGAGTACCGACGCTTCGACAGAAGCCTCCGATTCATCAGAGTCCTCGGAGGAATCGAAGTATCGCCTGTCTGGATGCTCCTGCAGAGCCCGATACGCGTACCGAGTGGTATCGACATCGGGAGTGATCGGTACCGGTTCGGTACCGATGGGCATCCTAGGACAGGGTACCGCTGCAGTCGACACCGAAGCCGATGTCGGTGCAATCGGTCCTGGTACCGGAACCGATATCGGTGCCGGAACCGGTACCGACAGAGTTTGTTGCGGTACCGGAGGCGTCGCAGCCTGTATGAATGCCGTAATGGCACGCTGCATGGTCAGAATATTCTGATCCATCGACGCCACCAATGTCTGGATGTCGATACCAGTGGAAACCACCGGTACCCCAGAACATGGCAACAGGTGATCGGTCGAGGCCACGCCATCGATGTCAACCTGTGACCCCATAGATGAAGCTTTGGAAGCAGGGGCTTCCCGCCGGGGTAATTTTGCCGGGGTAGAATCCTCGAGGGCAAGCCCGGAGGCATCTCGATGCTTAGAGGGAGATCTACCCTTCGAGGACCGGCTGGACTTATGTTTGGTTACCTGAGATCCATGAGAGGAAGCAGCAGCTCTGGAAGACGTCGATGCCACCGAAGCTGCATCAGAGGGAAACAGGGTACTGAGCTTAGTCGCTCGGTTATGTCGACCTCTTTTAGACATCATGGAACAGAACGCACAATCCGTGATGGAATGGTCAGGACCCAAACATTTTAGACACCAGTCATGGGTGTCGGTGACAGAAATAGTACCGCTGCACTTCGTGCACTTTTTAAACCCAGAGGCAGGCTTTTCCATGAGGAAAAATATTTCCTAGGCCTAATTTCGAAGAAAAAAATTTGCACAGAAGTGGGAAACGGTAGGGTTTTTTTTGTTATTTTTTTTTAAGAAGAAAGAAAAAAAAGACCGGCGGTACCGGTCCGACGTCGAAGAAGGCAGACGCGAGACCAAAGAACTAGAAAAAAATAAAGAAATTCTTCAGCGGTGACAGGAACACGACCTGCTGGCTCCGCGGAAAAGAAGAACTGGAGAGAGGCGGTTGGGAAAGGTGGGAAGGCAGCGCGCAGGTGCTGTGGGTTGCTCCCAAAAGCTTTCTTACTGGACGCTGGGGAGCGTTCCCGCGCAGGCTCCGTCGGTACCGACGATACCCATATGTGAAGACTCAGTCCTGCTTGTTCCTGGAGATCCGTGTATAAGAAGGGTCAGCCACTAAAGCTTGGAGCTCACTTTATGCGTCTTGCAGAAGTGAGGGCAATTAGGAAGATAACTTTCCAAGAAAGAAACTTCAGGGATATTGTTGCTAGGGGTTCGAAGGGCAGCTTCATCAGCTGTCCAAGGACAAGACTGAGATCCCATGCCACAGGTGGTGGCTTGATGGGAGGCTTAGTTAAGAGTAGACCTCTCAAAGCACGCGACAAGTGGCTGAGAGGAGACAGGTTGTCCATCAAAAGGCATGTGAAAATTCGCAATGGCACAGATGTGGACTCTCACCAAATTAGTTTTAAATCCAGAGAATTATAGGTGGAGATACTCAAGTAACGCCTCCACTGGAATGGAAAAAGAACTAGGTTCCTTCTTGGAACACCAGATTGAGAACCTTCTCCATTTAAAAGCATAAGCACACCTTGTGGAAGGTTTCCTGGAGGCCAAAAGGATATCTTTAACCCGTTTTGGACAGCTCGCATATTCTCTCTCTGTTCTGGATGATTTATTAGATATGTTACACTCAAACAACTATGAAATACTGGCAATAATAAAAAATATTAAAACTTTGCAGAAAATAGAAGTTTCACATGGTGTATGTTTTTCATACACTGGTCCAATATAGTATATTGTCAGTCTTCAGAAAAGACAGGATTCAGTTCCAATATTCATTGACAAACATACTGTATGATACAACCAAAACTGCAGTTTTCATTTAAAACACTATGATGATATAATATAGTTTTTCAACAGTCCATTCTGATGGCGGAATATGATACACGTGAAAACACTTCTGATGCAGTGTGTCGATATTGCACCATTGAAATACCTAGAACAGAATGCTTGACAGCAATTAGTTTCAACATATTAGCCCAGCATATGAAAAACATACAAGGCCAATATACGCACCAATAACTCTGACACTAAGTAACTTACAGTTACCTAAACCTATTTTCTAAAGTCTACAAATACTTTTATTTGCAAAATAGTAGCTATTACAGCATTATAAGCTACTTACTATTTTTTGTGATCTTTTTATGTTGACCCGCCAATACCGTCAAAATCAGCAAACTTCGAATACCTATTAAACTAACTAGATCTTAGATAAAAAATCTGTATAACACGCTTTTTGACATACAGATAATAGCTAAACATAGTTCCATTGAATTTATGACCATTAATTAGTAAACAGTTGAGTAGTAAGTATGGAAACCTTATGTATGTAAAACATACGCTGTTCCAAAATGGGTTAACCTGTTGAGAGAGGTTGATATCCTGGAGTTCTAAGCTCTCAGGAGCCACGCCATCAGGTGCAAAGACTGAGGGTTTGGGTGCAGAAACGTCCCGTTCCCCTGGGACAGGAGATCAGGAGCACATCCCAACTCCAGAGGTTTGGCTTGAGAGAGCCGTAGAAGCAGTGGATACCACGTTTGTCGTAGCCAGCAAGAGGCTATGAGGATCATATAGCCCGTCTCTCTGAAGCTTGAACAGAGTCTTGGGAATGAGGGGAATGGGTAGGTAGGCATATAGGAAATCCTGACCCCAGTGCAGGTGGAAAGCATCCATCGCCTGACTGTTCTGAGGAATTCTGGAACAAAAGTGGGGAAGTCTGGCATTCTGAGGACTTGCAAACAGATCTATATTTGGGGTTTCCCAAATTTGAAAGATTCGAGCAATTTGCTCTGAATGGAGAGACCATTTGTGTGGCAGTAGTACTCGACTGAGTGTCTGCCAGGAGATTCTGCTTGCCAGGGAGATACACCACTAGTAGGCGGATCTGAAGGCATATGGCAAAGGAACATAGGTGTAGGGCTTCGTTGCACGCTTGAGAACCTGTTCCACCCTGCTTGTTCACATAGAACATGGCTACCTGATTGTCCGTCTGGACTAGAACTGTTTTGGAGCGCAGGTAGTCCTGGAACATTCAAAGCATTGAAGATGGCTCTGAGTTCTAGCAGGTTTATGTGAAGCCGAGCCTCCTGCTGAGTCCTAAGACCATGAGTGGAGAGATTGTCCAGATGAGCTCCCCAACCCAATTTGGATGAATCCTTCATCAGGGTGGACTGATGTGGTGGCTTCTGAAAAGGTGACCCTTCGAGTAGGTTTTGTGGTGATTGCTACCATTGGAGGGACCAAATGAGAACATAAGAACATAAGATATGCCATACTGGGTCAGACCAAGGTCCATCAAGCCCAGTATCCTGTTTCCAACAGTGGCCAATCTAGGTCATACGTACCTAGCAGTGTCCCAAAAAGACAGGTTCCACAATGCTTTTATTGGGTCAAGCATTGATATCCTGGGTCCCTTTTTAATAATGGTTTATGGACCTTTCCACCAGGAACTTGTCCAAACCTTTTTTAAACCCAGCTACACTAACAGCCTTTACTACACCCTCCAGTAACAAATTCCAGAGTTTGATTACACGTTGAGTGGAAGAACATAAGAACATAAGATATGCCATATTGGGTCAGACCAAGGTCCATCAAGCCCAGTATTCTGTTTCCAACAGTGGCCAATCTAGGTCATATGTACCTAGCAGTTTCCCCAAGAGACACACAAGTTCCACAATGCTTGTACTGGGTCAAGCATTGATATCTTCGGTCACTTCTTAATAATGGTTTATGGACCTTTCCTCCAGGAACTTGTCCAAACCTTTTTTAAACCCAGCTACACTAACAGCCTTTACTACATCCTCCGGTAACAAATTCCAGAGTCTGATTACACGTTGAGTGAAAAAATATTCTTTTTAGTCTTAAATAGTTTACCCTGTAGCTTCATTGCATGTCCCCTAGTCTTTCTATATTCTGATAACGTAAACAATCGATCTACGTTTACCCGTTTCACTCCGTTCATTAATTTATAGACCTCTATCATATCTCCCCTCAGCCGTCTCTTTTCCAGGTTGAAGAGCCCTAACCTTTTTAGCCTCTCCTCATAGGAGTAGCCTTCCATCCCCTTAACCATTTTGATGGCTCTTCTCTGTACCTTTTCTAATAACGCTATATCCTTTTTAAGATACAGCGACCAGAATTGCACACAGTATTCAAGATGCGGTCGCACTATGGAACGATACAGAGGCATTATAATATCCTTTGTTTTATTTTCCATTGCTTTCCTTATGATACCTAGCATTCTATTTGCTCTCTTGGCTGCCGCTGCACACTGGGCCGAGGGTTTTAACATGTTATCCACGGTGATGCCTAAAACCTTTTCCTAGGTGGTGGTTCCCAATGTGGAACCTTGCATCGTGTAACCATAGTTTGGGTTGTTCTTTCCTAGGTGCATAACCTTGCACTTGTCCACATTAAATTTCATCTGCCATTTGGATGCCCAGTCTTCGAATTTACCAAAATCCTCTTGCAATTTTCCACAATCCTCGTGGATTTTAACAACTTTAAATAGTTTTGTCTCATCTGCAAATTTGAAAACCTCACTCATTCCCTTTTCCAGGTCATTTATGAATATGTCAAAAAGCAGCGGACCCAGCACAGATCCCTGGGGTACTCCACTAATCACCTTTTTCCATTGGGAAAATTGGCCATTTAGCCCTACCCTCTCTACTTTCTATCTTTTAACCAGTTCCTGATCCACAATAGTACACTGCCTCCTATCCCATGACTTTTTAGTTTTGCCAAAAGTCTCTGATGAGGGATCTTGTCAAAGGCTTTCTGAAAGTCCAGATACATCAACCTTTTCACCTTTGTCTACCTGTTTATTTACACCTTCAAAAAAACGTAACAGATTAGTAAGACAAGATCTTCCTCGTCTAAAGCCATGTTGGATGTCTCCCTTTAGGACATGCTGAGTAATTCTGTTCTTTATGATGGTTACTATCATTTTTCCCGGTACTGACGTCAGGCTCACCGGTCTGTAGTTTCCCAGATCGCCACGGAACCCTTTATAAAAATTGGCGTTACATTGGCGATCCTCCAATCTTCAGGTATTACAGATGATTTTAATGAAAGTTCACAGATTACTAATAGCAGGTCTGCAAACTCATATTTCAGTCCTTTCACGCCGATGAGGCATGCAGAGTTCCTGATTTTGTTCCCCAGACGACCTGATGCCCGAGTCCACTGCGAAGCTTGGGTCTACTGAGCTGCACGCATGTGTAGACGAGTATAGGGAACCACATGTAAAGTGGAAGTCATATGACCGAGCAAATGAAGCATTTCTCGTGCAGTTAGGGAAGTCTTTATAGTTGTTTGAGAAGCTAGTTGAACTATTTGAGCACAGTGTACTTATGGCAAAAAAGCCCTTGACTGCTGCGTGTCTAGAAGAGCCCCTATGAACTCTTAAGGTTTGAGAAGGGGTGATTTGGGATTTTGGAAGATTTATTACAAACCCCAAATGTTGAAGAACCTGCATTGTGCAGGAGAGAGCAGAGCTGACCTCTGGAGCTGACGATGCTCGGATGAGCCAGTCTAAGTAGGGGAAGATAAATATCCCTAGAGTTATTAGAAATGCTGTTACTACTGCCATGCATTTTGTGAAGACTATTGAGGCAGAAGCCAGGCTGAAGGGTAGAACCCTGTACTGGTAATGTCTTCCCTGAAAGGGGAATCAAAGAAACCTCCTGTGTTCTTTGTGGATAAGGATATGTATATATGCATCCTTTAGGTCTAGAGAACACAGCCAATCCTGACTCTGGCTGTAAATTCATTTTGAATTTCTCTCACAGCAGATACTTGTTTAATTCTCGGAGGTCCAGAATGGGCCTGTATCCTCCTGTTTTCTTTGGTATAAGGAAGCAGGGGGAGTAGAAGCCCAAGCCTTGTTGGAAAAGTGGCACTTCCTCTATTGCACCCTGAGCGAGAAGGGTGGTAACCTCCTGGCACAAGAGAGTGGTAAGAGGGGGCCAAGAGCTAAACTCTCTTCGAGTGGAGGAAGGGGGCATACTTTGGCAGTGAAATTTGCACCCCTCTTTCACTATGGAGAGAGTCCAATGTTCTGATGTTATCTGGTGCCATCTTTTTGGCAAAGTAACAGTCTTCCTGGGATGTTGGCTGGCTCTGGAATTTCCAGAGGAAGGATAGCTAAGTTCTCTAGCAGGAAGTCAAAGGCCTTGTGGAGGCTGGGTCTGCTGAGCTGTTTGAGCTCTGGGGGGCCTGAGTCTGCCTTTGTTGCTTCAGTTGCTGCTGTCCCTTCTGGGAAGCATGCACCGGACAGTGGACAGCTTCAGTGTAAGAAGGATAAAACTTATTTTTCTTGTTGAAAAGGGGTTTCTTAACAGTCTTTTTCTTAGCTGGGTTGGCAGTGGTACTAGAGAGCCTGTTTAGGGTGGTGTTCTCGGACTCAAGCTGAGATGCTTTGTCTTGCCAATCCTTGCCAAAGAGGTTTTCTCCTGTGCAAGGAATATTCCCCAGCTTATCTTGCACCCACTGCTCTAAATCAGATGCTTGTAACCAAGCAATCTGACGTGCACCAATGGAAATAGCAGAAGCCCTGCTAATACACTCAAAACAATCAAAGGTTGCCCTGTTCATGAACTCGGAAACATTCATGGCATGTTTAACAAGTGTCAGGAAATCAGCCCTCTTGTCGTCTGGGAGAAGAGGAGCCATTAGTTCCAAATCTTTAGTTACCTCTCGAAGAAACATACCCATGTAGAGTATGTATGAACTTATTCTGGCCGACAACATGGAGGCCTGAAAACATCAAAGGCCGAAGGCATCAAGAGTTCTTGCCTCACGGCCCGGAGGATTAGATGAATGTGTCTTAGCACTTTTAATTCGACACATTGCCGATTCCACAACTATGGAATGGTGCGGTAACTGCGTCTTCTGGAAATCGGGAAACTGTGGTACCCGGTACATGGTATCGAGTCTTCAAGAATGTGGAGACACCGTTAAAGGTGCTTCCCACATCCTAAGAATGAGGTCATGCAATATCCAATGAATAGGTAAGGTAGCGGCCTCCTTAGGGGCTGTCGGATACTGCAGAATTTCAAGTTCTTAAGCTCTCGGTTCCTTCTCGGAGGTCACCGTAATAGAGAAGACCTGAGCCACATCCCGTATAAAGTCTTGAAAAGACATGTCCTCCAGAGGAAACATCTGGCATTGTGGAGAAGGAGAAGGATCTTCCGGAAGAGCCTCCCTGGTACCGATCGATTCATCAGAAGAATCAGAATCAGAAGACTCGAAGTATCGACGGGCCGGGTGCTCCCGCCGGGCCCGCCGATGGTACAGATCGAAATCGACATTGGAATGCCTCAGTACCGGACCCTCCATGCCGGACACTGACTCCAGGGCCGGGATAGGTGGTAGCATGGAGAGAGGCACAATGGTCGATGCCGATACCTCCAGTATCGGTACCGATGGCTGCAGAACTGATTGCAGAGGCTTTAGCGATACCAATGCCGCCAGCAATGCCGCAAGACTCTGCTCAATGGCTAGGATACATTGATCCATGGAGCCAGCCAATGCCTGGGTATCAGTACATGAAAAGCAGGCCACAACCCCAGAACATGGCACCAAGAGCTCTCCAGAGGACCCCAATAATGCTTTGGAGGCAAGGACCTCCCGCCTGGGCTGTTTGGCTGGT
Source organism: Ichthyophis bannanicus (assembly GCA_033557465.1). Lineage (NCBI taxonomy): Eukaryota > Metazoa > Chordata > Amphibia > Gymnophiona > Ichthyophiidae > Ichthyophis > Ichthyophis bannanicus. Next base: position 187,794,481 of record CM066036.1, read on the forward strand.
GTATTCTCCTCTAGGGCAATGCTTAAAGCATCTCGATGCTTAGAAGGAGATCTACCCTTTGAGGACTGACCAGTCTTCGAAGACGACTTGGGTTTCCTTACCCGAGATCCATGGGAGGAAGATGAAGCCCTGGATGACATTGATGCAATGGACATTGCATCCGAGACAAAGAGGGTGCCAAGTTCAGCAAGCTCTATTCTGCAGGCCCCTCTTTTTCATCTTTCTGCAGAGGAGGCATTCCGATGGTGAATGGTCTGGTCCCAAACATTTAAGATACCAGTCATGGGTGTCGGTAGCAGAAATGGTACTGCTACATTTGGAACACACTTTGAAACCACTAGTTGGTTTCTCCATTTTGAGGAACAAAGGGGCCTAAGGCCCAAAATGGCACCTAAGCACCTAGAGGGCAAAGACCCTCAAAGAAAACTTTTTTTTTTTTTGAAAAAGAAGAGAAGAAAGAAAAGAGACACCGACGGTACAGGTGCTAGCATCGACGGGAAGGCAGACGCAACCACAAAAGATTTTCTGCGGTGCAAGGAATTGCTCCCTGTCGGCTCCGCGGAAAACAAAAAACTGAGGAGGGAGAGTTGGAAAGGTGGGAAGGCAACAGCGCAGGCACAGTGGGATGCTCCCAAAGGCTTTCCAACAGGACGTTGGGGAGCATTCCCGCACGGGCTCCGTCGGTGCCGACATCACCCATATGTGAAGACTACATTCCTGCTTGTTAGTGGAGATATATTATATCTACAACAATAAGGGTTCCATACAGGCTGCAGCCCAGAACAATTCTCACCTCCCTACTTAGTAAAGTTCACAGTTCTTTTGATCAGATAACTGCTCTTGCTGTCTCTATCTTTCTTCTGCTTTTCATCTAGTTGACCACTTTATTCCCATCTACATGATACTGGTCTATGAGACTATGTTTTTTAATGATTTCACTCCTTCTTGACTAATCACTCTTTTTGTTTGTTTTGGATCTACTTCAAGATCACACACTCTCACTTGTGGTGTTCAAGGTTCTGTACGTGCACCACTGCTGTTTATCATTTTCATCGCCTCCTCCCCCCTTATCATTATTCAAGATTCTGGCATAACAGCATATTATGCTGATGGTCTTCTTCCCATATTCAACATTCACTCCAGCTCAACTAACTTGACTCCCATGAACATTTACCTTTCAAGATAGCCTGTTGGTTAAGAATCAACCTGCTAAAGTTTAATATTCAGAAAACATCTGCTACCGGGCTCACAGGGAGTTCTAAAGCTCCCAAATCTCCTCCAATACTAACTAGATAATATGCCCCTTACCCTTTCCCCCTTCTTCAAATACCTTGGTGTCAGATTCTGAATTTTCCTTTCATGACCAAATTAGTTCTGCTAAAAAATTGTTCTATTCACTGCATCAGATCAAAGCCATCTGCCCCTTTCTTATTTTGCTCATGCAAACTACACTGATCCTCAGTTTAGCTCTCTTCAAATTAGACTACTATAAAATTGAGTAGGCCAATCTCCCAAGCTTTGAAATTAAGAGTCTCTTTAACTTGCTTCCCATCCATTTCCATATTCAGTATAAAATTCTTAACCTCATATACAAAACCTTCTACATTGGTATTCCCTCATACCTCTCTTCATTGATTGTTGGCATGAATGGAAGGGAGAGCATGGTGAGTAGTGTGAAGAACAGTCTCTTTCTTCCCCCAATGTCACGTGCAAAATAAAACTCAGCGAGACAATCTGCATTTTATTTCCATGCTTCATCTCTTTGAAACAATCTTCCACTGGACCTCTGCCAGGAACGCTCGTTTCAGAAACCAAAGGTTAGTTTAAAAATCTACAGTTTAAAAACCTACATTTTTAAAAAAAGCATTAAATATTAGCATCTGGGAGGTTTTGAGTTAGCCTATTTGTCCTTTCCTTTTTTGTTATATGTATAATTCTATTAATCTTTTATATAATAGTTTTAATGGAGTTCCTTTCTGTTCATTTGTTTTTATGTAAACTGCTCTGATGCCCTCGAAGGGCGGTATAGTAAAATTTAAAAAAAAACATTAATCATGTTCAACCAACACTTGAAGAACACTGATTCTTCTAACTGAAGTAACTGCTACTAGAAAGGAGCTCCTCACAGGTGAGATACTCAAGAGATGTAGATGGATTCAACTGATAGCTTCATGAGAGAAAGACAACACTGTGGTCACATTGTACAGCAGGCTTCTGTATTGACAGTTTAAAATGAGGAAGTTCCTTAATAAACCTAAAAATGACTGAACAGTGAAGCCAGAAGTCTGTCTGTGGGGATATGATAGGTTAGGATTACGCAGAGATGTATGTTCATTGTGGATGTTGTATAACAGTGTTTTTTAAACTTTTATCCTATATGACCCCATTTTAACAGAAAATTCATGTGACCCCAGATGTTGAAATTAAACTTACAGATTTCCAGCCTCCTTCCCCTCCCCTCTAAAGCAGGAAGGCAGCAGCAACAGTACTGGTAACAGCAGCAGCAGTCAGCACAGGGTCCCTTGTATCATTGTGCAATGTGTGCTTACAGATCCCAGTACTTGTTTTCAGTCTGACAGGAAGCTGACCCAGGAAGGGCAAGTGTCTATGAATGTTCACTGACTTAGAGGCCACATACTGACTGGTGTCTGCCACTACCTGGCATAGGTCACAGTGAAAGCCCAGAGAGAAGGGGAAATAGGCATTTGGGGTCCTGACCCCAAGTTTGGGAACCACTGTGGTAGAGAAAGATGACAGATGATAAAGATACTGACGCATGGTATCAGAATGACATTGAATGGGGTTGTGACTATTAGTGAGATACCAAATGGAAAATCTCTTCCATTTAAATGCATAAATGTGTCTGGTGGAAGGCTTTCTTGCTGCAATCAAGATATCCTGAATTGGCACTAGAAGACCCGGGAAGGGATGGGGGAGGGACTAAGTGCTGCTCAATTTTCATGATATTTTCATGATAGTAAGCCAAGATTTGGATGCAGAAGGGCAGCTTTGCTTTGTGTTATTTATTTTTATTTATTTGAGCAGATTTGATATACTACCGTTTGGACTACATAGAGCCAACATAATGATTTACAATAATTAATAATTGCAAAACCACAAGACCAATGCAAAAACTTATAGCAAAACAATAATACTCCTTACACAGTATCACAAGCTAGATATCCAAGGACAGGAAACTGAGAAACTTCCCTCTGACTATGCCACCAACAGATTGGCTGAAGTCCCTTTGAATGCTTTCCAAGAAGCCAGTACGGCAAAAGCTAATCATCGATGACGGTCCAGAGGCAAAGAATTCAAAAAGATGGAGCTACAAAACCAAAAGTAGTAGAACACGTGAATTCACGTCAAAATTGAGACAACGATGGAATCATAAGTGAGTAAGACTGGGGAGATCTTAACAACTGCCCTGGGCAATAAGGACAAATAAGCTGAAGAGCTGGAAAGGATTGAAGTCTTCATGGAGAAAGAGTTGAGCATCTTTTGAAAAGAGGGAACCAGTTCTTACGAGAACCGTATGATTCTATGAAAAACACTGTGCTGTGCCCTTTAAGAAATCTGTACAGAATTTTTGCTATTAGAGGAATGGGAGGACAAGCACAGAGGAGTGTCCAAGTCCAGCTTATGGTGAGCACATCCCTTGTCAGTTGAACAAAGGATGGATGCAGTAAACAGAAGAGAGGCACGTTTGAATTTTCAAAACTGGCAAAAAGGTCTATTTAAAACATCTCCCAGGCCTGAAAAATGTGCTGCACTTGTAGTGATAAAGAACTTTGCTGTACTTACTTGCTATTTGGTTCTCATCACCCAAGATGCAAGTGGCTTGGATCTTTATGTGATGAGAGTTAAAGTCCTAAAATCGTTCTGCTTCCCAACACAGGCAAAAGGAACCTGTACCTCTCCATGCTTGCTGTCATAAAACATGGCAATCTGATTGTCAGAGGGAAAGATGCCGTGAGTCCAGACAACTGACATGAAATTTTGATTAGTAACAGGGCTTCCTATATGAACTGAGAGCCAAGACAGGCCACGCACTAACGGCACTCTTTTTTAGTAACCTTTCTCCCTTATGCTCTCCTGCCTGTAACATGGATCACTGAAATTGTGTTTAATTTTGTAAAACAAGGTCTATATTACATCTGCTTAAATTTGTTCTCTACTTTTTTTCATTTATAAAGTTTTGAACATTCAAATTTAAAAAAAAAACCTTGCAAATAAATCGAAAACCGCCCCCAAATTGTGTAATAAGGAGACTGGCTAGGCTGCTTCCATTGGAATCAGATACTATTGTGGTCTTCTTATTCTGAAGTGGGTGAAGGCACTGCAGCACCTATATTGCTTAACATCTGAAAAATTTCTGGTTGTGTTTGCTGAGAAGCATTTAACCTTCTGGACAAAATACTCTAGTGACCGTCTTCTGTCCTGTGGTAGAAAAGTTCTTTTGATCGGTGTCTGGATTTCATTCATAGGAGTAACTAATTTGTTGAGGTGCTGACTTCTCAAAGACGATGAGAAGATCCAGTTCTTCAAGGAGAGACATTGTTTTGTCCCTGAACGAAAAAGTGAGAGGTTTCAAGAAGTTGTCAGCATCTTTAAGATATGGAAAGACTGGATATCCCTGCTTGTGTGAGCAAGCTGATATAACTACAGAAGACACCCCATCAATCAAGGAGGAAAACAGAGGCTAGTTTGTTGTGTGACCCCACCCTGGAGCAAAACTGATGCATCAGGGTACTATGAGGAATGACGAAGAGATTTATCGAGGGAGTGCTTCACTCCCAAAAGATGTGGAGCGCCACTTCCCTGTTCAGGGTTCACCTGTGAGACTGAAGGACTCAGTTCAGTCTGTTTGCCAGAGCATTCTGTTCATTGAGCAGGTAAGTTGCTCTCACCTCTATCCCATGAAATATGAAGTTCCACAGTTTGAAAATGTCCCAATACAGAAGGTACAATCCCATTCCTTCCTGCTTGCTGATGTGGAACAGAGACTTCATTGTCAGTATGAATTAGAACAATTTGGTTGGACAAACAATGTTTGAAAGCCTTTTATCTGATGCAGACTTTCTTGGGGGACAAATTCCCCAAGTATGAAACCCATTGAGATGAGCACTCTAACCCAGTCTGGATGAATCAGTCATCAGTAGCTTCTGATGGGCAGAAATTTGGAAGGGAAGACTTCTAGCAAGATTGCCGTGGACAGTCCACCAGGTAAGAGATTCAATCAGTAGGGTAGTGACTGACAGAAAGTCTGAGATTCCCCATTGGCTGAGACCACTGGGTAGTCAAGGTCCATTAAGCTCGTCTCATAGGGAGACGTGCCAAGAGTGTCACATGCACTGTTGAGGCCATGTGGCCCAGAAATCTCAACATGGCGCAAGCTGATGTCTACTGACTCAACTGAATCTCTGCATTATCGCTATCAATCTGGACTGTATGTCGCTTGAATCATGTTGAGCAGAACTCTGATGAATTCCAATTCTTGGAAGGGACAAAGATGAGATTTAATATAATTGATTAGGAACCCTAATAGTTACAATGCCCAAATGGTGATCTGTGTGGATTCCAGAGTTCTTTCTGGAGTGGTGCTCTTGTGCAGCCAATTGTCAAAGTAGGGAAAAATGTGCACTTCCAGTCTGCGCAGAAATGCTGCCACCACGGCAAGGCATTTTGTGAATAAGGGGGTTGCTGACAGGAGGCCAAAGGGCATTACCCAATAGTGGAAATGCTGCTTTCCCACAACGAATCTTAGATACTTCCTGCAACTAGGATATATCTGAATGTGGGTATATGCATCTTTTAGATCCAGAGAGCATAGCCAATATCCCTTTTGGAGATAAGAGAGCAGAGTGCCTAGAGAAAACATCCCGAACTTTGACCAAATATTTGTTCAGGTCTCTTAGGTCTATGATGGGCTGGCATCCTCCTGTCTTCTTGGAGACCAGGAAGTAAAATCCCTGCCCTTCTTGCTCTGGTGGAATGTGATCAACTGCTAAGTTTTTCTGAGGAGCAGAAACTCCTTGAACAATAATTCCTGATGCTGAGGGTTTAGAGACTGAACTCTCAGGGAGGCAATTTGGAGAAAGACCAAATAGATGCAATTTGCAGCCCCTTTGGACAATCTGAAAGACCCAAGTGTCAAAGGTTACAAGAGACCACCCCCTGGGCAAAGAGAGAGCACCTCTCTTATATAGGAGATATGTCTCATTGTGTTGGGTGCCACCGGCTCAATAAAGAAGAATTTCCAAGCACATCTTGACAAACTACCCATACATGTTATATTGTACAAGCTCCAGCAGGAGGCTCTCTTTGACATGATGCAAGTATTACACAGAGCCTTAGTAGTAAATTTGAGAGACTGAGCTCATACTCCCCATGCCCTGGCTTACAAGTGGGGTTCACCCGTATCATGGTGTGCACAAAAATAACCCATTTGGAGAAAATGCCCTGAAGATTGCTCTTTTGAGGCTACAAGTAGAGTGGCTATGCTCTGCAGGAACCAAAACCCCACCCCTGGCTTTGTCTGTGGTGCAGGCTGGGTCTTCCATGACTTCCCTTGCTTGGAACATGCTTGAAGAGTCTGCTTAGATGGAGTAGCAGGAGCCAGGGAAAATATCTATGCCTCAGAGTAGTAAGTCTTTCTTTGGCTGTCACCTTGATACCTTCTGTGATAGGCAGCCGGCTCAGATGTGCACCTTGAGAAATTCCAAAAAGTGATGGTTTGCTTTTCTATGAAGCCTACCTTCTCTTCTACCTTGTCTCTGAAGAGATTTTCTTCATGGCATGGTACATTGCCGAGTTTGTCCTTTACTGATGACTGGAGGTCCAAAACCTGGAGCAAGGTGAGTCTCTGGGGGCTAATACCTATTGCAGCAGCTCTGGATACAGCTTTGGAAATGTCAGGTTGCTCAGACCGTGAATTTCAAGCAGTCTTTGCCATGACTCACTACGGAACAATATTGCTTGAGCTTCTCTTGAGTGAGCAACGCATGCATATCAAGACTGAACATGCTGTCCTTCAAAAAGACGCCCATGTAGAGCTGGTAAGAGACCACACAGGAAGCAATCATGGCACTCTGGAAAAACTGCTCCTAAAATAGTTCAGTGTCCCTGGGGACACTGAGGAGTGCATTTTTGGAACTTCTGGACCTTTTTAGCAGATTCAACCACCAGAGAGTGGTGTGGAAACTGAAGCTTCTCAAATTCAGGAGCTTTCTGAGCTCAGTACATCGAGTCAATCTCTACTGACAAATGCAGCAAGGTGGGTCTCCCAAGTTCTCATCTGTAACCTCTGAAGGATGTGGTGCACAGGCACTGTCACCGCTTCCTTGGGGGCTGTGGAGTACTACAGGATCTCCAATTCTGCTCTGAGCTCATCCTCAGCCTCCAAAGAAAATCATATGTTCTTAGCCATATCCCATATAGAATCTTGGAAGGACATGTCCCCAAGTGGAGACTTGCATCTTTCATGAGAAGGATCAGAGGGGGATTTCTGGAGATCTGTCCTCCAACAGATCATCGGACTCCTCATCTGCTATTCAGTCTTCTGAATCAGACTCAGAGGGGAAATCAAAGTACTTCTGAGTCTCAGCCTGGTCAACTCTCCTTCCTTGTGGGGAAAGGTAGCTCCTCTGGGAGCATCAATGCACCTATTTATTTATTTATTCTCTTATATACCGCGCTATTCTGCATCAGTGCGGTTTACATTGAACAAACTGAAATTACATTGAACAGGGCATTATAACTTGGAGATAACTATTTTACAGGGAACATGGGCTATGGAGGGTTAAGTGGCTTGCCCAAGACCACAAGGAGCACCTGTGGGACTAGAAACCCCAGTCCTTCCAGCCCAAGGTTGCTGTCCTCTAGTGGGATTTGAACCCCCGACCTTCCGGCCTGAAGTACCTTGCCCCAACCACTAGGCTACTCCTCCACTCCAGACTTCACCTATGACTCCTCCACCTATGACTTCCTATGCACCGAGGGCGCATCAGTCCCTGTTGTGCTGGAGAGTGATATCAGCCGGGCAGGAATCTGTCTCAGAGCCCTTCGATGCTCCAATGTCCATGCTTCTCCTGCTGGCACAATGTGCTTTTTCAAGGATAGGCTTGATGGTTGGAGATGCCATGGCAACATTTGAGGCTCTGATATAATGCATGGCAAAAAGCATTGTAATTCTTTCCCTGACAGCCCTCATAAGACAATTCTCCATAGTTACTGTATCCAAAGGCACTGGCAGAACAGCAGGATCGGCGATTTTCCAGGAATCTGAGAGGGTATATCAGCAGGTTGCTCTCTGCTAAGAAAAGGCTGGCATTGTCCCCCTTCGAAAGCAATGAGGTTGAGCCTTCCTCCCTTTGGGGCAGCTTGGTGTGAGGGGGGGAGGCACACCAGTGCTCAGCACCATGCTCAGAGGGCTCTGACCTTGATGCACCAAGGCCTCCACTCAATGTCCTATGTCCTTGCCCTTCAATGCCGAAGAAGATAAAAATGAATCCTTAAATCTCAGGGGAACATTGATGGATGATTGATTTCCAGATGACCTACTAGTGCTCGGCTCCTAGTGGACTTGAGAGCTCCTTGATGTCTATGTGTTGCCAGTGTCCGGTGCAGTCTTTGAAGCCATAGAGACTGAAGCAGATGTTGATGGATTGGACTTAGAGATGCCAAAAGGTTTGTTGTGCTCTTTTGACCCTTCAGCCTTCTGTAAACAAATCACAAGGTGGGGGTTTGTGTTTGGGTCCCAAGCACTAGAGGCACCATTTATGCATGTCCATGATGGATATGGTCCTCAAGCACCTGGAACAATCTGGAAAAACAGCTACAGGGAAATCAAATCTCTTGATTTTGAAGAAATTCTACAGACAAGCCTCACCAGAATGTCAAGTGCTTAAGAGGGCTGAGGCATTACGGAAAAGGAAAGGAAACTTTAAATGGTCAAAAAAGCTAAAGGTGAAATAAAGGAAAGGAAAGGAAATACCATGATGGTAGATTAAAATATTTTTTTGTAAGAAAAAAAAACAGCAGAAAAATGCACTGGTAATCTGTGGATAAGAGATTATTCAAGCATCGACAAGAACACATTTGAGGATCTCCGCAGAAATAATTAGACTGAGGCTAAGATGGCACTGCAGTGGCAGGTGGGAAGCTGCCACATGTGTGGTAGCACTTCCAAAAGCTTCTAGAAGGATCCCACCCTGGGGCTCTGTCGGATGTTATCTATATGTGAGGACTTTTTTCCCGCTTGCCCCTACAGAATTTCTTCTACTCCTGAAGAAATAACTGTGTCAGAACCTCTAAAAGTATGACAGGATATATATTCTGGGAGGAAACTGGCTGTGGTTGCTTCCATTGCATATCTGCTTCAATTATTCTTTTTTCGCTGGAAATGCTTGGCAAAAGATTGATGCTGGTTTTGTTGATTAGAGAAAACAAAGTTTCTCTTTCAATAAAGCACAGTTACTTACCTGTAACAGGTGATCTCTGGGAACAGCAGGAATAAGTCTTCACATAAGGGTACATCGGTACCGACGGAGCCTGCGCGGGAACGCTCCCCAGCTTCCCAAAAAGGAAAGCTTTTGGGAGCATCCCACAGCACCTGCGCGCTGCCTTCCCGCCTTTCCTAACCGCCTCTCCTCAGTTCGGTTTTAAAGCTGAGACAAAGAGAGAGAGAGGAAAGGAAAGACAGATAGAGAGATACAACTCCTAGGGGAAGTGGGTGGGCTGTGAAGACTTATTCCTGCTGTTCCCAGAGATCACCTGTTACAGGTAAGTAACTGTGCTATCTCCAGGAACAAGCAGGAATGAGTCTTCACATATGGGGACTCCCTAGCTAGAGATGCCTGGGAGATCCCTCAGGTTATGAGACCCTGGGAAGGGCTCTACCTCCTCCTATGGACCTCAGGCATCCATTCCAGGAAGGAGGGCAGGAGTTGATTAAGAATGGAAGAGGTGTTTGAGAACAGCCTGACCAAAACAAGGCATCCCGGCGGGAGTCCTTGTCCAAGCAGTAATGGGCTGTGAAGGTATGAACCGAGGCCCAGGTGGCCGCTCGACAGATTTGGTCGATGGACACAGAATTTAGATGAGCCATAGAGGTGGCCATGGCCCTCACATTATGAGCTGTGACATGGCTCTCCAGAGAAAGGTTCTTACTCTGGTAGGCGAAAGAAATACACTGAGCAATCCAATTGGAAAGTGTTCTCTTAGAGACTGGAAGTCCCAAATGAGAGGGATCAAAAGCAACAAAGAGTTGAGAAGACTTTCTATGTTGCTGTGTCCTTTGTAAGTAAAAGGCAAGAGCTCTCTTACAATCCAGAGTATGAAGATTCCTCTCTGCACTTGATGCATGAGGAGCTGGAAAAAAGACAGGTAAATATACCTCTTGATTAAGATGAAAAGGTGAGACCACTATAGGCATAAAGTGTGGATTGGTCCTAAGGACTACCTTATCATGATGGAATCTTGTATAAGGTGGATTAGCCACTAAGGCCTGCAGTTCACTGATGCGGCGAGCTGAGGTGACTGCAATGAGGAAAATAACCTTTCAGGAAAGAAATTTCAGGGAGGTGGTGGCTAAGGGTTCAAAAGGTGGCTTCATAAGCTGACCAAGAACCAGATTTAAGTCCCATGCCACCGGAGGTCGTCTAATGGGAGGTTTAGTTAAAGTTAGGCCTCTCATGAATCTTGCAATAAGAGGATGAGAGGAAATTGGGTGTCCATTGATAGGCTTAAGGGATGCTGCAATAGCACTCAAATGGACCCTTACTGAATTTGTCTTAAGGCCTGCATTGGAAAGATGCAGGAGATATTCCAATAGAGAATTCAAAGGTAGTGCTAGAGGGTCAAGACCCTTCTCAGTACACCAAATGGAAAACCTTTTCCATTTAAAAGCATAGGAACGTCTAGTAGAAGGTTTCCTGGAAGCATGAAGGATATCCTTCACCTGCTGAGAAAGATTCCAATCCTTAAGGTCTAGGCCTTCAGCAACCAAGCTCTGAGGTGAAGGGACTTGGGGTTTGGGTGCCACAAAGTCCCCTCCTCCTGAGACAGAAGGTCTGGAGCAGTTCCCAAGTCTAGGGAGGGAGCTTGAGAGAGATGTAGAAGTAGAGGATACCACACTTGGCGTGGCCAGTGTGCAGCTATGAGGATCATAGATCTTTGATCCCTCTGGAGCTTGAACAGAGTCTTGGGAATTAAAGGAATGGGTGGAAAGGCATACAGGAAGTCTTGACCCCAGTGAAGGAGGAAGGCATCCTTGGCCTGAACTCCCTGACACGGAATTCTGGAACAGAACCGGGGAAGTTTGGCATTCCACGGACTTGCAAAGAGGTCTATGTCCGGGGTTCCCCACTCTTGAAAGATTCTGAGTACTTGGTCCATGTGCAGGGACCATTCGTGTGGAAGCAGAACTTGACTGAGTCTGTCTGCCCAAGAGTTTTGGATTCCTGGAAGGTATCCACTCAAACAGTTGAAGGTATATGGCCAGGAGATGGATTTGATGCTCTCTGGCGAAGGCCCACAATCTTAAAGCTTCGTTGCAAAGCGACAGAGAGCCAGTTCCTCCTTGCTTGTTTATGTAAAACATTGCTACTTGATTGTCCGTATAAATGAGGACTGTCTTGTAGCTCAGCAGGGTATGGAAGACCTTGAGAGCTAGAAAAACTGCTCGGAGCTCCAAGTGGCTGATATGGAGATAGGTCTCCTGTGGAGACCAAGTGCCTTGAGTGGAGAGGTCTTGCAGATGAGCTCTCCAACCTGTTTGGGAAGCATCTGTTGTGAGGGTTGCCTGGGGTAACAACTGTTGGAAGGGGGAACCCAGCAACAGATTTTGGGTGGACTTCCACCACTGGAGAGACCAAAAGAGGCGCCTGGAGGTTGCTATTTTGTCTGACAGAGCACCTGATGCTTGAGTCCACTGGGTGGACAAATTCCATTGAGCTGCTCTCATGTGAAGGCAAGCATAGGGGACCACATGCACTGTGGATGCCATGCGGCCTAGCAGTTGCAGCATCTCCCAGGCAGTTAAATGGCTCTTTGACTGAATCTGGGAGGCTAACTGCACCAGGCGTAGGCAACGGGCCTGAAGAAAATAGGCCCTTGCAGTGGTAGTATCTAGCCAGGCCCCTATGAACTCTAGGGATTGAGTAGGGGTGAGCTGGGACTTTGGGAGATTTACCACAAGTCCCAGATACTGCAGAATGTGCCTTGTGCCGTCCAGGGCAGTCTGGGCCTCTGACTGGGATGGAGCTCGGATGAGCCAGTCGTCCAGGTATGGGAATACAAAAATTCCCAGAGTGTGTAGAAATGCAGCTACTACTGCCATGCATTTGGTGAACACTCTTGGAGCAGAGGCCAGACCGAAAGGAAGTACCCTGTATTGGTAATGCTTTCCTTGGAAAAGGAAACGGAGGAACCTTCTGTGAGAAGGATGGATGAGGACATGTGTGTACGCATCCTTGAGATCTAGAGAACAAAGCCAATCCTGACTCTGAAGGTATGGAAGGAGAGTGCCCAGAGAAAGCATCTTGAATTTCTCCTTGCATAGAAATTTGTTAAATTCTCTGAGATCCAATATGGGTCTGTAGCCCCCTGTTTTCTTTGGGATGAGAAAATAGGGGGAGTAAAACCCTGACCCTTGTTGAAGAAGAGGTACTTCTTCTATTGCCCCTTGGGCAAGAAGGGTAGCCACCTCCTGACCTAGGAGGTCGAGAAGAGATGTTGGAGAATTGAAGTGTCTCACCATGGTGTGAGGAGGAAGGTTTGAGAAATGAAGCTTGCAGCCCTCCCTTATGATGGAGAGGGTCCACTGCTCTGTTGTAATTTGCTCCCATCTGGGAACAAAATGAGCTAACCTTCCTGGAATGGTGAGAGGCTCTGGCTGTTTTAGAGCCAGAAAGGCTAAGTTCTCTAGCATCAAGTCAAAAACCCTGAGGAGGTTGGGACTGCTGAGTTGCAGCAGCCCCTGTAGACTTAGGCCTGGCCTGTTTAGGTTGCTGACGCTTAGTAGCAAAGCGACCTGTAGATGATTGTTGGCCAGAAGTAGAAGGGAATCTGCCCTTTTTGAAAAAAGACTTCTTGAAAGGTTTTTTCTTGGCAGGAATGGAGGTTGACTTTGAAAGTCTATCCAGAGCAGAATTTTCTGCATCCATTTGAGTGGCCTTTATTTGCCACTCTTTGCCAAACAGATTTTCACCTGTACAGGGGAGATTTCCTAAACCATCCTGGACCCAAGATTCTAAATCAGAAGCTTGGAGCCAAGCAATTCTGCGAGCAGCTATGGCAATGGCCGAAGCTCTGCTGGCACCTTCAAAGGAGTCAAAAGCTGCACGGTTGGAAAACTTTGAAATGTCTTGAGTATGCTTGAGCCAAAGAAGAAATTCCTCCCTTTTATCCTCTGGAAGAAAAGGGAGGAAAGTGTGCAGCTTATCTGCAACTTCTTTTAGAAACATACCCATGTAAAGACTATAGGAGTTGATTCTGGCAATGAGCATACTGGCTTGGACGATTTTCCTACCAAAAGCATCCAAGGTCCTGCATTCTCTTCCTGGAGGGGCAGAAGAGTGTCTTTTTGCACTCTTTATCCTTTTCATAGCTGACTGCACCACAATAGAAAGGTGGGGAAGCTGTGTTTTATGAAAACCAGGACAAGGAGGGACATGGTACATAGTGTCCAATCTTCGAGAATGAGGAGAGATAGTGAGAGGAGTCTCCCAAAAGTCAATCATGTGCTCATAAAGAATCTCATGAATTGGCAAGGTGACTGCCTCCTTAGGAGCCTTAGAATAACCTAAAATATCCATTTTTTTAGCTCTAGGCTCTGATTCAGAGGTTACTGAAATAGAAAGTCCTTTAGCCACTTCTCTTATGAAGTCTTGAAAGGATAAGCCCTCTGGAGGAGACATTCTTCTTTTTGGAGAAGAAGGCTCTTCAGGAAGGGCTATGGATACTTCAGCAGACTCCTCTGATGTATCAGAATCATCAGAGGAATCAAAATATCGCCTGTCAGGGTGGTCTTCTAAAGCTCGGTACGCGTATCGAGCGGTATCGACATCGGGCGTCGTCGGTACCGGTTCGGTACCAACGAGCATCCCTGGACAGGGAACCGCTGCAGTCGGCATCCTGGTCGATGTCGATGCAGTCGGTGCCGGTACTGGCGCCGATACTGACAACGGAGTTTGTTGTGGTATCAGCGGCGTCGCAGCTTGAATGAAGGCCGTGATAGCCTGCTGCATGGATAGAACATTGTGATCCATCGACGCCATGAATGCCTGGAATTCGGTACCGGAAGGTTGCGCTGGTACCCCAGAGCATTCTAACAGGTGATCGGTCGAGGCCGTGCCATCGATGTCAACCTGTAACCCCATAGGTGGAGCTTTGGAAGCCGGAGCTTCCCGCCGGGGTTGTTTTGCCGGTGCAGGATCCTCGAGGGCAAGCTCGGAGGCATCTCGATGCTTGGAAGGAGATCTACCCTTCGAGGACCGGCTGGATTTATGTTTGGTTACCTGAGATCCATGGGAGGAAGAAGCAGCCCTGGAAGACGTCGATGCCACTGAAGCTGCATCAGAGGGAAACAGCACATGGAGCTTGGCTGCTCGGTTCTGTAAACCTCGTTTAGACATCAAAGAACAGGACGGACAATCCGGAATGGAGTGTTCAGGACCCAAACATTTAAGACACCATTCATGGGTGTCAGTAACAGAAATAGTACCGCTGCACCTTAGTGCATTTTTTAAACCCGGAGGCTTGTTTTTCCATGAGGAAAAATTCTTTGTGAGGCCTAAGGCCCAAAAGAAGAAAAACACACTAAGTGAGGGAAAAACTATGTTTTGTTTTGTTTTTTTATAAGAAAAGAAAGAAAAGACCGGCGGTACCTGTCCGAAGTCGGGGGAGGCAGACACGCGACCAAAGAAATAAAATAAAACAAAGAACTTCTTCAGCGGTGACAGGAACACAACCTGCTGGCTCCGCGGCAAAGAAGAACTGAGGAGAGGCGGTTAGGAAAGGCAGGAAGGCAGCGTGCAGGCGCTGTGGGATGCTCCCAAAAGCTTTCCTTTTTGGGAAGCTGGGGAGCGTTCCCGCGCAGGCTCCGTCGGTACCGACGTACCCATATGTGAAGACTCATTCCTGCTTGTTCCTGGAGATTAGAAACTTCTGCAATAGGCTGTGTTCATTCATCTAGACCAGTGGTTCCCAACCCAGTCCTCGGGTACCCCCAGGCCAGTCAGGTTTTCAGGGTATCCACAATGAATATGCATGAAACAGATCTGCAAACAATGGAAGAAGTGCATGCAGATCTCTCTCAAGCATATTCATTGTGGATATCCTGAAAACCTGTCTGGCTTGGGTGTACCCGAGAACTGGGTTATGAACCACTGGTCTAGATGAAGACAGTGGAGCTAGTGCTGAAAGGAGCTATAAGGTTTAAGAGTGATCCTTCAATGGTACTATAATCTCTCTCATCTTATCACCAAAAAGGGAATCACCAGTGCATGTACATCTGCTAATCTAGCATGAATATCCTCACACAAATATGCAACTAAGCAAATCATTTGGCTGTGATAGCAGATGACTTGACAAGCATATAAGATGTGCTCTGCACTCATCTGCCTCCACAATTATTGTTGCCAGTTCAGACTGTGACTGGGGAGATATGCTGGATGAAAAGCCCTGGACCTTTTGGAATATGGGGTGTATGTATTGAACCATATAGAGTTGCTTTAAATTCACGCCTATGGGAATGTGTTGAGGACAACTGTGCTTTAGAACTGAAGTCTCAAACAAGACTTTCACCACCTTAAATTGCAGGCACTGCTCCCCTGTAGCTGGACTCAAAGCCACTGCACATGGAAGTAGAGGCAACATCCACAGAACAGCATCTACCAGAGTGTGCAGAATCAGATGATTTCTATGTAGACTATTTTTTTTCACAAAGTGTCATCTTTTCTACACGTCACAATGATTGTTGAGCAAATTGATATGTCATTGCCACAAGCTGGAAGGTATTCTGCAGTGTTTACGCTCCACCTGGTTATGGTTAGCATCAAGACAAAATGAGGTATTTGGAGTGTGTCAAAGTTCTGGATCTTTCTACCATACTGAGGGCAGAGATGGAATCCCAGCTTTATCTGTGTCATCTTTTTGCAGGGGGGAAAAAAACCAGACTCTAGTAATTACTTTTTTTTAAAAATAAACCATGAACAACATCGGAAGATAGATAATAGAAGAAACTTCTCCCTAAAGTAAGAGCTTTGTTTTCACATCTGCTTGGCAGAGCAGGAAAAAAACAGACTTGAAATTGTTGTGACCAGTAAGAGTCACATGCATGCTGAGAACTTTAGTTAGTTATGAGCTCTGGGAGAACTGCTCCATCTTAGTGCCATACAGTAACGTTGACAGAAAAGAGGTGTGACTGGGATATGACTTAAAGTTAACTAGATACTGCTGATATTCAGCACCTTAACCAGACCAGATGCTGGTGATACTCAGCGCTATCCAGTTAATGTTAACCAGTTAAGTCAAACCACATAAACAGCAGATGTAAGTTAACTGGATAAACATATGGTTAATGTTATCATGCGATATTCTGCGTTGCAATTTAAGAGTATTATTTTCTAAAAGCAGGCTCAGTGCTGAAAATGGTGTTTAGGTCAGGTCGCATAAAAGCAAGCAAATACTTTATTAAAGGTTCAGCAAGTGCAGAGCCTTTTACAAAATATAGCACTGCCAAAAATACATGTACATGCAATGAGTGTATAAAATTTTATAAATTAACTTAGTCAATTAATCTGCATTTCCATAACAGGTATCTCTTTGTATTTGATGACTCATACATATGCATGTGGAAATTTTACAAACTGCAGGGGTATACCAGCATATGTATACACTACACATTTTATAAATGTGCACATACAACAGCAGGGAAGGAGGATGCCATATAAAAGCAAACTTCATGCCTAGTGAGGTGGATTTGCTAAAGATCTAAGCGGACCTCCACCACTAAGCACTACTCCAAACCTCAGGCCTCGAATGACAAAGCAGTCTGGGAGGCATGATTTAGAGCAGGTGTAAATGCTAATGGATATTACCATTATAAAATGTGGCACGCTAGGAAAGATGGCCCAGAATGTGACTCCTTTTCATGTGACAGGATTTATGTATATCTTTCACCCTGATAAAATGAACACGTATAAGGGATATACCACTTAATATGTATATCATATTTATACAAGCGCTAGCGGTGCCCAAGATTTATAAAAATTATTCCATTAGATATCTTTTTGAATATTCAATTAAAGATAACTAGACATCTCACTACCGAAAACTGATTTCTAATTCTGTAATTTTCTTCTGGAGACCAAACACTCAGATGCCCTCTAACGTCACTCTAGTGTATTCTGTTATGAAAACTCTTTGGATCTCACGATAGGATAAAAAGATAAGGAGGGTGCCTGGTTTAGTATCTGTGTTTTATAAATTTGCTTTGTAGAATCTATGTTGTGTATCTTTATCTTTATTTTAACACTTTATATACCACCCTTGTCGGAACATGAGAGCGGTTTACAATAAAATATGCTAGCACCATAGGAAAGAAAGGAACTCCATTATAAAATAAAAGAATAGATTGACCAGTAGGGTCACTTAGGAGCAGGCAGAAAAGCAGTAACTTAAGAATAACTGGAAGGAAGGTCAAAAGCCTGTTGGAACAGATATGTTTTCAATAAGTTTTTGAAATTTTGATATAAGGATTTCAACCGGAGGGAAGATGGCAAGGTGTTCCAGAGTGAAGGTCCGAGAAAAAAGAATGCGGCATGACATAGCTTTTTATATTTGATGCATGGTGTTTGTTGGATTTTAACTTTTACACCATGTTGGACAAAAGCCTGGGAAGCAATCTATAAAAACAAAAACAAACATAGTACATATTTATACAATCCATCAATAAGCTACTGTAAAAATGGAGATTCTAGTCTTCTCTTGCCCTAGTAATTTAAGGAGAGGTTTGGAGCAATACTTGGGACACAACTTCTAGGGGGCCAGGGGGCATGTGCAGGCACAAAATTATAGATATAATATTTCAGTTTGAAATTACAGCATTATTAGTAGATAGCTACAAAACACTTGTGTGTGTGTGGGGGGGGGGGGCAAACATTTGCCACCATTGGTGCTGCTACCCCATTCTTCCAATTTCTGATCTTCTCTTAGTCTCTGTGGGTTGTTGTTGTTGTTAAGTGCCGTCGAGTCGGAGTCGACTCATGGCGACCCTCTGGATAGCTATCCTAAATTGTGTTCGGTCTTCAGTCAGGCGGCTCATTGTTGACAGGCTGGTACCCGTAGCTGCTGTTATTGTAGCGATCCATCTCATTGCTGGCCTTCCTCTTTTGCGTTGACCTTCTATCTTGCCAAGCATGATGTCTTTCTCTAATGATCTCTCTCTTCGCATGATGTGTCCGAAGTATGAAAGTCGAAGTCTTGTCATCTGAGCTTCTAAAGAAAGCTTAGGTTTGATCTCCTCTAGTACCGACTGGTTTGTTCTTCGGGCAGTCCATGGTATACACAGTATTCGCCGCCAGCACCATAATTCAAAGGCATCAATTTTCTTCCTGTCTGTCTTTTTCACTGTCCAGCTTTCACATCCATATGATGTTATTGAAAATACCATGGCTTGAACAAGTCGAATCTTTGTATGGAGAGAGGACATCTCTGCTCTTGAGAATCTTATCTAGGTCTTTCATAGCCATTCTGCCAAGAGCAATGCGTCGTCTGATTTCTTGACTGCTTGTTGCTTCTTTATTGATAGTTGATCCAAGTAGGTTAAAGTTGTTCACGATTTCAATTTCTTCTCCTTCAACGATGAACCTGTTGATTTTGCCAGTTGTCATGATCTTTGTTCTCTTACATTAAGGTGCAGGCCCATTTTGAGACTATGTTCTTTGATTGTGAGAAGCAAATGTTTCAGATCATCTTCACTTTCAGCCAGTAATGTGGTATCATCAGCATAGCGAAGGTTGTTGATGAGTCTTCCACCAATCTTCACACCTCTGTTGTCTTCATACAGTCCTGCTTCTCTGAAGATTTGTTCTGCATATAAATTAACAGGCAGGGGGAAGTATGCAGCCTGTCTTACACCCTTGCTTATTTTAAACCATTCTGTTTCTCCTTGTTCCGTTCGAACTATTGCTTCTTGATCAATGTACAGATTGCGCAAGAGAACGATCAGGTGTTCTGGTATACCCATTCTTCTTAATGTGGTCCAGAGTTTCTCATGGTTTACACAGTCAAAAGCCTTGCTATAGTCGATAAAGCACAAATAGATATCCTTTTGGTATTCTTTAGTCTTTTCAAGGATCCATCTCACATCCGCAATGATGTCTCTCGTTCCTCGCCCTTTCTGAACCTGCTTGCACTTCAGGTAGTTCTTGTTCTAGGTATGGCTGTAGTCTCTTTTGAATAATCTTCAGTAGAATCTTGCTGGCATGTGGGATCAGAGCGATTGTGCGATAATTTCCACAGTCAGTTGGATCACCTTTCTTTAGTATTGGTATAAACACAGATCTTTTCCAGTCAGTTGGCCATGTGTTGTCTTCCATTTCTTGGCAGAGCCGTGTAAGTACGGTAACAGCTGCATCAGATTGCTGCAATACTTCTATGGAATGCTATCAATGCCTGGTGCTTTGTTCTTTGATAAGGCTTTCATGCTGCTTCAACTTCTTCTTTCATCACCAATGGTTCCTGATCATAAGGTATAGGTTGAAAACGGCTGTTGGTCCACTTGATCTTTATCATATAAAAACTCTGTATACTCCTTCCACCTTTTCTTGATCTTCTCAGCATCATTCAACATAGAACCTTGAGCATCTTGTAACATTCCAATTCGAGGCTGGAACTTTTTCTTTAACTCTCGCAGCTTTAGGAAAGCCGATCTTGTTCTTCCTCTAATAGTTTCTGCTTCTATTTCCTTGCAAGTGTCATTGTAGTACTTTCCTTGTCCTGTCTTGCTGCACGTTGGAAAATCTCTGTTGAGTTCTACGATTGTCTTTCTTTCTCCTTTGGCTTTAGCTTCTCTGCGTTTCTGGGCAATTTCAGAGTTTTCTTCCGTCATCCATTTTGGCCGTTTTTGCTTTTTCACCTTTTGTAGAGACTTCTCGCTTTCTTCTAGCACAACCTTCTTGATGTCATTCCATAACTCTTCCGGAGCTCTGTCATTTGTATCTAAAGCAGCAAATCGATTTTGCAGGCAGTCTTTAAATTCCAGTGGTATATCTCAAGGTCTATTTTGCTGCATTCATGAGTGGTTTGCTCTTTTCAACTTTAGCTTGAGTTTGCATACTAGTAGTTGATGATCTGTACCACAGTCAGCTCCAGGTTTTGTCTTGGTTGATGTTACAGAGCTTTTCCATCGTTGACTTCCACAGATGTAGTCAATTTGATTTTTATACAATCCATTGGGTGAAGTCCATGTGTACAGTCGCCGCTTGTGTTTCTGGAAGAAGGTGTTGAGATGAATAGATCATTGGTCTTGCAGAATTCTATCAATCTTTCTCCAGCTTCATTTCTGTTGCCAAGTCCATATTTTCCAACTACTTTGCCTTCTTCTTTGTTGCCAACTTTTGCGTTCCATCCACCATGACTATCAGGATATCCTGTTTGCATGTTCTGTCAATTTCAGCTTGTACTTGTTCATAGAACTCTTCAATTTCATTCTCTTCTGCAGCTGTTGTTGGGGCATATACTTGAATTATAGTTGTGTTGATAGGCAATCCTCGTAGACGAATAGAGATTAAGCGTTCACTGACTGCATTGTATTTCATTACAGTTCTTGCAAGTTTCTTCTTTATTATAAACGCAACACCATTTCTTCTTTGTCTTTCATTTCCAGCATAGTAGACCATGTGATCATCTGATGCAAAGTGCCCCGATGCCAGTCCATTTCAGTTCGCTGACAACCCAACAGATCAAGTTGTACACGTTCCATTTCATTCTTGACCACCTCCAACTTCCCTTGGTTCATGCTTCGTACGTTCCATGTTCCAATGTGTTAAGACATCTTTACAGCTTCTGACTCTCATTTCATGCGCAGCTACATCAGCAGTCAGACTTCCCGAGGGCTTTGATCCAACCACATCATAAATGCTGGCTTTACTCTGAAAAGTCTTCAGCTCTTCCCCAGTAGCTAGTTGAGTGCCTTCCGACCTGGGAGTCTCATCTTCCAGCACCATAGCACAATTTGTTTTGTTGTAACTATCCATTGGGTTTTCATGGCAAGATACAGAAGTAGATTGCCGGGCCTTCCTTCCGCGCAGTTTAAGTTTGGTGTTGTTGCCGTTGTCACAGAAATGTGATCCTCCGCCGTCAACACTATCCATTCTGCTGCTGCCCAGATGGGGTGGTTGTCTTCGTCTGGCACCTCAGCTGAGACCTGTCCATCTTGGGAGACCCTGCCAGTAGTTAAACTACGGATAGTTTAGCTCTCAGCATCACTGATGCACGCAAGCCCTCACAGCACGACAAGCTGCAAACCAAGTGAGAGCTCTGTGGGTTAGGGATCCAAAAGATAGTTGATATGCAACAGTGAGAGCAAGGGGATAGAATACCCACGCATGTAAGAGGGGTAAGTGTGAATGCTGGGGTCACCCTAAGAGTTTTAAGGTTCTGCAAGAGCCTCATGATCTTACCACTGCATGGACAGCTCTACAAGGTGTACATGTGCTTCCTGCCATTTGCTGACAGACATCACTTCTGGCTATGACCTCATATACATAGATTGCTTAAATTATCTCTCATTGAGGATTTATATCTTCCTAGCCAAATGTGGAGTATGCTAGGCATTTAAAGTTACTGTAATATATAATTTCCTAACACCCTCTGGCTGACATTTTTCTCCTTTTATGAAAGCCATGATAATGTCCTCTTTCTTTTTTTTCATCTCCATTAGCTTCATACTGTACAAATCATCAAAATCTAAATTTCTGGAGAACGCAACCATACGTGTATGAAGGAGACAAGAACTGCAACCTACCATAAGTACACCAAACGACCACCAGTCTGCACTCTGTGTGTGGCCCCGTCTGTTTACCACTTCTGGAGCCATGTATTCTACTGTGCCACAAAATGAGTAAGCCTTCTTTTCTTGGTCTACTGACTCCTTGCTTAGTCCAAAGTCTACAAAAAATAACTGCATTACAAAAACACATCAAACATTTTCAGTAAATAACCTTCCAACAATACAAATTTATTCCTCACTCATAAGTAAAAATAAATGCAGCAACCACTTTACTCTCAGATATTTAACAATGGCATGATGGAATAATTAACAGGAATACATAATCTGAAAGTATGTTTTGATTCCAATAACCATAACATTTCCATTAACAAACTGTAGTCCTTGACACTGTAGAGTAAAACTGAATTCTAAAACGTAGTACTAATAACAGTCACAGAATTTCTGCCTTCCATTTTTTCCTCAAAGATTTTCAGTCTTCCCTTTAAGTGATAAGGAGATAGACTGTAAAATTAGGGGACAAAATCATTCTTTGATTTTGGACAGACTGTGGCAGCTCTCCTCTAAAATAAGATGAGAAAACAAAAACTTTTGGATTCCACTTCAGAACAGAAGCTTTTGGAATCTGAATTCCAGTTTGAAGCACCCTGGAATAATATGATATGAAGTTTGCTTGGCTTTAAAAAGTTATAAGTGGCTGAAGTTAATTGTTAACATGGTGAATAGGATACTAAAAATTAGACTACTGGGTTGTGGTGTAGTGAGGATTTACCTATATACCTCCTATATAGCGAGTATGACAAAAAAGGTTTTTTTGCTATAAAATTCTTTTGCTACAGAATTTCCTATGGTCATTTGGTGTTTACAGTTATTCCTGTATATGGTGGTTCTGTGCCTTTTAACACTTATTTCTACAACATTAAACTGGTAAAACATACATTTACCTTTACAACAAATGTTTTGGTTAACTTGTGAACAACTTTATAATAGCTATTTAACCAATTAAGAGCTCTGTATACTAAGTTACATTAATGTAATTTAATGCATACTAAATAATGCACCCCCATTATTCTCAATGGAGCCCATCTACTAACATGCTTAATGCAAATTAATGCATCTTAATTTGCATTAATATAGCGCCCTTAAAGGAAAGTACTGTCAAAATGTTTTATTCTTCCTGACTTCTCCTCAGTAAACATTTACTTGGATTACTTGTATATATTAGATATGGACTTATTTTGTTGTCTAAGTACAAAATCATCAACTTCAGACATCTGCCTGGTACCATTTTCCTCCATGTTCCAGCATTCTCTAAGATATTTTCATAAGCCAAGCAATATTGACTATTTAGGGACAAATTTGCATTTGACAGTACTTCCACCTTAGCGAAGTTTGAACTGCAAAAAAAATGTAGAGATCAATTTTCGAAACTGTCAATACCTAAATTAGGTTCCTACACTTATGATAATTTTTAGCTAAATTTAGGTACCACAGAATTCAGCTAAAGGTTTCTCTAACTCATGGCACTTAGAATTAGTGCTGCAATTCATCTGCAAAGAGTTAGGATTCTAAATTAAAAGCCTAGTCATGAAAATCATGGAGTGATTTAATAAAAGCCTTTAACATGCTTAAAGCCCCATTTTATGTGCATAAAAGAGCTTTTATAAAATTATCCCACAGGTTAGACATAGTGCCAAGAAAGCACATACTTTTAATTCACACATAGGCATGTTTTGAAGTGAAGTTTGGGCAGAGCACAGGCAAAGTTGTGATCTTTGCATATACTTTATAAATGTGTGCACTTTATGCACAGCGTAGTTACTCACCTGTAACAGGTGATCTCCGGGAACAGCAGGAATAAGTCTTCACATATGGGTATCGTCTGTACCGACGGAGCCTACGTGGGAACGCTCCCCAGCGTCCAATAGGAAAGCTTTTGGGAGTATCCCATAGCGCCTGCGCGCGCTTTTGGGAGCATCCCACAGTGCCTGAGTGCTGCCTTCCTGCCTTTCCAACACTCCCTCTTCAGTTGCATTTATAGCTGAGACCAAAGGAGAGAAGTAGACAAAGAGAAAGAGATAGAGACAACTCCTAGGGGAGGTGGGTGGGTTGTGAAGACTTATTCCTGCTGTTCTCGGAGATCACCTGTTACAGGTGAGTAACTACGTTATCTCCAGGAACAAGCAGGAATGTAGTCTTCACATATGGGGACTCCCTAGCTGAGAGATGTCAGGGGATGACCCCAGCAAGTTGCAAACCCAAGGTGAGATGGGTCATGCTTCCTCCCATGGATCTCTGGCATCAAAACCTGGGACGACGGGTAGGAGTTGTACTAAGTCTGAAAAAGATGCTGGAGCATAGCCTGGCCAAACGAGGCATCCCGACGGGAGTCCTTGTCTAAGCAAAAGTGGGCTGTAAAGGTGTATACCGAAGCCCAAGTGGCTGCTCTACAGATGTCATCAAAATGGACACAGAACGAAGATTAGCCATTGAGGCTGCCATTGCTCTCACATTGTGTGCTGCGACATGGCCTTCGAGAGAAAGTCCCTTACTCTCATATGCAAAGGATATGCAATTTGCAATCCATCTAGTGTGAGTTCTTTTGGAAACTGGAAGTCCCAAATGACTAGAATCAAAAGCAACAAAAAGCTGAGAATATTTTCTATGTTGCTTAGTTCTTTGAAGGTAAAAAGCCAAGGCTCTTTTACAATCTAAATTATGAAGGTTCCTTTCCTGCATTAGAGGCATGAGGCCTAGGGAAGAATACAGGAAGGTAAACCACTTGGTTTAAATGAAAAGGTGAAACCACCTTTGGCATAAAGTGGGGATGAGTCCTAAGAACTACCTTATCATGGTGAAATCTTGTATAAGGAGGATCCGCCACTAAAGCCTGTAACTCACTGACACGTCTTGCAGAAGTGAGGGCAACTAGGATGATGACCTTCCAGGAAAGAAACTTTAGAGCTGTAGTGGCTAAAAGTTCAAAGGGCAGTTTCATGAGCTGCCCGAGAAAAAGATTCAGATCCCATGCCACCGGTGCTGGCTTAATGGGAGGTTCTGTTAAGAGTAGACCTCCCATAAATCTCGCTATGAGTGAATGAGAGGAAATAGGTTGTCCATCCAGAGGTTTGCGGAAAGCAGCAATGGCACTAAGATGGACCCTTGCTGAAATGGTTTTAAGACCAGAATCTGATAAATGGAGGAGATACTCCAGAAGCGATTCCACAGGCACTGTATGGGGGGTTAAGTCCCCTTTGAGAACACCATACAGAGAATCTCTTCCACTTAAAAGCATAGGATCACCTTGTGGAAGGCTTCCTGGAAGCTACAAGGATATCTTTTACCTGTTGAGACAGATTGATATCCAGAATCCTAGGCTTTCATTAACCAGGCCCTGAGGTGCGGGGACTGGGGATTCGGGTGCAACAGCGTCCCGTTCTCCTGGGAAAGAAGATCAGGAGCACATCCCAACTCCAGAGGTGTGGCTTGAGAGAGACGCAGAAGCAGAGGATACCACATCTGCCATGGCCAACGTGGAGCTATGAGTATCATATGACCTCTGTCTCTCTGAAGCTTGAACAAAGTTTTGGGAATGTGGGGAATGGGTGGAAAGGCATAGAGGAAGTCCCGACCCCAGTGGAGGAGGAAAGTATCCCTTGCCTGACCGTTTTGAGCCAGAATTGTGGAACAGAATAGGGGAAGTTTGGCATTCTGTGGACTTGCAAAGAGATCTATATCTGGCGTTCCCCAGATTCGAAACACTTGAGCAAGCTGGTCTGAGTGTAGAGACCATTCGTGTGGCAGAAGTATTCGACCGAGTTTGTCTACCCAAAGATTTTGAATGCCCGGAAGATATACCACTAGGTGGTGGATTTGAAGCTCTCTGGCGAGGACCCACAGTCGCAAAGCTTCGTTGCATAACAACAGAGAGCCTGTTCCGCCTTGCTTGTTCACATAGAACATGGGTACTTAATTGTCGGTCTGGACCAGAACTGTCTTGTAGCTGAGATGGGCCTGAAAAACTCGGACAGCATAGAAAATGGCTCTGAGTTCTAGGAGGTTTATGTGAAGACAAGCCTCCTGTGGGGTCCAGAGACCTCGAGTTGATAGATCGTGCAAGTGAGCCCCCCAACCCAACTTGGACGCCTCTGTTGTTAGGGTGGTTTGGCATAGAGGCTGCTGGAAAGGAGAGCCCACGAGAAGGTTTTCCACCATTGCAGGGACAAAATGAGACGTGTGGAGTTTCTGATTTTGTTCATTAGCCGACCCGAGGCCTGTGTCCACTGAGAGGATAGGGTCCACTGGGCTGCTCGCATATGAAGGCGAGCATAGGGAACCACATGGACAGGGGATGCCATATGCCCCAGAAGCTGAAGCATCTCCCGAGCAGTCAGGAGGACCTTCATAGCTGCTTGGGAGGCCAGCTGTACTATTCGAAGACGACGTGGATGTGGCAGGAAAGCCCTTGACTGCCTTGTGTCTAGACGTGCCCTTATGAATTCTAGAGATTGAGAAGGGGTGAGTTGAGATTGAGGTTTATGACCAGCCCCAAGTATCGAAGGATTCGCATGGTGCGACAAAGAGCGAAGCTGGATTCTGGAGCTGTTGATGCTCGAATGAGCTAGTCTTCTAAGTAGGGGAAGACGAATATTCCTAGAGTTCTCAGAAATGCTGCTATTACTGCCATGCATTTTGTGAAGAATCTTGGGGCAGAAGTCAGACCGAAGGGAAGAACCCTGTATTGGAAGTGTCTTCCCTGAAAAAGAAATCTAAGGAATTTCCTGTGATCTGCATGGAAAAGAATATGCGTATATGCATCCTTTAGATCTAGAGAACATAGCCAGTCCTGACTCTGAAGGTATGGCAGGAGTGTTCCGAGGGAGATCTTGAATTTTTCCTGGAACAAATACTTGTTTAATTCTCTGAGGTCCAGAATAGGCCTGTGTTTGAACCCCGCACTCTGTTGGGATATAGGTACATCTTCTATTGCTCCCTGAGCAAGAAGTGATGCGACCTCCTGACCCAAGAGATTGGTGGCAGGGACCTGAGAATTGAACTGTCTTATGATTGTAGAGGGGGCATGCTGTGAAAATGAAGTCTGTACCCCTCTCGTACAATGGACAGGGTCCAGTTTTCTGATGTTACTTGTTGCCATCTTCTGGCAAAATGGCTTAATCTGCCCAGGATGGTAAGGGGTTCTGGACCTTTCAGGGACAGAAAGACTAAGTTCTCTAGGAAGGAGTCAAAGCCCCTCAAAGCCCCTGAGGAGGCTGAGTCTGCTGAGCCGGTTGAGCTCTAGGAACTTGTGGCTTCCTCTGCTGACTGTCTGTTGCTGCCCCTTTTGGGGAACATGGTGGCCCTGAGGGGTGTACGATGGGTAAAACCTCTTTTTCTTCTTGAAAAAGGGTTTCTTGACTAACTTTTTCTTTGCTGGGTTGGCTGTAGACTTTGATAGTCTGTTCAAGGTAGTATTTTCAGATTCAATCTGATTTGCCTTGCCTTGCCAATCCTTGCCAAAGAGATTTTCTCCTGTGCAAGGAATATTTCCCAGTTTATCTTACACCCATTGTTCTAAGTCTGATGCCTTAAGCCAGGCAATACAACGTGCACCAATGGAAATAGCAGAGGTTCTGCTAATGCATTCAAAGCAATCAAAGGTTGCATGGTTTACAAACTTAGAGACATCCTGGGCATGTTTGACCAGAGTATTTTTATTTTATTTATTTATTTAGCAAACATTTATATACCGCTGCTTCCAGCGATCAGCAGCGGTCTGATTACACAAGGAGAACATAAGGAGGACTGTCAATCAGTACAGTAAAATTTGGGTGTGTACAGGTTGATCAGGAGGGTAGGCACATCACACGAGGGGTTTGTTAGGTATATGAGTACTAATTACATATATACATATATACATTATACATAAATGAGCAGGAGTACATAAATATGTTCTGGACTTAGACCTCTTAGGTTAATTCAAATTATAATGACTCTGGAAAAGATGAGTCTTGAGGTTTTTCCTGAAGACAGTTAGGTCTTTGCAATCTCGTAACTCTGGCGGCAGATGATTCCAGAGTGTAGGTGCTGCGTATGAGAACGCTCTATTACTAGTAATGGTTTTAACAGTTCTTATATCAGCTGGAATGAGGAGGGTGTTGGAGTTGCAGGTTCTTCTGCTTCTGTTGGGTGGTTGTGAGCATATCAAGGTGGAGAGGAAGGATGGAGCAATGTTATGTAGGAGCTTGAAAGTGGTCGTGAGTGATTTGTATTTTATACGAGCCGTGGTGGGGAGCCAGTGGAGCTCAATCAATACCGGGGTGATGTGATCAGCAAAGCCTTTTTTCGTGATGACCCTAGCGGCTACATTCTGCGCCATTTGCAGAATGTTCAGAGTTTTCTTTGGGAGACCCTGCAGGATGGCGTTGCAGTAGTCGAAATGTGGCATGATGAGTGCCTGGGCAATGGTCCTGAAGTCCTGAGGTTCGATAATGCTCCTTAGCGGTTGGAGGACCCTAAGCTTGTGGAATACGGCTTTGTTTGTTTTGCGGAGGTGTTTCTCCATTTTTAGATTACTATCGAATGTTACTCCCAGATATTTTATTTCCTCCTTCGTTTGGTAAGTATTGTTACATAAGGTGATTGTTGCGGGGGGATCGAAGTTTGGCTTTCTGGAGATGTACATTACCTCTGTTTTTTTGTGGTTGATCGTCATGTTACTTTGGAGTAACCAGGCTTGCATCTCACTTAGGCATTCTTCAAGTTGGGTGTAGTTTGGGTTGTCAGTGTCGAGTTGAGTGTACAGCATAATATCGTCTGCATAGACGTGGTATTTGATATTATGATGTTGGAAGATTTTGCAAAGTGGTTGCATGTAAATATTGAACAGGAGTGCTGAGAGAGCCGAACCCTGTGGTATACCCTGTGTTTGCGTGAATGCTTCTGCCTTTTCTCCGTTGAACTGGACCTGTTGCATTCTGTTTGATATGTACGAGGAGAACCATTTTAGAGGGGTTCCTGTTATTCCAATGGATTTAAGCCTGTTTAAGAGGGTGCCATGGTGAACTGTATCGAATGCTGCAGATATGTCTATGAATATGAGTAGAAACATTTCTTTTTGTCTTCTAAACCCTTGAGGAGGTTGTCAAGCAGCGCAAGGAGTAGTGTTTCAACGCTGTGATATCGTCTGAATCCATATTGTTGTTTATCCAGGGTTTCGTTGTCATCCAAATGGTCTTGCAGTTGTAGTAACACGGCCTTTTCAATGATTTTGGCCAGGAACGATATGCTCGATATTGGTCGATAGGAAGCGGGGTCTTCTCTATTGCTTGTTTTGTTTTTTAAGACAGGTCTTATGATAGACTTCTTTAGTTGTGTGGGCATGATTCCTTGTTGCAGTGATAGGTTTACTATGTGCGAGACAAGTTGAATGATGTCCTGTTTCACTGCCTTGATCCAGGTGGCTGGGCAGGGATCTAGTGGGGAGGTGGTGGTGCTGATGCTTGTGATTATGTTAGTTATTTGTTTGTCATCAAGTTTGTGAAATGCGTTCCATATCATGTCTTGACTGTCGGTGGTTGCCATGGTTGGGTTTGGCACTGGGGGGGTTGGGCCCAGGTATTGCGTGGGAGTTGAAGCCGTGAGTTTGCTTGCATAGTGGTTTGCCAAAGTTTGAGGCTTGATTACGTTGTCAGCATGGTCAACCAGTGTTGTTTTTGTTAGAGATTTGACCAGTTCGAATAATTCGCGGGGCTTATTGATGGCTTTGTTCAGTAAATTTGTATGATGAGTTCTTTTTGCGGAGTTCATCTCTTCTTTATATTTTGCGAGGAGGGTCAGGTATTCTGACTTGTGTACAATGGATTTTGTTTGTCTCCACTTCCTCTCTGATTTACGGAGTGCCCTTTTCATTCCGGTCAGTGTAGCTGTGTACCAAGGTTCCGATCGAGGTTTAGTTGAGTCTGTAGTGGTTTTCCATGTAGGGTTTGATGTTTTTTGTATACCTTCGTTCCATCTGCTGGTTAGAACCTCAAGGTCCGTACATTCCATATCTAGGTGGGAGGCAATGGAGCCTATGAGATTTTCCTTGTTGAATTTGTTGAAACTCCTCTGCGTGTGTGTTGTCCTCCTGGATTTTGCATTTTTGGGTGGGGAGGGCAGTTTTACTTTGAGATCTACTTGGTGGTGGTCTGACCATGGTACTGGAGTTATTCTGATCACGGGTTTCACCTCGCCCGTCCGTTGGTTGGTGGGTAGGAAAACCAAGTCTAGGGTATTTCCCTTCACGTGGGTAGCGTCAGTTATGATTTGCTGGTACCCCAGTTGTTCCATGGCTTCCATGAAATTGTTTGCATGACTAGTTGGTAGTGATGCTAAGTTCAGGTCTCCCAAGATGATTTGGAATTTTCTGATCTGAGTGGTGGAGATGCTTTCTAGTGCTGAGGCAAGTGTTTCGTGCATTGATGAGGGGGACCTGTAGATAAGACAGATAGAAAGAACTGAGTTTTCTACTTTGAGTATGTCTATGTCCATATTTGAGTTTAGGGAGGTGGTTGTTAGTTGTAAGATGGTTTTGGCTATTACGATGACACCTCCACCCCTTTTATTGGTGCGTGGGCAGTTGAACACTTTGTATCCAGGTTTGTTTAGTTGATTTATTATTGCAGGGTCGGAGTCAGTGATCCAGGTTTCAGTTATACAGAGGATGTCCGGTTGTTCATCTGAGATGATGTTGTGTAGGATGTGCGTTTTGTTCCTTATTGATCTGGCGTTGATGAGGATGATGCTATAGTCCTCATGCGTTGTTTGGGAGGTAGGTAAGTGGTTGGTTTGGATTTGGCCAGGCTTGTTTCCCTTCATTTTCAGCGACTTAGGTTTCTTGCATCTCTGAGCCCTGTTTATGCTAGGCACGAAATGGCTCTGAGTTGGTGATGGCTCGTTGCTAGCCCGGTGGATTATATTGAGTGAGGGAGGTGGGGGTATTGGTAGGGGGTAAAGGTAGTAGATGGGTCTGAATAAGTGAGTCAAACTATAGCGCACATTGGGGTGGCATGAGTGTGCTTGGGCGAATATAGACATGCATAGTATTAGAAAAATAGAGTGGTTCCATTTCACAGCTGTTCAGAAGCCCGTTGAGTAAGGAATTCCCCCCCCCCCCCTTTTTTCCTCAGGGAGAAGAGGGCTCACGAGCTCCAAGTCACCTGCAACTTCTTCGAGGAACATTCCCATATAGAGAATGTAGGAGCCAATCCTGGCTGCCAACATGGAGGATTGGAAACACCGACGCCCAAAGACATCGCACATCCTCGATTCACGGCCCGGAGGATTGGAAGAATGTGTTTTAGCACTCTTAATCCTACGCATCGCTGATTCCACTACCATTGAATGGTGTGGTAACTGAGTCTTTTGAAAGCCAGGACAGCTTGGAACTCGGTACATGGTATCGCGTCGTCGAGAGTGTGGAGACACCGTTAAAGGAGTTTCCCACATTCTTAGCATAAGATCATGCAAAATTCTGTGAATGGGCAGGGTAGCTGCCTCTTTAGGAGCCTTAGGGTACTGATGAATTTCTAATTCTTCTGCTCTGGATTCCTTCTCTGGAGTCACCATGATTGCAAGACCCCGAGCTAAATCACGTATAAAATTCTGGAAGGACATGTCTTCTGGAGGAGACATTCTGCATTGAGGAGAAGGAGATGGATCCTCCGGAAGGATAGCTCTGGTACTGGAAGAGGCAGAGTCATCGGAGGATTCGAAGTATCTCTGCGCCGGGTGTTCCTGCAACGCATGGTACCGGTACCGCTCAAAGTCAGTATCAGGGTGTCTTGGTACCGGTCCGTCGATACCTGAGATAGACAAGGCTCGGCATGGGGGGAAGAATACCCGCCAAGGCACTCGGTGCCGGTACCGGTGTTGGTACCGGTCTTAGCGGTACCGAAGCTGCTCAGAGGGTCGCTAGACTGCGTTCGATAGCGAGGATTCTGTGATCCATCGCTCCTGCTAATGAATGGGTGTCGGTACCGGTAGAAGCGGCTACGGCCCCAGAACATGGCACCAGTAGTTCTGCAGAGGTGGAAGCCTCTGGAACATTCTGGAGCCCCGTTAATGCTTTGGAGACCGAGGCCTCCCACCGGGGCTGTTTTGCCTGTGAACTTTCCTAGAGGGCAACGCCAATGGCATCTTGATACTTGGAAGGAGATCTACCCTTTGAGGACCAGCCAGACTTAAATGACTTAGGTTTAGCTACCTGAGCTCCATGGGAGGAAGATGAACCCCTGGAAGACATCGATGCAACTGACATCGTAACTGCGGCAAAAACGGTACCAAGTTTGCAGCTCTATTCTGCAGGCCCCTCTTGGTCATCTTTCTGCAGGAGAGACACTCCAATGGAGAATGGTCAGGACCTAAACACTTAAGACACCATTCATGGGTGTCGGTGTCGAATATGGTACCACCACATTTAGAACATTTCTTGAAACCACTAGCTGGACCTAGTGCCCAAAATGGCGTCTAGCACTGTGGGGGGAAAGGCCCCTGAAAGAAAAAGTCTTTTAGAAAGCTAGTTTTTCTTTTTTTTTTTTTTTAAAAAAAAAGAAGAAGAGAACGGGCGCTACCGGTAGGCATCGAATGAAGGCAGACGCGACCACAAAAAAACAAAAGAATAAGGATAAATTTTTCTGCGGTGACAGGGTATGCGTTCTGTCGGCTCCGCAGAAAAGGAATTACTGAAGAGGGAAAGAGGGAGAGTTGGAAAGGCGGGAAGGCAGGAAGGCAGCACACAGGCGCTGTGGGATGCTCCCAAAAGCTTTCCTATTGGATGCTGGGGAGCGTTCCCACGCAGGCTCCGTCGGTACTGACGATACCCATATGCGAAGACTACATTCCTGCTTGTTCCTGGAGATTAACATTTACACCTGCTCCCATGCAGGCATAAATATTCACAGATTCAATCTAGCAGCTATTTCTGACAGATTTGTGCATGTGTTTCTTTATAAAATAGACTAAAAATAGGTGCCTTCTTGCCTTCTCAACCAAAGTGGCTGTTACAGAATTGCTCCCCATGAGCCTTTTCCTCCCACCCTATTTTCATTTCCTTAGCCACTCACTTTTTAGGCATCTAAATTTAAGTGCTCGGCTCTGGTTAAGCATCTCAACCCCTTGAAAAGTGACTTCATAACATAAATGACATGGTGGGTCAAACCAAATGTTCAACTAACATCCTGTCTGACAATGGCTAATCTGGATCACTAGATGTTAAGTTACCATTGTAAACATGTGGCTAAATTTACTAAAGTGCACTACTATGTTAGTACACACTAATGTCATTATTGCACATTAGCAAATAGGTCCTATTACATAAAATGAGATGAATCCTACAGCAAATAATGTGTTAATGAGTATTAGCATGCATTAACACAGTATTAACTTTTAGTAACTCTAATCCACTATTTACCACCATGCATTTTCTTTTTAATTGTAGCACATGACAGTAATTTGGCATTTGCTTTGTGGTGCAGAGTTTTAATAGCATATTGATCCTGCAGAAAGCTATAATCTTTGTAAGCAGATATACTTATTAAATAAACAAAAATAATCACATTACACCAGCTTTCAAGAACAGATAGATCTTACCAGATGATATCTGAAGAATGGACCTATGTAACACAGCAAATGACAACAGATAAAGACCAACTACCTATCCAGTCTGCAGAAATTGAGACACACATTTATGAAAGAGCAGCATCAGATGTCTATGAAGGGGGTTAAAACATGTTTCTTCCATCGGGCTTTTCCTGGCATGGTTAATCAACAAAATTGGAAGCATGCTTTCTTGGTAGCAGCAAGTGAGTCTTAAGGACAAAGACTCTCAAGAGACCTAAGTGTCCAGTGAGAACCAGCACTGAACACAAACGGGCTGGAGGGCAGGAGTTGCCTACACACCGAACAGATGATGGAGTACAGCCTGGCCAAAGGCGCTGTCCCATCAGGACTCCTTCTCCAGGCAGTAATGAGCTATGAAAGTGTGGATTGAAGACCAGGTGGTGGCCCAACAGATGTATGGCAGAGGGACAGAACACAAGTTTGACACAGATGCTGCCATAACCCTGACGCTCTTCATCATGACCCGATGCTTCAACTAGGTGCTTCATAGGTGAGGGCAATGCAGTCTGCCACCCAAGTGGACAGAGTTTGCTTGGTCACCGCCTTCCCCAGCTGACTGGAGTGATAGGAGACAAAAAGCTGGGAGGCTTTACGGTGGCCCTGGGTGCATTGAAGGTAGAAGGACAGGGCCCTTTTACAGTACAGGGTATGAAGGACGGTCTCTGACCTGCTGGCGTGAGGCCGTCGAAAGAAGGTGGGGACCACCACCTCTTGATTGAGGTGGAATGGGGACACCACCTTGGGAAGAAACTTGGGGTGCATGTGGAGCACCATCCTGTTCTTATAGAAGCTTGTGTATGGCAGATCCGCCACTAGCACCTGAAACTTGCTGACCCTACGAGCAGACATGAGCGCCACTAGGAAGACTACCTTCAATGAATGGTACCACATGTGGCAAGTCACCAGGGCCTTGATCGGTGGCCATGGCGAGTTTGGATAGCACCACACTGAGGTCTCACTCTGCCACTGGAGGGTGGATGGGGGGCTTAGATAACAGAAGGCCTCGCAAGAAGTGGGTCACAAGAGGTTGGACAGAAAGGGGCTCACCTTGATGAGGTGGTGGTGCGACACTAGAACACTTAGATGCACCCTGACCGAATTGGACTTCGGTCCTGCCTGTGATAGATAGAGAAAATATTGCAGTACAAGCTGCACAAAGCATGAGAACAGGTTGACTTGCTGTTCTGCACACTACACTGAGAATCTGCACTATTTGAAGGTATAGGCCCATCTCATGGAGTCCCTACAGCAGGCCAGGAGGACCCTCCTCCACCTCCCCTGGGAGGATGAATTGGGCCAAAGCTATCCTTACAGCAGCCAAGCCGTTAGCAACAGGGACCTCGGATTGGGGTATAGGAGGGAGCCCTTCTCCTGTGACAGAAGCCCCAGGGCATACCCCAGGGGGAATGGAGTTGCCGAGGGCAAGCAGAGAAGCAGCAGGAACCAGTTGCCTGGGCCACCAGGAGGCAATCAGTATCAGCGACACACTGTCGTGCTGGGCTTTGAACAGGGTCTTGGCTATCAGTGGCATGGGCAGAAAGGCATAGAGCAGGTCCTCTGTCCACGGAATGAGGAACTCATCCGCTGCCACCCATGAGGAGTGCAGTTGGCGGGAGCAGAATCAGGGCAGCTGAGTGTTGGTTGGGCTTGTGAAGAGGTCTATCAGGGGAAGTCCTCAGAGCTGGAAGAGCCATCCTGGGGTCCAGCTACCACACGTGCGACTGGAGGACCCTACTCAGCTTGTCTGCTAGGGCATTGATCTCGCCTGGCAGATACACCACCGGCAGGAACATCCCACTGCAGAGCACGAAGGAGCAGAAAGTCACTGCCTCCTGGCAGAGGGGGTAGGAACCTTTGCCTCCATGGTTATTCATGTAAAACATCGTCACCTAATTGTCCCCCTTTGAACCAGCACTGACTGATGCTGCAGGCGGTGGCAGAAGGCTTGGAGAGCCAGAAATATGGCCCGAAGCTCCAGCAGGTTGATCTGGAGTTGGCTCTCTGACTGTGACCAGTTGCCCTGGGTGCAGAGATCTTCGCAATGAGCCTCCCAACCCAGCAGGGAGACATCGGTAGTGAGGACCCTCTGGGGATTGGGAGCCTGGAAGGGCATCCCTGCCTGGAGGCGCTGCAGAACTTGCCAACCAGCTCAGGGAGTCCCCAAGTTGACGGGTCACCATCACTCTGTCCCGCAGTCGTCCAATGGCCTGGGTCCACTGGGAGCAGAGCCACTCAAGTGGAAGCAGGCATCCGGAGTAACATGGACCATGGATGCCATGTGGCCCAGGAGACGTAGCAGGAAGTGAGCAGACAGTGCGTCTGCGTTGCACGACTGCAGCCAGAGTACTGAGGCAGTTGGCCCTGTCCTGGGGAAGGAACACTCTGGCCTGAAGGGTGTCTAGCTAGGCTCCTATGAACTCCAGACACTGTGTCAGGAGGAGATGGGGTGGTTTATGACTTGGGACCTGGGGTATTGTAGGATGCAGATGGTGCAGGCCGTGGCCTGCTGTACCTCGGCAGCCAAGCCTCCTCTGATGAGCCAGTCATCCAGATAAGGAAAGATGGAGGCCCCTTGGAAGTAGAAGTGTGCCACGACCACTATTAGGCACTTGGTGAAAACCCTGGGGTGGAGGCCAGGCCAAAGGGTAGCACCCTGTATTGGTAGTGGCCACCTCCCACCATAAACCTGAGGTATTGTCTGTGGTTGGGATAGATTAGGATGCGTGTGTACACATCCTTTAAGTCCAAGGAGCATAGCCAGTCTCCCTGCTGGAGATATGGCAGCAAAGTCCCAAGGGAAAGCATCTTGAACTTCTCCCTCACCAGGAACCTGTTCAGTCTCGCAGGTCCAGGATGGGCCTTAGGCCCCCATTTATTTTTGGTACGAGGAAGAACCAGGTGTAGAATCCCTTGCCCCAGATGTGTGGGGGTATGGGTTCCACTGCCATGGACTTGAGAAGGCCTGCAAACTCCTTCAGTAGCAAGATCTGATGGAGGGGAGTCCTGGTGGACTCACCCAGGAAGAATGGAGGGAACGTCTGCTCCAAGTGGAGGAGGTAGCCCTCCTTGACCACCTGGAGGGCCCAGGTGTCGGTGGTGATGGCTGGCCACCTGTGGGCAAACAAGATCAGATGTCCTCCTGTGGGCTGCTGGGGTGGGCCTCCTGGTAATGGAGAGGCTATGCCCAAGGTGTCAAACTCCCACCAGGCTATGCCAGAGCTGGTGCCTTGGTTTTGGGAGGTTTCAACTTACGAGGACCATGCCCTTGTCCCTTGGCCAGCTGACTGCTGGGGAGGCCCAAAACTGAGGGCAGTTTCCATAAGCTCGTCCCTTCGTCGAGTAAGGGGGCTTTTTACTTGGGGCCTTCCATCAAGGAACGGTAGCAGTCTTCTTGGAGAGCCTAGTTCTCGTCAGAAACAGACTCCAAACTCTGCAGGTTTATCTGTCATGGGTCTGCCAAAAAGAGGTTCTTTCCTCGGCAGGGGACATCGACCAATTTGTCCTGAACCCATTGCTACAGGTCGGAAGACTGCAGCCAAGCCTGGAGTCAGGCACCGATGCCTGCCACGGCTACTCTAGCCGCCAACTCGAAGCATAGGCTGCTCGAGTCATGAATCTGGAGCGTACACTGATGGCAGAGGACAGGCTCCAGGACCACTGGAGGGGTTCCTTGGAGAGTCCAGCTGAGAACACGGAGAGCTCCTTTGCCAGGTCCCTCAAATATATGCCCATGGTACAGCTGGTATGCCTGGATCCAGCCGATGAACATTGAGCCCTGGTAGCACTTCCTGCCCAGGGTGTCCAAGGTGCAGGCCTCCCTACCCGGGGCAGAGGGTTGTCTCTTAGCTCTTGAGCTGACGCATGGCCAACTCCACCACCATGGAGTTGTATCAATACATCGAGTCCAGCTGTCTGCTCATGATGGGCACCGATGCCAATGTTTCCCACATATGAAGGAGCAGCCATTCCAGGATCAGGGGGACAGGCACTGAAAGTGCCTTCTTCAGAGGGACCTCATTTTGGAGGATCTCAAGGTCCTCCATACGAGGGTCCTCCTCCGACTTGGTGTCAAATGATAGCACCCTTGATGTGTCCCACACAAAGTCGAGGAAAGCTATACCCTTGGACGGGGACCGGCGCTGGGTCTCAGAGAGGGATGGGTCCAAGTGCATGCTGCGGAAGTCCAGTGATTCCTCGTCCTCGATCTTCCAGTCCAACACACAGTCAGTATAGGAATCGAGGTCAGCTCAGGGTGTGAAGTCAGGTCCTGAGCCCGACCGCCCATGCCTTTCAGAGGCTCTGCAGGCAGAGTCACAGCTATTCATCAGGGAAGAACTCTGTCCTGAAGACTGGAACAGAGATCGAGACTGATGTAGAGGACTGACTCGAAGCCACAGTGGTCTGGGCAAATGACACGGTGGAACTGGGCATTAAAGCCCACTGTTGGGCCATGAAGGCAGACAAGCTGCACTCCAAGGCCGCCATTCTGGTCTCCAATCCAGATAGCTCCACAGCCTTTGGCGCAGGCACAGAGGATCTCTGGCCTAGCACCAGCTCTGCCCAGGGGGAGTCCTCGACCAGAATAGCCTCAGGGGTCCAAGGCCGGTAACCAGAGGCTGAAGCTTCCGCTCCCACTCCGATCCCTCAGACTCATGGCGTGGACTGCAGTACTGGGAATAGGACTTATCTGCCTTTCCTGACTCATCCATGGAGGCTGCCCTCGAGGTGCACTCGGAGGACCCATTGCCTCAGTCGGAGACAGAGGGGTCACTTTAGGGTTCCGAGGTCCTGGAAGGGGTCTTGGAGCATGGTGTTGCTGGACTCCAGGGCAGAATCTGACCTTTGAAAGATCTTGTGCTGCTGCTGCCTCTTAATAGCCTTGGAGGACATCTTTTTACAGAGTCCAAGGGGCCGTGGTCTGCCCCAAGGCAACAGTCATATGTTTTGGTGAGAGACTTGGTCCCGGTACACCAATCACATTTTTTTAAGCCACTGGCAAAGGCCACGGGGGAGGGGGGGGCGGGGAAGGGCCCCAGTGAGGTCGAAGATCTGGGGCTCTGGCAGTGAAAAGGGCGCAAAACCATGCTGGTAGAAAAATAAAGGAAAAAAACAAACCCGAGACACGATGCCGGGTCTAGCAAGCTCGGGGGTGGGAAAGGTAACCAGTGCAACTTGGGAAGAGAAACTTCCCAGAGAAAAA
Organism: Ichthyophis bannanicus; assembly: GCA_033557465.1. Lineage (NCBI taxonomy): Eukaryota > Metazoa > Chordata > Amphibia > Gymnophiona > Ichthyophiidae > Ichthyophis > Ichthyophis bannanicus. The sequence goes on from CM066036.1 coordinate 187,833,354, forward strand.
ATTGACTCTTTTTCAAGAGGAATCAAACACATGTCCGGTGGGCTCCATGGAAAAAAGGAGACAGACGACACCCTTGGGTGGAAAGGGGACCACACATCTGTGGTGCATCTCCCAATGGCTTTCTTTGAAAGCTGGGGAGAAGCTTCCATGCAGTGCTCTGTCGGCATCGATGTCACCCATATGTGAGGACTGACTTCTTGCTTGTTCCCAGAGAAAGTGCAATTGTGCCCATAGAAATAAAAGGGCCATGGGTACCTAACGCATGTTAACTTCATTAGCATGCGTTAAAATATTTAGTAAATGGGCCCCTAAACTAAAAAGGTATTTCTTCCTCTTAACACTATGCAATGGTTTTATTTTATTTATTTATTTTATTTACATTCTCTTATATACCGTGCTATTCTGCATCAGTGCGGTTTACATTGAACAAACTGAAATTACATTGAACAGGGCATTATAACTTGGAGATAACTATTTTACAGGGAACATGGGCTTTGTTGATTTATTTCCACTCCAGTACCAGCGCTTTCCTTAGAATAAAGTTATATCCACCAACTGGTTTCTAGAGATGATGGTACTGTAAAAGTATTAAGAGTAATATTCAAAGACATTTCCATAGATAAAGTAGCATTTTATCCATGGAAATAGGATGTTTATTTAACCCAAATGGTGGGTAATTTTCAAAGTAACTTAGGGACCCTTTTACTGAAGCCCATAAACCAGGTTAACTGGCGTTTTAGGAAGTGGTAACTGGCAGTCCAGAACGCTAACGCACAGGCATGGCAGCTACCGCCCGTGAAAATGCATGGTAATCAGCCATAGCGAGCTAGTGCTAAGAGTGGGCAAGTTAGGAGTGAAATGTGAGCATGGAGAGCACAGTGCAACAGCAAATGCCACATGCTCAATGGCACTGTGGCAATTAGCACAAATGCACATGATGATACCTCTATGGATTTTAGGTACACCCGTGTTGATCTCAACCTACCTGTGTGTTTGTGATCATGCGCTAACTCCCAAAAACATGCCGGGCATGCCCCCACACTTATCATGCAATGGTACTGCCAGTAATTGTGTGGCAAGTGCACATCTTTAGTAAAGGAACCTCTTATTTAATAAGCTGTGTTAGCTGTTCAACATGGGAGTTACTGTGCACCAACACTTAACTCAGTACCTTAATGTTTAGTGGATAGTTCCCACTCTGGTTCTACACACCAAACAGGCTGGCTTCTTAAGTGGGCACAATACTGAAAACCTTATTACTTCCTCTTCATAATGATATCTGGAGGCTACTGGACCAAAGCTTTGATTCTTTCATTAGATCTGTCAGTGGCATTTGTGGCGGCACATCTAGCTTCAATTGGAATTGACGGTAAAGTTCTAGCTTAGCTGATAATCATTTTTAAACCAATCATATTTAGAGAGTTGAAACTGGTTCCCATTAATCCACATAATGTCAGCTTGTACGAAGAATACTGCAAGGGTCAATTTTTGCTCCACTGTTATTTAATATCTTTCAGTCCATTCACCACATTAATCCAATGATTGTGCTCCCAAACCATCAGGTTATCCACTAACACTCCAAAAGAGCACAACGATCCTAGGCTGCCATTTTGACCCAGAGCTGGACTTGAGTACTAAGTATACTATAAAATATATGCTGATAAATTGGTTTGTTGTGGTGGTGGGATTTATTTAGTTGTTGTCCTTCAACTAATATATAAATGCGATTACACAGTTACCTATATCTGTGCTTACTCTAACTTTCCAGCTCATAACTGCTTAGTCACTTAGGGGATAATTTTATGAGTAGTCATAAAAAGGTACTCTACGTGCCTAAATTACACATACTTTAGGTAATCATTATGTAAGTACAAGCACCAGACCGATCACACATATGTACATTGAGCATGTACAGGAGCGGAGAGAGTAGGCAGAGCACATATTTGTGTGTGCAACTTATAAAATACTACAAATTATATGCTTTCTGGGACAATACAGGTGTGAGCGTTTACACTATCCATAAGGCTAGCATGTGCTAGCACCTGAAATTTACATGCATTTTCCACCACGGATATCCTTATTTTATAAAGCAAGTGCATATTTTATAAAATAGGCATGAAATATGCACAACACACACATAAACCTAACAATCCTTATAAAATTACTCTCTATGGGGTATTTCTATAAGGGACCTGAGCATACAGAAGGTATGTTTTATGCGCTTAAGTATGCCTTAATAAAAATGAGTTATAATTATATGGAGTAGGCGCAGAAAAGTTACAATAGATACTTTTTAGGTGATATATGAATAGGTATTTCTTGGGTCAGAGTACAGGTGGAACAGTGGCAAAACTCACACTTATTTTAGTTTCTCAAGCCTATAAATTAATTTTTCCAAATCTATAGCCTTTCTATTAGATGACACTGCTGAGAAGGTGGACTGGGAAGTTATTTACATAAGTCAGTGAAATATTTTACTTAATTTGGCATTGCGAAGAGTCACAAGATGACTGCACAGTAAGCAGTCTCTTCATGTCAGAACTCCCACCCAACCCTCTATCTTTTTTCTATATACTTTTAAGTTTTCAAGTTAAATTGTGTGCCTTTGAACATAAGAACTGTCATATTGGGTCAGACCAAGGTCCAAACAGTGGCCAATGTAGGTCACAAGTACCTGGCAGGTTCACAAAAAGGCACACAGGTTCCACAATGTTTGTCCTGGGGTAAGCAGTGGAGATACTGGCACTTACACTGGTAGTAGGTCTTCTTGCCCTGGTACCTTTTACAAGAAGAATCAGCCTTCTTTCTCGGAAGCCTGATGGAGAGACATGCTGCATCTCTATCTTTCCAGCCTTAGCCTCCACCTACTTCCTGAAGAGGTTCTCACCTCAGCAAGCCACATCAGCCAGCTTATCCTGGACCCACTGCTCCAGGTCAGAGGACTGAAGCCAAGTGAGCCTGCAGGCACCAATGCCCCTCACTGTGGTCCTGCAGGTTGACTCTAAGGCGTCATAAGTTAACAGGACCATGAACTTGGCACAGTCCTTGCCATGACCCACCAGGGCGCAAAAGAGATCCAGGCGCACAGAGGGGAGGAGCAGGCCGAACTCAGTCAAATCCAGCATGATATCCTTGAGAAATATGTCCATGTACAACTGGTATGAAAGGACCCTAGCCACCAGCACTATGCTCTGGAAGCACTGCCGGCCAAAGGAGTTCAAGGTTCTCGCCCCCCCCCCTACCCAGCAGCAATGAGGAGTACATCTTGTTGCTCTTGATCCTTTTCATGACGGACTCCACCACCAGAGAGTGGTGTGGGAATTGAGACTTCTCAAACCTCAGGGCCTTTTGGACCCAGTAGATTGAGTCCAGCCACCTGCTGCCCGCTGGCACCATGAGGGGGTTCTCCCACATCCTCATTTGCAGCCTCTGCAGGATTGATGCACTGGAACAGTCACAGCCTCCTTGTGGGCTGAAGTATACTGGAGGATCTCTAGCTCCTCTGCCCTGGGCTCGTATTCCGACTCCAGGGAGAAAGGAATGGCCTCAGCCATATCCTGCACAAAGTCCTGTAAGGACATGTCCTCAGAGTGACTTCTGCCACTTGCAAGGAGGAGAGAGGTCCGAAGGGAGCTCCCAGACTCCTCCGATTCTGTCTTGGTCTCCCAGCCATCACAGTCAGACTCCAAGAAGAAGTTGAAGTAGCATCAGAACTCTTCCCGGCATTGACTCCAGCTACACGGAGAGGGAGAGCACCTCCAAGATTGTTGGTGCACAGAGTGCTTCCATTTATTTATTTGTGAGTTTTATATGTTGCTATTTCAGATAATCATAGCGGTTTACATTTGGAACAACAGCTACATTAAAACATGTTAATATAACAGGTGCTCAATCAAAAATCAGTTAAATTTACAAGATTAAAAAAAACTGTGATACTTATTTACATTTTAATTAATTGGTAGGAGAGACAGGGCTGGGTAAGGGTAAAGAGTTGGGAGTGACAAGAAATGCTGTCATTGTTCGAGGATAGGTAGTGAGGAGAGGTGAGGTGCGAGTTGAGATTCTAATTGTTTGGATAGCTGACTGTTAGTCAAGAACAGTATGTGATGGAGGGATGAATTCATGGGGGGTGATCACCATGACCGAAGTGCTCAATAAATAGATACGTTTTGAGGTGCGAGCGGAACAAGGTAAGGTCAGTGATTTTTCGGAGCGCTTCAGGTAGCGAGTTCCAGAGCACCAGTGATACATATTCAAATGCCCTGTTGGTGGTATTTTGTTTAGTTTCGAAAATCAGTTGGGGTAGTGAGCATGTTGTTGGTTTGACCTCGACTTAGCCAGTCATTGGGTGAAGCTTTGATCATTTGGGATAGAGTAGGGGTGCTAACTCATGATTTTGAATGTGGTTAATAAAAGTTTATATTTTATACGGCTTTGGATAGGAAGCCAATGCAAGTCGTGCAGAATTGGGGCGATATGGTCAATACGGTGAGAACTGTGGACAATTCGAGTGGCTGTATACTGGGCCATTGCAATTGGATGTAGGGTAGTTTTTGGAAGGCAATGCAGAAGACTATTGCAATAATTAATGTGTGGGATTATCAGAGTTTGCATTAGGGTTCTGAAGTCGAAGTGCTGCAGAAGGGGTTTTAAATGTTGTAGGAGTATGATCTTGTTAAATATGGTCCTTGCCATGTTTTTAATATGGGATTTGAATGATAGATGTCTGTCCAGTGTTACACCTAGGTATCTTACCTCTTCTTTGACTTCAAGATTAATGTCCTCAATAGTTACATTTTGTGGTGGGCTGTATTTTAGAGTTCTGGTAATTATCAGGATGTCAGTTTTTTTGTAGTTTATGTTCAATCTGTGATTTTTGAGTCATGCAGCTATTTCTTTGAAGCCAGCGGTGATGAGATCAAAGTTGGGCATGTAATGTTAAAGGACATGTATAGCATTATGTCATCAGCATAGATAGCATAATCGACCGCAAATTGTTTCATTATATGGCAAATAGGTTGAATATAAATATTAAGCAGTAGTGCAGAAAGTGCCTCACTGGCTTCACTGCAGCATAGGACCCCGATACGCTCAACAGGGAGATGGCCGTAAGAACTCGTGTCGATTCTGATCGCCAGCCTGATATGTCTGCATTGGCAGGCAGTGTGGCAGTGCATTGGTCTGCACCATCTGCAGTGACGATGCCCTAGGCACAAAGGGGTCAGCTAGTTGAATGGCCACCACCACCGCCATGTGGGCCTCAAGGGCTCGAAGGTATTCAGCCATGACTGCCAGTCTACAAAGGCATTGGGGCCAGAATTACAATTTCAGTCACCGTCTCCGGCACCCTTGTAGGGGAATCCATGTTGGTGGGGATATTGGGAGATTCCTGACATCCCTCCAGTATCTTGGATGACTATTCCTCTTGTTGGGGTACTTTAGCGGGCCGTTCCTGGCCATCACTCTGCATATCACATTGATAAGGACTCCTATTGTCAGAGCACATGGACCTTGGATTGGTGCACAGATGCCCCCTTCGACAACGACTGGGGTAGATGAAGTAGATTCTGGGTGAAGGTCAATGGAGATCCTTTGCTCCAGGGCACCATATCCCTTTGGCTCAGAGTTCACTCAGGCTCCTCTCGATATTGATGCCTCTGCGGTGCCAGAGGACACCAGTGTTGATGCCAGGGTCAAAGATGCAGAATCCGTCGGCCTGAAGTGAGACTCCTGCTGCTTCTCCTGACCCTTCAGGCCCCTTTTTGTCATCTGAAAGCACAGGTTACAAGAGGCAGGCTGGTTGGGGACCAGGCATTGAAGGCACCGGTTGTGCTGGTCCATGACCAAGATGGTCTGGGCACACTTCATGCACTTCTTAAACCCGCTTGCTGGCTTCTGGGATATTTTGTCAAACCAATCAATCAATCACTCTGATATCATTCATTGAAGTGTACTGTATCAAATATCACAGACAATCCTTGTCTCTAATAACTTTTTCTTATATGTAGATATATATCTCTCTAATGCTACCTAAACTGGTTCAAATCCTACCTATCAAACAGAACCCAAACAGTGAGAATCCTCAACCAAACATCTACCACTTTCAATCAAACACAAGGCCTTCCACAGGGATCCGCGCTATCAGCACTACTATTTAACATTTACCTACAACCAGTCTGTAGCATCTTTAAACGTCATGGCGTCTATTACCATATCTACGCCGATGACATAATGTTCTACCTCCCATTTAAAATCCCGCATCCTCCACTACAACAAATAACAGAATGTTTTAAAGAACTAACAATATGGCTTAAGGATCAGAACCTACACATCAATTTCTCAAAAACTGATGTACTATATATCACTAAAAATCAAACATACACACCTCCAAGCACCATCACCCTAGACAACCATGAGATCAACATAAAAAAAGAAATAAAATACCTAGGTGTGATACTCGACAATAAACTTAACATGGATTCACACATAAAATATCTGACAAAAAACATACATTACAAACTCAAGACATTGAGACAATTAAGACCATTGATTCACTTACAAGACTTCATAACTATAATTCAAGCCATCATAACCCCACACTTTGATTTTGCAAATATAATCCTTAATGGCATCACAAAGCAAAATATGAAAAAGATACAACTCACTCAGAACATAGCAGCAAGGATAATAATGAATATAAACTCAACAGAACATATCACACCGATCCTGGCTGAACTTCATTGGCTACCCATTTACTGCAGAATAAAATACAAAATTATTTTAACCACATTTAAACTAATAAATAACTTAGCACCATCTGTACTCAATACACTCATTAACGTAGAATTAGATAAACGATCACAAAGGAGCAGATACACAAACACTATAGCAGTTCCAAAAGATTACACAAAAGCTAGAAAACAAACCAACAAGAGGGCCTTCTCCCATTCGGCACCTATCCTATGGAATAATCTACCTGACAACATTCGCCAACTATCAGACATAAAGGAATTTAGAAAAAAACTAAAAACCCATTTATTCTCTCTACACTACAATACACTACCTAATCAGAATACACAAAGAGACACAGGTTAACAACCATACTACAATACTACATAACACACAAAATATTTTTATGCATCACAATTTTGTTCCATGATATAATTTGTAAGTACCCATAATGTAAATACGTTCTAACTTTTTACTGTTCAAATGTTATATTGTTACTTGTAAATAGTTCCACCTGTTCTATGTAAAACGACTAGGTATGCACTTTCACATACCATATGACTTACTGTTCCTTGTAAACCGCACTTGATACTTGGGAAAGAGCGGTATAGAAATATTTGTTAAATAAATAAATAAATAAAAATCCAAGCAACTTGCAGGTCTCAGACTCATTAGGCGTTTAAAATATTCAGACTTTGTTTTGTACTTTCTGAACACGCCTTAATTCGCATCAATGACCTGTTTCTTCTATGTCATGTATATGAATTACTAAATTTGTCGCTTAAGATCAATAAAACTTAATGTTGTGCTTAACTTTCAGTATCTTCCCCAATGTCACCTTCTGCGCTGTATAAGCGCTTCACCGAATTTCAATTTCTTCAGGGGGTTACATAGAAAGCACTGTAACAGATAAAATTGTGCTCATATGCACACACTTCTCCCAAAAAAAATATAACGAATTCATGAACTTCACATGTTTCTCATACAAGGAAAAAACCACCTACCCTGCTTTCAGTTGCATTACATTCTAATTCTAAATCGTTAGTCTTTCTCCATTCTTTCACACCTGCCGGTTCTTTAATTTTTCTTGAATTTCTTTTTTCCGTCTGGTCACCGAGCCTACCGGCTTACAAAAAAACGCCGCACGTGCGTATCGGATTTTAAACCCACTGTCGGCCCCTCCTCCACCATTACATCACAAGCGAGCAGGTATTCCATTCATCTACATACTTCCCACTCTATCCGGGCATTTAAGCCTCCTGGAATCACTGTTTGTAACTTATAGATCCACCGCTGTTTGTGCCATAATAAAGTTTGTTCCCTGGATCTTCCCTTTTGTCCCGTCAATATCTGAGTGATGCAAAAACAACGGAGCTCATCAAACACATGATTGTGTCTGAGACAATGATCCACTATTGGAGCTTCCTGTCGGCATTTTAATCTACTTTTATGCTCTTTCATACGTATTTTAAATTCTCGTACAGTTTTTCCCACATAAACGAGGCCACAAGGGCATTGAATGCAATATATCACATATGTTGAAGTACAGGAAGTTTGGCTATGTGTAGGGTGGGTTGCACCCTGATGGTGAAATTCATTTAGTTCAATAGTAATATTGCAAACGGCACATTCACCACATTTCCTATGTCCTTGTTGGGCAGTTGCTATTGGCGTGCGTAAAGGTTTCAGAATTGCAGGGCTGAGTAGTTCTTTTAAATTGCTACTGCGCTGCCATACACATCGTACTGTTTTATCTTCCAGATGAGGAATACTGTTTAGTACATTAGCGTGACATTTTATTACTCGTTTTAATTGATGGCTAAACGGCGAATATTTTGTAACCAAATTGATGTTAGATCTCATATCCATCCGTAATAGCGATTTTTTCTGCGGATGCACTAATAGGTCACGATTACTGTACAGCGTGCATTTATATGCTCTGTCAATCACTGCTTTTGGATAGCCCCGAGCACTGAAGTTATGCTTCAGAACTTTAGACTGTGTTTTAAAATCCTGAATCTCTGTACAATTTCGTCGGTAACGTATAAATTGTGATAAAGGCAGACTCTCTCGTAGTTGCAACGGATGTCCACTACTGTAATGCAGAAATGTATTTCTAGCTGTTTGTTTCCGGAATACCGAAGTGTTCCAACCAGCCATTGTCTTTTTAACTTTTACATCCAGAAAAATAAATTTCCCTCTTGTGATGAGTGAAAGTAAACTTAACACACTGATTCCTACTGTTTATCCATTCAATGAATTCAAACAGACTCTCAGTTGTAGCTTCCCATAAAAAACACATATCTATATACCTTCTCCACAGCTTCAGATGAGTGCGAGGCAAAGTGTCTATCCATTTTTCCTCAAAACGCCGCATGAAAAAATTGGCAATGGAGGGAGCACAGGTGGCTCCCATTGCCACCCCTGACAGTTGATATAAAACATCTTCAAAAACGAAAAAATTCTCAAAAACTGTCAGTGTAGTTAAATCCGAAAGAAATGTCAAGAGATGATCAGATAAGTCCCCTCTACTTCGTAATGCTTCCATCACACTAATATGGGCTTCAGCTTGCAGTATCACCGTATATAAGGATGTGACATCCAACGTGGCTAAAATAATTTCAGATAAATTTGCCAACTGGGTATGTTGTTCCAGAATCTGCAAAAAATGGGTAGTGTCCTTAATGTACGATGGTATGGTTGTCATGAGCGGTCTCAGAAAAGAATCGATGTAAATCGAAAGTGGCTCTAACAGTGTCCCTCGAGTGGACACTATAGGTCAACCAGGAGGGTTATGCAAATCTTTATGAACCTTAGGGACCAAATAAAATTTGGCAATGCTCGGATCTACCGGATTCAAAAATATCCATTCTTTTCTAGATATCAATTTAGCTTCCAATGCCTGTGAAGTGACAGATTTTATCCTCCGTTTCAAAACAGTTGTTGGGTCCACCTGTAGAATTTCATAAATGTTCGTGTCTGATAATTGTCTTTCTGCTTCCCTTAGATATTGGTCCCGATGTTGGACAACTATTGCCCCTCCCTTGTCAGCTCGCCTAATAACTAATTCCAGTTGTTCCATCAATGTTTTTAACCCTTTCTTTTGCAATGGGGACAACATGTTTAACACTTTTCTTTTCCTCTTTTCCAACTGTTGCACATCTTTTAAAATTAAATCTTTATATAGAATCAGGGTCGGATGTACAGGGCCTGGTGGAGACCAAGAAGATTTTAATGGAATTTGCAATCTATTGGAACTCACACTCACTGTGCTTTCAACATTCGACGTTTGTGTTCCGAAATAGATCTGAAGATTTAATTTCCGTATTAACTGCTCCAAATCCAGCCGAAACTGGAAAGAATCAAAATGGATTTCAGGAACAAACGATAAACCTTTGTTCAAAATTGACATGTGTTCAGAGGTGAGTTCCTGCCCCGAGATGTTAATTACCAAAGAACTACACAATGAACTACTAAACAACATCTGAACATTAATGGGAAAACTCATGATAATTCTATAGTAGAAACGCTTATTAAATAACTTAATAAAGTCATAACAGTTAAATTTTACTGAATAAAATCAGATACTGTGACACTTAGCTAGTGTTGTGAAAGCTGGTGCATCATATCTTTCACAATACAGAATAGAGAAAATGTTGAAAACCAAAAGAATTCAAAGTAAATGTATCCATAACAAAAACGATAGGTATTGTATGATCTCGTGAAGAAATACAAATCTATATTAGCTAAACAGACTAAAAATGTTAAATAATTTGAGCAATCAAACCAGAAAAAATATTAAAATCTGAAAAGGTTTTTCTTAATGATGAAATGTCATATGATACATTGTCATTAAAAAAGTGAGAAAAACTCTTATGACGCTAGAGAACCGAAAATATCATCAAATATAACGTAGTAAAGCTGGTTACGTCTGCAAGTGCTGTTGTAAAAGCAGTTTGTTTTTTACTGCACTCTGCAATCGCACATACAAAACCTTTTACTCCATTAAAACAAGCACACGCTTGTTTTTTTAAAGCATCCGCTTGCAGAGTGTTCCTTTGTAAATATAGAAGATTGAGTAAAACAGTAAAGTCTCGCTGCTTTTAATTATCCATATTTGTATAGTTTGTCTTAGCATCTCTTTTTGGCAATACTAAACAATTCAATATCGGTGCAATTTTCAATTGCTACTATTCTGACCCGATGGCACTTCATTACGTGTTCCATTTTACATTTATGTTAAAGATGTTTTTTTTATCAATTTACTATGTTATATTTGACGATATTTTCGGTTCTCTAGCATCATAAGAGGTTTTCTCACTTTTTTAATGACAATGTATCATATGACATTTCATCAGGAAAAAAACCTTTTCAGATTTTAATATTTTTTCTGGTTTGATTGCTCAAAATATTAAACGTCTTTAGTCTGTTTATCTAACAGTTTTGTATTACTTCTCACGAGATCGTACAATACCTATCATTTTTGTTATGGACAAATTTACTTAGAATTCTTTTGGTTTTAAACATTTTCTCTATTTTGTATTGTGAAAGATATGATGCACCAGCTTTTACAACACTAGATAAGTGTCACAGTATCTGATTTTATTCAGTAAAATTTAATTTATGACTAAGTTATTTAATGAGCATTTCTACTATAGAATTATCATGAGTTTTCCCATTAACGTTCAGATGTTCCATCTTATAGATTTAAACATCACATGTTCATAAGTGTTATGAACGGTACAATAATGTTGATCTCCTTAGGTATGCGGTTCCCCACATCATATAGATTTTTTTTTTTTTTAAAGACTTATAATGGCAATGACCAGTGTCTAATTTTAAAAAATTTCGATGGCCCTTTCTTACAATCCATGGTAGTTTTAGCATAAGAGTTAGTTTCAATTTATGCCTTTATGATTTTTCTAATAGTATATTTATTTATTTATTATTTTATCTTTAGTGGTCATTTTTGTGTACTACGAGACAAACAAAAGGTATCATTTTAGTATTTATTATTATTTTTGTTGTGTCCTCATCCTCATCCTCTTCTCTTTTCTTTGTTTTTAAATATGGTTTTTGATCTATTTCATTATATAATCTAGTTATGTTTTTGATATTCTATTTATGCTTTTAACAGTCCAAACATTATTATATTTATGTTATAAAATTGATCTATATCTTTTATATATTTCATATTTTATTTTACATGTTTAAGATCACTTTTCAAGTTTCATTAGTCTTATTATTCTTATTAAACTTGTTATTTATATGTTTTTATAATTAATTGATTTTCAAGCAGTTTTTCAATGGTTTATTATTATGTTTATGTTTGATGTTTCTTATAATATTTTTCGAGGTGTGTTCCCTCTAAAGACCCCCTGAAGGCGGCTTTTCAGCCAAAACGCGTAGGGGCCAATAAAAGGGGTTTACTTGAACTGGATTATCGCCATTCTCTTTTTGTACATACTTGTTTGATCTCCTGTGTCAGAGTGCAGGTACTCACTGCTCTCCTTGGTCCCCCATGAGCAGGTCTAGACATGGACGCGTCTGCTGGCAGATTTGAACCTGTGACGGTAAAGAAGAAAGTTACTCACCTGTAACAGGTGATCTCCGGGAACACATTGGCACCGAGAGAGACCAGTGAGGGAATACCTCGCCAGCATCCAATAGGAATGCTTTTGGAAGCATTGCTCCACATGTGTGCCTACCCTCCCACCCTCCATCCTGGTCTCCTCAGTCAGGTGAATATCGCAGAAAAAAAATAAGTACCACCAGGAAAAATAAGGGGAGAACTTTAAGGGGAGGTGGGAGGATTGTGAAGACTGATTCCTGCTGTTCCCAGAGATCATCTGTTACAGATGAGTAAAGCGTAGTTACTCACCTGTAACAGGTGATCTCTGGGAACAGCAGGAATTAAGTCGTCACATATGGGTATCGTCGGTACCGACGGAGCCTGTGCAGGAACGCTCCCCAGCGTCCAATAGGAACGCTTTTGGGAGCATCCCTAAGCACATGCACGCTGCCTTCCTGCCTTTCCAACTGTCCCTCTTCAGTTAAGTTTGTAGCTGAGTGAAAGGATAGAGGGAGAGAGGAAAGAGACAGAGAGATAGAGAGACAACCCCTAGGGGAGGTGGGTGGGTTGTGAAGACTTAATTCCTACTGTTCCCGGAGATAAGCTGTTACAGGTGAGTAACTACGCTATCTCCAGGAACAAGCAGGAATGTAGTCTTCACATATGGGGACTCCCTAGCTGAAGATGCAAGGGAGATGACCCCAGGTGGGCCATGCTTCCTCCCATGGATCTCTGGCATCCTACCAGGGTTGGTGGGTAGGAGTTGTATTAAGTCTGAAAGAGATTTTGAAGAACAGCCTGGCCAAAGAAGGCATCCCAACGGGAGGCTTTATCTAGACAGTAGTGGGCTGTAAAGGTGTGTATCGAAGCCCAGGTGGCTGCTCGACAGATGTCATCAATAGACACAGAGTGAAGGTTAGCCATAGAGGCTGACATGGCTCTCACATTATGAGCTGTGACATGGCCTTGAAGAGGAAGACTCTTACTCTCATAAGCAAAGGATATGCATTGTGCAATCCATTTGGATAAAGTTCTCTTGGAGACTGGAAGTCACAAATGACTAGAATCAAAAGGAATAAAAAGTTGAGAAGACTTTCTATATTGCTGTGTTCTTTGTAGGTAAAAAGCTAAGGGTCTTTTACAGTCCAAAGTGTGAAGGTTCTTCTCTGCATTAGAGGCATGAGGCTTCGGAAAGAATACAGGAAGATAAATTGATTGATTTAAATAAAAAGGTGAAACCACCTTTGGCATCAAGTGTGGATGAGTTCTGAGGACAACCTTATGGTGAAACCTAGTGTAAAGAGGATCAGCAACTAACATTTGCAATTCACTAATGCGTCGTGCAGAGGTGATTGCAATTAGGAAGATAACCTTCCAGGACAAAAACTTCAGGGTAGTAGTGGCTAAAGGTTCAAAAGGCAGCTTCATGAGCTGCCCGAAAACTAGATTTAAATCCCATGCCACCGGTGGTGGTCTGATGGGAGGTTTTGTTAATAGAAGACCTCATAAATCTGGATATGAGAGGATGAGAGGAAATTGGTTGTCCATTTAGAGGCTTATAGGAAGCTGTAATTGCATTAAGATGGGGACTTACTGAATTGGTCTTTAGACCAGAATTTGATAAATGAAGTAGATACTCTAGTATTGATTCCAAAGGTATCACCAGGGGGTTTAACCCCGTCTGGAAACACCATATAGTGAAACGTTTCCATTTGAAGGCATAAGATCGTCTTGTGGAAGGTTTTCTAGAAGCCTGAATGATATCCTTTACATGTTGGGAAAGGTTGAGATCCTGAAGATTTAAGCTCTCAGCAACCAGGCCGTGAGATGCAGGGACTGGGGATTTGGGTGCCACAGCGTCCCGCTCTCTTGGGAAAGGAGATCTGGAGCACAGCCTAAGTCCAGAGGTGCAGCTTGAGAGAGATGTAGAAGCAGGGGAAACCACGTTTGGCGTGGCCACCGTGGTGCTATGAGGATCATACGACCTCTGTCTCTCTGAAGCTTAAAAAGTGTTTTGGGGATGAGGGGAATGGGTGGGAAGGCATAGAGGAAGTTCTGACCCCAGTGAAGGAGGAAGGCATCCCTTGCTTGGCAATTGTGAGCAGGAATTCTGGAACAGAACCGGGGAAGTTTGGCATTCAGTGGACTTGCAAAGAGGTCTATGTCTGGAGTCCCCCAGATGTGAAATATCTGTGTCACCTGGTCTAGGTGGAGGGACCATTCGTGAGGCAGCAGTACTCAGCTGAGTCTGTCTGCCCAAAGGTTTTGAATGCCTGGAAGATATACCACAAGAAGGTGAATTTGATGCTCTCTGGCGAGGGCCCATAGTCATAAAGCTTCATTGCATAACGACAGAGAGCCTATTACGCCCTGCTTGTTCACATAGAACATGGCTACTTGACTGTCCGTTTGGACTAGGACTGTCTTGTAGCTGAGCTGGGCATGAATTACTCGAAGAGCTAGATAGATTGCTCTTACTTCTAGGAGGTTTATGTGAAGACAAGCCTCCTGTGGAGTCCAGGTGCCCTGGGTAGAGAAATGATGCAGGTGTGCTCCCCAACCCACCTGTGATGCATCTGTTGTTAGGGTGGCCTGGAATAGGGGTTGTTGGAAAGGAGACCACACTAAAAGATTCTCCAGTGATTGCCACCACTGGAGGAACAAGATCAGTCGATAAGAGTTTGATATCTTGTCCGACAGACGTCCTGTGTCCACTGTGTGGATAAGGTCCAATGGGCTGCTCACATGTGGAGGCGAGCACAGGGAACTACATGAACTGTGGGGATGCCATGAGTCCCAGTAACTGTAGCAGTTCTCGAGCAGTTAGGGAGGATTTTCCCGCTGCTTGAAAAGCTAATTGCACTATGCGAAGACACCGGGCCTGTGGAAGGAAAGCCCTTGATTGTCTGGTATTTAAACAGGCTCCTATGAACTCCAAAGACTGGGAAGGAACAAGTTGAGATTTTGGGACGTTTATTACCGATCCCAAATATTGGAGGATTCGCATTGTGCAAGACAGAGCAGAGCTGGCTTCTGCAACTGTGGGGGCTCGAATGAGCCAGTCGTCCAAGTAAGGAAAGACGACTATCCCTAGGGTTCGCAGGAATTCAGCTACTACTATCATGCATTTTGTGAATACTCTTGGTGTGGAAGCCAGACCAAAGGGAAGAACCCTGTATTGGAAGTGTTTTCCCTTGAAAAGAAATCATAAGTATTTCCTGTGATCTGGATGGATCAGAATGTGAGTATATGCATCCTTTAAGTCTAGAGAGCAAAGCCAATCCTGACTTTGAAGGTATGGCAGAAGAGTTCCTAGAGAAATCATTTTGAACTTCTCTCGGAACAGGTATTTGTTCAATTCTCTGATGTCTAGAATGGGTCTGTGTCCCCCTGTTTTCTTTGGAATAAGAACACAGGGGGAGCAGAACCCTGTACCCTGCTGGAGAATGGGTACTGCCTCTATTGCCCCTTGGGCAAGAAGTGTTGAGACCTCGCCATCCAGCAGATTGTCTGTGGAGGTCTGGGAATTGAACTGCCTTAGGATTGTAGGAGGGGGCATGCTGTGAAAATGAAGCTTGCACCCCTCTCCTACAATGGACAGAGTCCAATTTTCTGTTATTTGGTGCCATCTGTTGGCAAAATGACACAGACTGCCTGGAATATTTAGGGGTTCAGGACCCCTCAGAGGCAGGAAGGCTAAGCTCTCTAGGAAGGAGTCAAAGCCCTTGAGGGGGCTGAACCTGCGGAGCTGGTTGAGCTCTCTGGCCTTTTGGCATCTTCTGCTGTTTGAATTGCTGTTGTTGTCCCCTTTGGGCAACTTGAGCATGAGGTTGGCTTTGCTGGATATAGGATGGATAAAACTTCCTCTTTTTGCTGAAAGAGGGTTTTTTATAGGGTTTCTTTTTCGCTGGAGTGGCTGTAGATTTTGACAAGCTATCTAAAGTGATATTGTCAGCATCTATCTCATTAGCCTTTTCCTGCCAATTCTTGCCAAAGAGGTTTTCTCCTGTGCAAGGGATGTTGCCTAATTTATCCTGTACCCAAATCTCCAAGTCTGATGCCTGAAGCCAGGCAATCCGTCGTGCACCAATGGCAATAGCAGAGGTTCTGCTGATGCATTCAAAGCAGTCAAAGGCTGCACGATTTACAAACTTGGAGACATCTTGAGCATGCCTGACAAGAGTAAGGAAGTCTTGTCATCTGTCATCTGGGAGAAGTGGGCTCATGAGCTCCAAATCTCCTTTGACCTCTTTGAGGAACATTCCCATATATAAAATATATGAGCTGATCCTAGCTGAAAGCATGGAAGCCTGAAAAGTTTGACGCCCAAAAGCATCAAGAGTCCTGCATTCACGACCTGGAGGATTGGATGCATCTCTTTGCACTTTTCATCCTACGCATGGTTGACTCCACTACCATTGAATGGTGTGGCAGCTGAGTCTTTTGAAATCCAGGACTTGGTGTAACTCGATACATGGTATGAAGTCTCCTAGAATGAGGAGATGTGGTCAAAGGTGTCTCCCACATTCTGAGCTTCAAATCCTGAAGGATTTCATGAATGGGCAGAGTGGCTGCCTCCTTTGGAGCCTTAGGATATTGGAGAATTTCCATTTCCTTTGCTCTAGGTTCCTTTTCAGGAGCTACCGTGATTGAAAGGCCTTTGGCAACATCACAAATAAAATCCTGAAAAGACATGTCCTCCGGAGGCGACTTTCTGCGTTGGGGAGAAGAGTCTTCCGGGAGAAACACTCTGGTACCGACCGAATTATCAGAGTCATCGGAATCGGAGGATTCGAAGTATCTCTGATCACAATGTTCATGCAAGGCACGGTCCCGGTATCGATCGAAGTCGGTACCGAGTTGATCCGGTACCAATATCTCGATGCCAGCCAAAGACGGCATGGGAAGAATTCCCACTGGGGCCGGTACCGTCTGTGCTGGTACCGGCATCAGTGCCAGTGCCAGTACCGGCATTGGTACCGGTGCCCGTTGAACCATCGGTGTCAATGGTACTGCAGGTGTAAGGAGAGCTGCAATACTGTGCTCGAAAGCGAGGAATCTCTGGTCTATCGACACTGCTGATGCCTGGGTATCGGTACCGCTGAAGGCGGCCGGGACCCCTGAGCATGGCACCAGTAGTTGTCGAGGCCGAGGCCTCGAGAACATCCTGGAACCCTGTTGATGCTTTGGAGGCCGAAGCCTCCCGCTGGGGCTGTTTTGCCAGTGTGGTTCCCTCAAGGGCAATGCCAATGGATCTCTCTATGCTTTGCAGGAGAGCTACCCTTTGAGGACCGGCTTTTATGTTTAGCTACCTGAGATCCGTGGGAGGAAGAAGAGGCTCTTGAAGACATCGATGCAATGGACCTGGCATCCGAAGGAAAGAGGGCACCGAGCTTTGCAGCCCGGTTCTGTCTTCCTCTTTTAGTCATCCCCATACAAGAGAGACATTCCGAAGGAGAATGGTCAGGGCCTAAATGCACCAGTCATGGGTGTTGGTGAAGGAAATGGTACCACCACACTTAGTGCATTTTTTTAAACCACTAGCTGGTTTTTCCATCTTTAAGGAAAATTGGGGCCTAATGCCAAAATGGCGCCTAGCACCGAAAAAGAAATGTTTCTGAAGAGAAACAATTCAGAGGGGTTTTTTTGTTTTTGTTTTTTGAAAGAGAAGAGAAGAAAAGAACCGGAGGTACAGGTAGGCGTCTTGCGGAGGCAAACGCGACCACAAGAAAACAAGATTGAAGAAGAAATTTTCTGCGGTGACAGGGTATGTGTCCTGTCGGCTCCGTGGAAAATGAAGAACTGAAGAGGGACAGTTGGAAAGGTGAAGGTGAGAGGTGGAGCAAGTACTGTAAACCCGTTCACTTGGCAAGTGAACGGGTTCTCCTTATTTTGGGCACACCACCCTTCAAATCTATGCCACTTGAGCGTATAGGATTTTCTAGTGGATTGCCTCCTAGAGGCCAGCAACACCTCCTCAACCCCTCCTTGGGAAGGAGTAGAGGAGCAAATACTACCCTCTCAGCAGCCAGGCCATTAAGTTGAGGGATCTGAGATTGGCGTGTAGCAAGGAACCCTGGTCCTGGGTCAAGAGGTCGGGCTGCACCCTCAGTGGGAGTGGAGTTTCGACCGCCAGTTGAAGGAAAAGAGGGAACCAAGGCTGTCTGGGCCACCTGGGGGCTACCAGGATGACAGAGGCCTCGTCCCAAAGAATCTTGAACAGAGTGTGTGCCACCAGGGGTGTGGGTGGGAACGCATAGAAAAGGCCCTGTGCCCAAGAGATCAGGAAAGCATCTGCCGCCACGCTCAGCGGATGTGGCTGTCTCAAGCAGAACAAGGGAAACTGATAGTTTTGCAGACTGGCAAAGAGATCCATTGATGGGAGACCCCAGCGGTTGAAGATCTGCTGGACTACATCCCGGTTCAGTTGCCACTCGTGAGGCTGAAGAATCCTGCTCAACTTGTCGGCCAGGAGGTTCTCCTGACCTGGCAGATAGGCTGCCTTTAGGGACATGTGATGTGCCACTGCAAAAGAACAGAGGTCCAGAGTTTCCTGGCATAGGATGCGAGAACCTCTGCCTCCCTGTTTGATGTAGAACATCGCCACTTGATTGTCTGTCTGTATCAGTACAGACTGATGTGAAAGATGACAGAAGGCTTGAAGAGCTAGGCGGATGGCTCGAAGCTCTAGAAGATTGATTTGACCACAGACCCTGAGTGCATGAACCCTGGCAATGGGCTCCCCAGTCCAGAAAGGAGGCATCTGTCGTCAGCACTCTGGTGTGAGAGGGAGGTTGGAATGGTACTCCCTGAAGCAAGTTTGAGGGGTGAAGCCACCAATGCAAGGCTGTCACCAGTAGCTTGGAAATCGCTACCCTGTCTCTGAGGCGGCCGGTGGCTTGTGTCCACTGATCTCTGAGGCTCCATTGAGCCATGCACATGAGGAATCGAGCATATGGAGTCACATGCACCATGGAGGCTATGTGGCCCAGGAAGCATAGGAAGACCCTTGCGGAAACTTGAGGTCTGTGCTGGACCTGCTGTACCAAGTCCAGCAACCGCCTTGCCCTATCCAGCGGTAGGTAAGCCCTTGCCTGAAGTGTGTCCAGTCTTGCCCCTATGAACTCCAAGTTCTGAGTGGGGAGCAAAATGGACACTGCGTGATTTATAACAAACCCTAGGTGCTGGAGCAGGGTGACTGTGCGAGCAGTAGTCTGCTGTGCCTCCTGTGCCGATTGGCCCCTGATGAGCCAGTTGTCTAGGTATGGAAAGACGAAGACTCCTTGGCTTCTGAGGAAGGCCGCCACCACTGCTAGGCATTTGGTAAATGCTCTGGGAGAGGAAGATAGGCCAAAGGGAAGCACCTTGTACTGGAAGTGGTTTCCTCCGACCATAAACCTGAGATATTGTCTGTGGTCTAGGTGTATGAGGATGTGAGTATAAGCATCCTTTAGGTCTAAGGAGCATAGCCAGTCTCCCTGGTGGAGGTAAGGCAGTAGGATCCCAAGGGAAAGCATCTTGAACTTTTCCCTCACCAGGAACTTGTTCAGATTAAGCAAGTCTAGGATGGGGCGAAGGCCTCCTTTTCTTTTTGGTATGAGGAAATACCTAGAGTAGAAGCCTTGCCCCTGCAGGTGGTGGGGCACCGGTTCCACCGCCTGATCCTTTAGCAGATCTGCAACTCCTTCAGGAGGAGGTTCCTGTGAAGAGGGAGCTGAGAGGCTCTCCTGGGAAAAAGGAGGTGGGCACCTGGTTGAAATTAAGAAGATAGTCCTGCTGGACTATGTTCAAAACCCAGGCATTGGTAGTAATGGCTGGCCACCTGTGAGCCAGCCTTCCTCCTGTGCAGGGCCAAACCATTGGTGGGAGAGGAGCTATGCAGTGGGAGTCAAAAATCCCCTCCCGGCTGGGTAGGAGCCGGAGCTGGAGGCTTGTGGGTCTTCGGCTTACGTGGGCCATGCCCCTGTCCCCTGGCCTGCTGCCTGTTGGGCCTGGTAAGGGGGGTAGTTTCTGTAAGCCGTACCCTTCCTCGGGAAAAAGGGCTTTCTCCCTGAGGCCTTCTTGTGAGAAGGTGCAGATGTCTTCTTTGACAACCTTGTCCGGGTCAAGTACTCGGACTTGATTTCTGCAGCTTTTTCAGTCATAGGTTTGCCGAAGAGGTTGTCTCCTTGGCATGGGACATCGACCAACTTGTCCTGAACCCATGGCTCCAGGTCCAACGACATGAGCCAGGCCTGACGGCGTGCACCGATGCCGGCCGTGGCTACTTGGACCGAAGCCGTCGTAAGCTGCCCGAGACATGAACTTCGAGCACTCTCGGATCCCCGTGGACAAGGCCTTGAAGTGCTGCAAGGGTTCCTCGGAGAGACCAACTGAGAACCCGGCAATCTCCTTTGCCAGGTCCCACAAGTACATGCCCATGTACAGCTGGTAGGTTTGGACACGGCATGACAGCATCGAGCCCTGGTAGCACTTTCTACCGAGGGCGTCCATGTTCTGGGCCTCCTGGCCGGGAGGCACCGAGGAGTGCGTCTTTTAGCTTTTCAGCCGCTGCATGGCCGATTCCACAACTATGGAGTTGTGTGGCAGCTGTGCTTTCTGGAACCCAGGACTCTTGCGGACCCGATAAATGGAATAGACCCGCTTGCTGAGCACCGGCATCGAGGCCAGGGACTCCCACATGCGGAGCATCAGCCGTTCCAACATCGGAGGCACCAGTACAGTAACGGCCTCCATTGGGGGAGAGTCATACTGGAGGGCATCAAGCTCCTCAGCTTGAGGCTCCTCCTCGGCGTCTATAGGGAATGCCAAATCCTTGGCCATGTCCCTTACGAAGTCCGAGAACCAAGTGTCCTCCAGGGGGGGGGGGACCTATTCCAAGACTCCGAACCCGGAGAGTCCGATGGGATACAACGGGTTCTGTAGGTGTCTGGGGAGTCTTCCTCCTCTGTCTCCCATGCTGAGTCCTCCGAGGAGAACTCGATGGGCTCTGGCCTCGAGGGCTTCGAGCCCAACCACCCCGACGCCGAGGGCACCGGCGTTGACAACCTCTGTCCCGAAGGGAGGTCAAGGGGGACCTTGGCCGAGGATCGACTCAAGACCTGATCAACTCGAGGATCGGCTCGGCCTCTGGCGTCGACTTCAACGTCCCGGTGGACAGGGCAGATGGACCGGCGAGACCGGCCATCAGCTCCCGCTGCTGCCCCATGAAGGCAGCCATTCTGCTCTCCAGGGTAGCCAACCTAAGACTGAGCTCAGAAGGCTCCGCAGCTCCCGGGCTCGAGGTCCACAGCTCCCGGAGGAGAGTCCACGAGGACAACAAACATTACCTTGTCCAACATTTCTGGCTCCTTGCAAGGTTGTTAAGCCGGCCATTCCGACTCCAAAGACCCGGGGTGGCAGTCCGGACTCTGCAGAACCTGAGGGCCCAAGCCGATCAGAGGCGTCCAGTGACACCGATCAGAGGCGTCCAGTGACGCTGCCCTCGCGAGTCTTTTCTTTTTCCAGTGTTCCCTGGAGGGAGACCCCCGCTCAGAAGACCCACGACGGTGCTCAGGCTCCGAGTCCCGAGATGTCGAGGCTTCCGACAAGATCCGGGCCCAGGCGGATGCAGACTCAGGAGAAATCATGTCACGCTGATGCTGCCTGCTCCTCAAAGATTTCGAAGACATCTTACCATACGGCCCACAGACCACCGGGTCACAGTCAGGGCCGAGGCATCGGAGGCAGCAGTTGTGTGTGTCGATGAGAGACATCAACTTCTTACACCGATCACACTTTTTAAACCCGCTGGCAGCCATCTGGGGAAAAAGGCCCCTGTGAGGTCAAACGACCGGGCTGCCAGTGAAAAATAAAAAGAGCGCGAATGTTAGTCACAAAGGACAAAAATGAAAAATAAGACCGGACTCTATACCGGTGTATCGAGCCAAAAGTGGGAAGGGGAACCAGTGTCGAACCGGGAAGCTGAAACAAATAATTCAACTTTTCTGCTTTTTCCACGGTGAAAACGGGACCACATCTGTTGGGCTCCACGGAAAAAAGAAGACTGAGCAAGATGGCACCCTTGGGCAGGAAGGGGACCGCGCATGCGCGATGCAATCCCAAAGGCTTTCTTTGAAAGCTGGGGAATTGCTCCGCACGAGGGCTCCGTTGGCACCGACGTCACCCATATGTGAGGACTGACTTCCTGCTTGTTCCTGGAGAATAAGGGGATCAAGATCCAAAAACAGCCTCAAAGAGATTTTAGTCTCGATTTGAATAGGGCTAGAGCAGGAGTTTGGTGTATTAACTTGGATAGATTGTTCATGCTACTTTGCTGCTCCATATGCATCGAACTAAGTCTGAAGTTGACAGTGGCAGAGGAGAACGCAGATAAAAGTGATCTGCCAGAAAAGCAGAGTTAGAGAAGAGGCATGTATGGAGAGATAAAGGAAAGAGGACAGCAACCTTGGGCCGGAAGGACTGGGGTTTCTAGTCCCACAGGTGCTCCTTGTGGTCTTCGGCAAGCCACTTAACCCTCCATTGCCCATGTTCCCTGTAAAATAGTTATATCCAAGTTATAATGCCCTGTTCAATGTAATTTCAGTTTGTTCCATGTAAACTGCCTTGATATCATGAAAGGAGGTATATAAGAAATGTTAAATAAATAAAATAAAATAAGGTAGTGAGGAGCTGCCGAATGAATGCACTTATAGTCAGTAGAAGTTTGAACTAAATGCGGAAACGGATAGGGAGCCAGGTAAGTGACAAAAAGAGGGGTTATGTGAGCATAGCCAGACTAGTGGAAGATTAGGCTGAGTTTTTAACAGATCAAAAGAGGGAGAGATGATTCAGAAGGAGACCAGAAATCAGCAGGTTGCATGTGTCTAGATGGGAGGAGACTAGAGAACGGTTAGGGGTATTAGTAGTGTGTTCAGAAAGGAAGGGATGAATTTTGCTGAAGTTATAGAGAAAGAAATGACAGGTTTTAAGTATCTGCTGGATGTGTGCAGAGAAAGAGGAAAATCAGCATAGTTACTCACCTGTAACAGGTGTTCTCCAGGGACAGCAGAAATCAGTCCTCACGTATGGGTGACGTTGAGATATGCCACCTTTGGGAGATGCCACCACACATGCATGGTCCCCTTCCCACCCAAGGGTGCCATCTTGATCAGTCTGGATCATAGCTAGAGCCCAACCAAGAAGATGGCCAAAAGTAAACAGCAACTCCAAGGGAAGGAGGTAGGGTTGTGAGGACAGATTCCTGCTGTCCCTGGAGAACACCTGCTACAGGTGATTAATTACACTTTCTCGGAACAAGCTTGAAGTCAGTCCTCACATATAGAATTCCCTAGTTCCAGGCTACTGAGGACCAGTAGAAAAACCACAGTCCAGCCGTGAGCAGCTACAAGCAAATCTGAAGGCAGACTCTGAGGATCCCAGTGTCCAGGGAGAACCATGGCTCCGGTAGCCTGAACAAGAAGGGTCGGAAGGCAGGAGTTGCCTAAACCCCAAAAAGGTTACAGAGTACGGCCTGGCTGAAGGCACTGTCTGGTCGGGACTCACTCTCTTCAGGCAGTAGTGGGCTGCAAAGGTGTGGACAGAGGACTAGGTTGCAGCCTGGCAGATGTCAGCCATCGGCACCGACCGGATGTTTGCATCTGAGGTAGCCATTGCCCTGACATTGTGCACCGTGACACGGTGCTCCAGGGGGACTCCAGCACAGCTATGAGCAAAGGCGATTCAATCCGCCACCCCGACAGATATGGTCCATTTAGTGACCACCTGCCCCATATGACTGGGATCAAAGGAGACAAAACGTTGTGAGGCTTTGCGGTGGCCCTGGGTCTGGTGTAGGTAAAAGGACAGGGCTCATTTGCAGTCCAAAGTATGGAGGATGGTCAATGCCGCACCGGAATGAGGCCGCAGGAAGAATATAGGGAGAACCACCTCCTGATTGAGGTGGAAGTCTGAGACGACCTTCGGTAGGAACTTGGGGTGAGTGCAGAGCAGCACCCTGTTCCTATAGAACCTAGTGTAGTGAGGCTTGGCCACCAGCACCTGGAGTTCACTGACCCTGTGAGCCAAATTGTGTGCCACGAGGAAGGTGACCTTCCAGGATAGGTAGTGTAGGGAGCAGGTAGCCAAGAGCTCGAATGGCAGCTTGGTGAGCTGTGCCAGGACCACATTGAGATCCCATTCTGCCGGCAGTGGCCACAAGGGAAGTCTGGAGAGCAAGAGGCCCCGCATAAACCTGGTGATGAGGGGCTGCATGGAAAGGGGCTTGCCCTCAATGGGGTGATAATTAGCAGAAAGAGTGCAGAGGTGCAACCTGATGGAGTTGGACTTAAGTCCAGACTGCGATAGGTAGAGGAGGTACTGAAGGAGAGAGTGCACTAGACAAGAGAACTGGTCGAGGCGGTACTCTGTGCACCACACAGTGAACCGCCACCACTTGAAGGCATAAGCCCATCTCATGGAATCCTTGCAAGAGGCCAGGATGATTTCTTCCACCTCCATGGGAAGTTGCAGTGATGCTAGGGCAAACCGCTCAGCCGTCATGCTGTGAGGGATAGGGTTCCCAGGTTTGGATGGAGGTTCAAGCCCTCCTCCTGAGTCAGGAATTCCAGAGAGCTCACGAGGGGAACCGGGGTCTCCAGCGATTAACAGAGCAGCAGAGGGAACAACTGTTGTCTGGGCCACCATGGGGCTAACAGGATGATCGACGATTTGTCGCGCTGGACCTTGAAGAAGAGGAGCCAGGTAAGGATGGAGGAGATGGGGACCATCAAGATCTCCTTTGGTGGTGCCTCGAACTGGAGGATGTCAAGTTTCTCTGTATGAAGGTCATCTTCAGACTCAGTCGTGAGGGAAAGCACCTGAGCCGTCCCTGACGAACCTGAGGAAGGTGTCATCCTCAGGTGGGGGATCGGCACTTGGCAGGCAGCAGAGAAGGGTCCGAGGGGAGGTCTCGGTGGGCTTGAGTCTCCGGGGATGCCTAGATGTCTGACTCCCAGCTGGAGTACTCCGAGGAGGACTCGGAGCCTGCCGGCTGCAGGAGCACTGACAGCTCAGATCTGGAGTGCTTCGAGTCTGGGGCATGGCTGGAGCTAGAGGCGTTTGCCTGCGAAGACCTCGCTCCCGAGGAATGGGAGAGAGAGAGAGACAGACAGACCCTCACCGAAGATCTGACAGAGGCGATCACCTCGGCGGCCCAGGGAGTCCTTGAGGTCGAGGTCCCTGCAATCTCTGCAGGGCCAGGCGGCATCCACTGGGAGGCAATGAACGCAGAAATGCTGGTCTCCAAGGCCAACATACTGGCTTCCCTTTCAGGGGTAGCAGCCATTGACAGACACCAGGGTGACTGGATCAGATGTTGAAGAGTAGAGGGGGTCCTCAAAGGAACAGCTCTCGGGAGACAGTTCCACCGCCAGAAGCCACGGCATCCGTTCTGGGCACATTCCGGGGACACTTCCGCTCTGACTCCTCGAGATCTTGCCGGGGACTAAGGGACCCGATGCGGGACTTCTCATGCTTGTCCACATCTCCAGAAGAGGCCCTAGAAGTCTTCTTCTTATGCTCTCTCTCCGGAGTACCTTGTTCGGACTGCCTGCGGGTCCACTGAAGGGCCCCAGGAGCCTTGCATGGCTCGGAGCCGTTGTGCGGGGCCTTTGAGCGTGAGGCTACCAGGGATACCAGGGTGCAGTCTGCCTTGTGGAAGACTTACATCAAGCTTGGGTGTTGAAAAATATCTTGGAAGCCCAGACCAGCTGTATTCCACGCTTTAAGAAAAGTGGAAGGAAGTCCAAAAAACTGCCAGCATGGTTTAAAGGTGAGGTCAGAGAGGCTGTTGCCAAAAAAGCATCTTTCAGGAAATGGAAAAAAGAGCCAAACGACGAAACTTGGAAACAGCACAAGCACTGGAAGTCAAATGCAAGGCATTGATAAGGCAGGCAAAGGGAGAATTTGAGAAGAAGCTTGCTGCGGATGCAAAAACGCAAAATAAAGACTTTTTCAAGTACATTCGTAGCAAAAAACCTGAGAGAGAGTCAGCTGGTCCATTAGATGATAGGGGGGTTAAAGGGGCACTAAGAGGCCACAAGGCGATAGCGGAGAGACAATGAATTCTTTGCTTCGGTCTTCACTGAGGAAGATGTAGGGATGTTACCCATGACTGAAGTGGTATTTAACCCTTTGAAGACAGCAAGGTTTCTAGATTGATGAGATGTATGAAAGTGACATGTTAGATTCAACAATACTTTTGAACAGCAAATACAAAAATTTCAAACGTGACACTGTGGGGGGTGGCGCTATAAAAAGGGGCATATTTGTCCCTATGGTCGTCAAGAGAATAATGGGACATATTTGTCCCGTGTGTTAATTTACACATGGCATCTCAGTTATATTAAAAATTCATGTTTATATTTGTTTTTAATTAAGGGCAATAATGTAATTTTTCATATATTTCTGTTTGAGCAACTTGAGCAAAATTAATTTAGAAAATACAAGCGCAAACACGTTAAGCATGCAAAACCTTAGTATATCAAGCTTCTGTCTTAGAGTGAACATCAGCATGAAATCAAAAAGATTTATATTTGAAAATAGGCAATTAGACATTAATATAGTAAATAGTAAGCAAAAGCCTAATTGTCTGACAAACAGTTCAGGCTATGATAATCAGCAAAGCAGCTACGTGTCTTAGTGTAGCACAAAGTGAATGCTACATGTGTCACAGAAGCTGTCTGTGCGATTTTCAACTCCAGATATGGCACACTGAGCACATCATCTGCATCAATCACTTCTTGTCAGGGAATGTTCTGGTTTTGGTGCTGGAAGAGCACACCGTGAACCTCTAACTAGTGCTGATGGTGCATTTCTTTGACGGTTGGAGTACCGTCCAATAAGACCCCTTGCTATCATCTGACGATATTCCAGTGGTGTTATTGCCTTATAATCAAGGTCCCTCTCTTGTTGGAGTTGAACATAAATGCAATGACTAATGTAGACAGCAATATCAAGATGATCAAAGAAGATTTTCAAGTAATACTTAATTTTTGACTTTCGGTCAGTCTCGTACGAAACCGTTTTTTGGTCCATGAGGTCCACACCACCCATGTATTTGTTGTAAGTTGTAACAATGGAAGGACATGAAACACGCAGCTTATCTTCAGATCCTGCTTGCCTTCTTAGCACATACATGACATCATCCTTTGAACATGGTAGGAAATTTGATAATAGAATCACTGACCTGTTGTCCAACCATTTCACACAAGTAGCACCATTTGCTGTCATATAATCCATGTCACCACGTTTCATTTCCTTATCTGATTTCAAGTTCTTTGGCATGTGCTTCTGGTCTACACGAACTGTGCCACATAGATAAATCTTCTTTTGTAGCATCTGAAATTGCAACATTGGCGAGTTGAAGAAATTGTCAATAAAAACTTGGCAACATAGCTGTTTGAGTGCTTTTGACAGCATTATGACCACCCCCTCCCCAAGCCCATACTCTGTCTCCATTTTTCGTCTAGTATACAGGTCAAACTGGTAAAGATAGCCTGAGATTGCATCACATCTGCACCACAGTTTAAATCCCCACTTCATAGGCTTGTTCCTTATGTACTGCTTCATGATGTTTTGGCCTTTGAATTTTATCATGTGCTCATCAATTGACTGCTGCTTGCTTGCATTTCTAGCCGCCTGGAAGCATCGATTGAAGTGGTTGATCAATGGGCGAACCTTGAAAGCCCGATCACACTGTGGGCGAGTTCTCAGTGGCATATCATCATTATTTGAAAAATGCAAGGCAGAGCGAATTGTTTCAAATCACGTCCGAGTCATTGCATTTGCAATGAATGGAACCTGCAGATCTGGTTGAGTAGACCAATAATCTCTAATTGTGGGCAGAACATGGTAACCCATGACCAGACACATCCCAAGGAAGGCTCGGAACTCATCTGCATCAGTGAGAAATGGAATGCCTCTTTGCTTCATATATAGTTCACTCTGTTCTGCGATTAGTGAGACTAAGGAGTTGAAATCAGACACTTGTTCAAAAACAGAAACTGCACTAATGTCTTCAGAATCAAACTTCAGATTTACTTTTCCATAATCGTAGTCAATTGTCTCAGAGTTGTCTTTCACCGGCTTCCTTCCCCATTTGAAGTGTACTGTAGTTTGCACTGACCTGCCACTTGCTCGTGATTTAGTCATTGGGGGCAAGTCTTCATCCACTGGTTGTGTTGCTTGTTTTTGAATATCATCAGGATGATTGGCATCATTTGTCTTTTTTTCATTTGTGTGAATTCTTTCTAGAATTTGATGTAGTTGGCTGCACCTGCATCGACTGTTCTTTTGCTCCGGAGACTACTGATGGAGATGGAGTCTTAATGGTACATTTACATTTAGATTTACCATAGAATGTCGCAGATATGAATGTTGAAGCGCCACTGGCTAGATTTGTACTACTACTAGGATTAGTAGTTTCAATTGTCAAAGAATCAGGATGTTCTATGACCACTTCCTCGTCAACATTGTCGACATCTTCAAGCAAGAAATTTTGATCTTCGTCATAAAGAAGCAAATCATCATCATCAGAATCGCTGCTCTCAGCAATCAAGAGTTGTTGTATATCTGCTTCACGTATTCTAAACAAACACTCACGCACCTTTTTTCGAAGTATGGTTTTCTACGAATTGATGAACGGTAACTGTTAGTATGCAACAAAAGTAGTACTGTATTTTTTCAGTTATAGACCAGAGGGACAAATGTGTCCCAGAGCAATAAAACTCACTAAAATTGATAAAAAAATAGCAATTTCTCTAAAGAAAACTATTAAATTTTGTCAAAGACATGCGCGTAATTAAATATGAAAGTTCACATAACATCCAGCTTCTTACATCATTTTCTATGGAACACCAAAAGAACACAAATTCCTATTTCCATATTGGTAAATTATGAAGTGCTTTGTAGAAAATAAATGTTACATGAATTGGTCATTAAACAGAATAATTTGACAGAATAAGGTTTTATCTTGATGTGAACAGAAATTAAAATGGATTTTAAATAAAAATTGCATGTTTTATGAGTTCTAAAACTTATCGGACAAATATGTCCCCTGGTCCTTAAAGGGTTAAAGGTGCGGAAGAATTGAAGGAAATATCGATACATCGGAAAGATGTATTACAACTATTAGATAAACTGAAGAGTAGCAAATCACCTGGGCCAGAAGGTATACATCCAAGGGTGTTGAAAGAACTGAAATATGAGATTGCAGACCTGCTACTGGTAATCTGTGAATTTTCATTAAAATCATCTGTAATACCTGAAGATTGGAGGATTGCCAATGTAACACCAATTTTTATAAAGGGTTCCAGGGGTGATCCGGGAAACTACAGACCGGTGAGCCCGACGTCAGTACCGGGAAAAATGGCAGAAACCATCATAAAGAATAAAATTACTCAGCATGTAGATAGTCATGGCCTAATGGGAGACAGCCAACATGGCTTTAGACAAGGAAGATCTTGTCTTACTAATCTGTTATGTTTTTTTGAAGGTGTGAATAAACAGGTGGACAAAGGTGAGCCGGCTGATATAGTGTATCTGGACTTTCAGAAAGCCTTTGACAAGGTCCCTCATCAGAGACTTCTGGCAAAACTAAAGAGTCATGGGATAGGAGGCAGTATACCATTGTGGATCAGGAACTGGTTAAAAGATAGAAAGCAGAGGGTAGGGCTAAATGGCCAATTTTCCCAGTGGAGAAAGGTGAATAGTGGTGTACCCCAGGGATCTGTGCTGGGTCCGCTGCTTTTTGACATATTCATAAATGACCTGGAAAGGGGAATAACGAGTGAGGTTATCAAATTTGTAGATGATACAAAACTATTTAAAGTTGTTAAAACCCAAGAGGATTGTGGAAAATTGCAAGAGGATCTTGATAAATTGGAAGACTGGGCATCAAAATGGCAGATGAAATTTAATGTGGACAAGTGCAAAGTCATGCACTTAGGGAAGAACCACCCAAACTATTGTGGCAAGGTCATCTATCCTGAGTATGGGGGAAGTGAGAAACGTAAAGAATTCACCCTAGTAAAGGGTCCCCTTTTAGGAGTGCAGGGTGAGAAAGCCACAGCCACACCTAAGAACCAGGAAAACCCCAGCTGGAACAGGTTTCATGCAGTGTCTAATAGGGAGAGATTACGGGCCCGAGGTCCAAAACCCTTACTTCAACAAGTTCCCTGATTACTCAAATACCAGAAGGCAGGGGGATTGCCATCACCTGGGAAGGAAGGAGGTGGGGCTAGAACCCTGGAGGTATAAGCCTATGCTAGAGTATACAGACGGAGAGAAAGGAAGAGAAAAAAGAAGGAAGAAAGGAGGAGAAGCAGGAGAAGGCAGAGACCGGAGAAGAGAAGGAGGTAGAGAAGGTGCTGACTCATGCAGAAGAGCCGAGCTACCAGGAGCTGAGAGGGCTGAATCCCCTGCAACAGGTTGGCAGCAGAGCTTGGAGCCAGGAAGTGAAGAAGCTCTCAGAGCACCGGAGAGGTTGTCAGCTGAGCAGTCTGACCGTGTGTGTGAGTCAGAACCCATGCAGCTGGGAAAGCCAGTGGCAAAGTTGAGGGAAGACGACATCCTTATGGATTGCTCTCTGTGCCAAGCTTTACACATGAAGTCTTGAGGAAAAGCCAGCCCTGAAAGAATTATCCTCCTTGAAAAGGTAACCATAAGAAACAGGCAGTGTGGTGGTAAATTCCCTATATGTTTTTAAAAGGGAAGTTTACTGAAGTATAAGGATAAGCAGGAAGCTGTGATTCATGCTTGTTATCCACCTGTGGTTTGAACTGTGCAACGGCTAGAAGCCAATTTACCTGCTAGAAGAGTTTTTCTTTGCTCCTCTGTTATGTGAAAAGCCTGTTGAGAGTTTTTGATGGCAGTCTGAATGTTTGCTTCTAGTTTTGAGTTCTGTTGTACCTGAAATGCAGCCTAGAAGGAATTGAGGCTGATAGAAGCCAAACTTACACAGAAGATTAAGCTTGTTTGGACTTTATGCTGTAATTAGCAAGGACTAAAAGGAAGGCGGCAGCCTTGCTATCAAAGGCTGTGCTTCTGAAAGTAAGACGACGTTAAACAGCCATTTTTGGGTTCTTTTGTTTCCTTTGCCAACCATCTGCTGTACCTTGAGCAAATCCTACAGAAATAATCCTGTATCTGGTACTTTGAATCTTTTTGTGCGAAATAAATTTTCTGTTATATGCCTTACCTCGGTGGCCTTAACTACAACTTTCTACCTGAAGCACAAACACATCTTAGCAGTTAAAGGGTGTTGAGAGAACTGAAATATGAGATTACAGAACTGCTATCAGTAATCTGTGAACTATCATTAAAATCATCTCAAATACCTGAAGATTGGAGGATCGCCAATGTAACACCAATTTTTAAAAAGGGTTCCAGGGGTGATCCGGGAAACTACAGACCGGTGAGCCTGACGTCAGTACCGGGAAAAATGGTAGAAACCATCATAAAGAATAAAATTACTCAGCATGTAGATAGTCACAACCTAATGGGAGACAGCCAACATGGCTTTAGACAAGGAAGATCTTGTCTTACTAATCTGTTATGTTTTTTTGAAGGAGCAAATAAACAGGTGGACAAAGGTGAGTCGGTTGATATTGTGTATCTGGACTTTCAGAAAGCCTTTGACAAGGTCCCTCATCAGAGATTTTTGGCAAAACTAAAGAGTCATGGGATAGGAGGCAGTGTACTATTGTGGATCACGAACTGGTTAAAAGATAGAAAGCAGAGGGTAGGGCTAAATGGCCAATTTTCCCAATGGAGAAAGGTGAATAGTGGTGTACCCCAGGGATCTGTGCTGGGTCTGCTGCTTTTTGACATATTCATAAATGACCTGGAAAGTGGAATAACGAGTGAGATTATCAAATTTGCAGATGACACAAAACTATTTAAAGTTGTTAAAACCCAAGAGGATTGTGAAAAATTGCAAGAGGATCTTGATAAATTGGAAGACTGGGCATCAAAATGGCAGATGAAATTTAATGTGGGCAAGTGCAAGGTTATGCACCTAGGGAAGAACAACCCAAACTATGGTTACACGATGCAAGGTTTCACATTAGGAACCACCACCCAGGAAAAAGATTTAGGCGTCATTGTGGATACCATGTTAAAACCCTCGGCCCAGTGTGCAGCGGCGGCCAAGAGAGCAAATAGAATGCTAGGTATGATAAGGAAAGGAATGGAAAATAAAACAAAAGATATTATAATGCCTCTATATCGTTCCATGGTGAGACCGCACCTTGAATATTGTGTGCAATTCTGGTCGCCGTATCTTAAAAAGGATATAGCGATTTTAGAAAAGGTACAGAGAAGAGCCACCAAAATGGTAAAGGGGATGGAAGGATACTCCTATGAAGAAAGGCTAAAAAGGTTAGGGCTCTTTAACCTGGAAAAGAGACGGCTGAGGGGAGATATGATAGAAGTCTATAAATTAATGAACGGAGTGGAACGGGTAAACGTAGATCGATTGTTTACGTTATCAGAATATAGAAAGACTAGGGGACATGCAATGAAGCTACAGGGTAAACTATTTAAGACTAATAAAAGAAAATATTTTTTCACTCAACGTGTAATCAAACTCTGGAATTTGTTACCGGAGGATGTAGTAAAGGCTGTTAGTGTAGTTGGGTTTAAAAAAGGTTTGGACAAGTTCCTGGAGGAAAGGTCCATAAACCATTATTAAGAAGAGACCCGGGATATCAATGCTTGACCCAGTACAAGCATTGTGGAACCTGTGTCTTTTGGGGAAACTGCTAGGTACGTATGACCTAGATTGGCCACTGTTGGAAACAGGATACTGGGCTTGATGGAACTTGGTCTGACCCAGTATAGCATATCTTATGTTCTTATGTCATCCTGCTTAAGCAGACAGCTCTGGATGGCCTTCGCAGACATTTTCTTGCACAAGGGGCATTCCTCCGGGTGTGGTCAGTGCCCAGACACCAGAGGCAACAATCATGTGTGTCGGTGATGGATATATTTTTAGAACTCTGATCACTTTTTCAGAACTGGCAGCCATTGGGGCAAAAAGGACCCCCGTGAGGTCGGAAGACCCTTGCTGTGGCCAGCGGTTGAAAAGGGCGTGAAAACGCTGAAAACAATGGGAGAGAACAGAAGAAAACCAGAACAGAACAGAGCCCCTAAATCCAAGGGAGTAAAGGATATCAAGGAGAAGGTGGTGAAGAATGGTGTCAAAAGCAGCAAAAAGGCCAAGAATGAGGATCGAGTAAAGGTCCTTGAATTTGGTAAGACAAAAGTCCTAACTATTAAAGATGTTTAATTTGTATTATGCCAACATGCAAGTATCATATTTCTAGGCAATTTCTCCATATGGATTGCAAAATGCAATGTGTGCCTTCAAGTCAATGTCGACTCCTAGCAACCCAACAGCTCCAGCTTTTCTTGGTAGTATGACTGGAAGTAGAGTGCCAGGCCTTTCTTCCAAGGCAATGGAGGATTAAGTGATTTGTCTAAAGTCAAAAGGAGTGCCAGTGGGAATCAAACACTGGAATCTTGGTTACCAAAGCAGTGCTCTAACCACTAGGCTACACCTCCACTCCTCCAAATAGACTAGTTTTGAACATTTGTCAAAAATAGGCATCATCAGCTCATTAAAATGGCTATTAACCATAAAAAAGCTGTGACAAACCAATATAATAATCAGCAGTCTCTGTTAAAATGTACATTGGAGGAAAAAGACTTCAGAATATACAGTGTGTTTTATTCTTTTTATGTACCATTAAAGTGCTTTGGTCTTTACATAAAGAAATCAGGGTTAATCCTCATGTCATAAAAAGCCTCCAAGCACTGCCTTTTCCCATGACACAATTTTTTATGCAAAAATTTTAAACTTTTTTTATTTTAATTTATTTTTTTACTTGAATTTTAACAAAATACATTCAGGTACATACAAAGCTGAAGAACCCAACACCCTGCTCAATGCTATCTGCTCACACGCATCCCACCACAAACACCTTACCCTCCTTTGAGACCCGAACCTCCCATTAGCCTCCAGCAACCAGAGTACCACCTTCCTCCAAGTTATGCAAGACCTGCAATAGACAACTCATGGATACCTCAAACTCATAGCAAAGGAGGAATCTTAGATCTGGTCTTCTTTCCCAGCTTCCTCCTAACTGCACCCGGGTACATCCCTCCAACCTCAACCTCATCCCCTGGTCGGATCACTACCTCATCATGCTCATTCTACTCCAGCAATGGCATTGACTACGCACCTCGGGGATGTCACCCTCACAACAAGATGCTTCTCAGCCTTCGAACAGTCCTTCCTGCAGAACACTCTACCAACCCTGATGGAAATAAGGCTCGAGACTAAAGCTGACTTCAAAGCAGCAGTCAACACAAGGCATACAAGCATCTCCGCTACTGCACCCCCCCCCCCCCCGGGCCTGGATCTGTCAAATGACGTGGACCCTGGTACTCCACAGAGTTAAGAGAACAGAAACAGGCCCTTCGCCACATAGAATGCCAATGGAAGAAATCCAGAGACGCCACTTTGCATGTCGCTTACCTAGATCAACTCAAAGTCTACTATAACAGCCCACTAGAGTCCAAGAAAGAATACCACCACAATGCCCTTCTCAAAGCCCTCAACAAACCAAAGGAGCTCTTCAACCTAGTCAGATCACTTACAAGAGATCCCTCTCAACCATGCCAAGACAACACCCTCAACCCTCAGGACATGGCTGTGTACCTTCAGACAAAACATGGCTCTGCCAACCATCCCACACTTGTCATACCCACCCAGTACATCTCAACGGACATCTCCCAGTCATGGACCATCTTCAGAAACAAACCCCAAAATGAACTTGATACCATCATTTCACATATCGACACAATGACCTCCCCACTGGACCCCTGACCAATGCCATGGATAAAGGCCACAAAAAGTCACTTCTTACCTCTATCGGCTATAGTACAAACAACCCTATTGCAAGCCTACCTCCCCCAATCACTCAAACAGGCCTCCATCTGTCCCCTCTTAAAGAAGCCCAACTTAGACCCCAAGTCACCCACCTCATACCAACCCATTGCCAGCATACCCTTCCTGGCGAAAATCATTGAGAAGGCAGTCCAAGTACAGCTCCAGGAACACGTTGACCAGCATGCGCCCCTCGACCAGCACGATTTTCGCCCCATCACAGTGCAGAATCCCTGCTGACTTTGCTACTATCGACCCTGATTGAAGGAACAGAGAACAAATCAAGGGGACTTGTTCTGCTCTTCCTGGATACTCCTCAGTGTTTGACACAGTATCGCATCAAACGCTGCTAGACCAACTCCATGAGATAGGAGTATGGGGTAAATCCATCCAATGGCTCCACTCGTAACTTTCGCACCGTTGCCAACAGGTCAGAATATGGCAGGCCGCTTCCTCCCCGTACACCCTTCCACAAGGGGTGCCCCAAGGATCAGCACTCTCGTCATTGCTGTTTAACATCTACATCTGTCCCCTATGCTCAACCATCCAAAAATTCAACGACAGGTATCTAATCTACACTGATGATATAATGATACATATCCCGTTCTCCAAAGCAACCCCCTACTACTCCAAGGAAATTATCAATTGGCTCCAGCACTGAAATCTAACAGTCAACTTCAGCAAAACTGATATCCTACACATCACCAGGTACCCCCCCCCCCCCAAAGTCAAAGCTCAGCTCAAATACCTCAGAGTCCCCTTTAGACCAGCGCCTAGACTTTCGAGCCCATGTAAAAAACACCATTGAGGCAGTTTACTTTATGCTCCAGACACTACGCAACCTGTGTCCCCTGCTCTCCTCTGATGACTTCTGCGCATCCGCCATATACCTGGCCATGACCACCCCCTTCCTCGACTACTGCAACTCCATATATTAGGGAATACCCAAGTACACTATCTATCCGTTAGAGCTCGCCCAGAAAACGGCAGCATGCACACACTCCCACACGACACCCATCCTAAAATCCCTCCTCTAGCTACCCATCGCCTCCAGGATCACGTTTAAGGTCATCGCCCTCATCCACAAAGCTTGGAATGGCCTTACTGTCCAGCACCTCCAAATATCAATTAGCACCCCCAGCTCTACCAAGCTCCGCAGACAAAGCACACTAAACTTGCTCAGCCTGCCAACACAAATATGAAAGTGCATTTAACATGCTCGCATAAGATCCTTCCCACTCTGGAATCTGCTACCACATACTCTAACAAGCATTCAATCAATAAAAGCCTTCAGCAAGCACCTGAAGACCCATCTCTTCCAGGAACACTATGGTACGTGCTAGCCCTCTTAAGATGTTTTTAGACAGACTCCTGAGCCCAACCTGCCAACCCCTTGTAACCACTGCAGTTTTCCCACTGGATACAGCTTAATACCTACATTGTACCCAGCAACCCATGTTGACTCAATCTTGATGTATCCCGAGATCCCCCACAGTGATCGAACTCGATGTACCCACTGCCTCCCGTGTATGTCCCAACTGTTAACTATCCACCGTCTGACTGGAACTTGTTGTACCAAATGTCGCCACACCCTTGTCTTTACTCTTACTTGTTTACCGTTTTGACTGGTAGAAAAATGGCATACCAAAATCGGTTAAATAAAGCGTAGTTACTCACCTGTAACAGGTGATCTCCGGGAACAGCAGGAATTTAGTCTTCACATATGGGTATCGTTGGTACTGACGGAGCCTGCGCGGGAACGCTCCCCAGCGTCCAATAGGAATGCTTTTGGGAGCATCCCTAAGCACATGCGCGCTGCCTTCCCGCCTTACCAACTGTCCCTCTTCAGTTAAGTTTGTAGCTGAGTGAAAGGATAGAGGGAGAGAGGAAAGAGACAAAGAGATAGAGAGACAACTCCTAGGGGAGGTGGGTGGGTTGTGAAGACTAAATTCCTGCTGTTCCCAGAGATCACCTGTTACAGGTGAGTAACTATGCTATCTCCAGGAACAAGCAGGAATGTAGTCTTCACATATGGGGGACTCCCTAGCTGAAGATGCCAGGGAGATAGCCCCAGGAAGGTACCACCCTAGAAGGTGGGATTCTTCCTCCCATGAATCTCTGGCATTCCACCAGGGTTTGTGGGTAGGAGTTGATTTAGGTCTGAAAGAGATT
This sequence comes from Ichthyophis bannanicus, assembly GCA_033557465.1. NCBI lineage: Eukaryota > Metazoa > Chordata > Amphibia > Gymnophiona > Ichthyophiidae > Ichthyophis > Ichthyophis bannanicus. Next base: position 187,870,817 of record CM066036.1, read on the forward strand.
TTGAAGAACAGCTTGGCCAAAGAAGGCATCCCGACGGGAGGCTTTATCCAGGCAGTAGTGGGCTGTGAAGGTGTGTACCGAAGCCCAGGTGGCTGCTCGACAAATGTCATCGATAGACACAGAGTGGAGATCAGCCATAGAAGCTGCCATGGCTCTCACGTTATGAGCTGTGATATGGTCCGATTCTTTTTAACATCTTTGTTAGTGATATAGCAGAAGGGCTGTCGGGTAAGGTTTGCCTCTTTGCAGATGATACCAAAATCTGCAATAGAGTAGACACACAGGAAGGTGTAGATAACATGAGGAGGGATCTAGCTAAGCTTGAAGAATGGTCTAGAATTTGGCATCTGGGATTTAATGTTAAAAAATGTAAGGTCATGCATTTGGGCTGCAGCAATCCAAGGGAGCAATATAGTATAGGGGGTGAAGTACTTTTGTCCACTAAAGAAGAGCGCGACCTAGGTGTGGTTGTGTCTGATGATCTTAAAGTAGCTAAACAGGTAGAAAAGGTGACGGCAAAAGCTAAAAGGATGCTTGGGTACATACGGAGAGGAATGGCTAACAGAAAAAAGGAGGTGATAATGCCTCTGTATAAGTCTTTGGTGCGACCTCATTTGGAGTATAGTGTGCAATTCTGGAGACCGTACCTTCAAAAGGATGTGAACAAGATGGAGTCGGTGCAGAGGGTGGCTACTAAAATGATTAGTGGTCTTCATTATAAAGCATATGAGGACAGACTGAAGGATCTTAATATGTACACCTTAGAGGAAAGGCGGGATAGAGGTGATATGATTGATTGAGGAAGACCCTTACTCTCATAAGCAAAGGATATGCATTGGACAATCCAATTAGATAAAGTTCTTTTGGAGACTGGAAGTCCCAAATGACTAGGGTCAAAAGCTATAAAAAGTTGTGAGGACTTTCTATATTGCTGTGTTCTTTGTATGTAAAAGGCTAAGGCTCTTTTACAATCCAAAGTATGAAGGTTTCTTTCTGCATTAGAGGCGTGAGGCCTCTGAAAAAATACAGGAAGATAAATTGATTGATTTAAATGAAAAGGCGAAACCACCTTTGGCATAAAGTATGGATGAGTTCTAAGAACAACCTTATCATGATGAAATCTAGTATAAGGAGGATCAGCCACTAAAGCTTGCAATTCACTAATGTGACGTGCAAAGGTGATTGCAATTAGGAAGATGACCTTCCAAGTCATAAACCTAAGGGCTGTAGTAGATAAAGGCTCGAAAGGCGGCTTCATGGGCTGCCCCAGAACTAGATTTAGATCCCATGACACCGGTGGTGGCTTGATGGGAGGTTTAGTTAATAAAAGGCCTCTCATAAATCTTGATAGGAGTGGATGAGAGGAAATTGGTTGTCCATTCAGAGGCTTATAAGAAGCTGCAAATGCACTAAGATGGACTCTTACCGAATTGGTCTTTAAACCAGAATTTGATAAGTGAAGGAGACACTCTAGTATCGATTCTAAGGGTATGACCAGGGGGTTTAATCCCTTCTTGGAGCACCATATAGTAAAACGTTTCCACTTGAAGGCATAAGATCTTCTTGTGGAAAGTTTCCTAGAAGCCTGAAGGATATCTTTTACCTGTTGGGACAGGCTGAGATCTTGGAGGTCTAAGCCTACAGCAACCAGGCCGTGAGGTGCAGGGACTGGGGATTCGGGTGCCATAGCGTCCCGTTCTCCTGGGAAAGGAGATCCGGAGCATGCCCTAACTCCAGAGGTGCCGCTTGAGAGAGATGTAGAAGCAGGGAATACCACGTTTGGCGTAGCCATTGTGGTGCTATGAGAATCATGCGTTCCCTGTCTCTCTGAAGCTTGAAGAGTGTTTTGGGGGTGAGGGGAATGGGCGGGAAGGCATAAAGGAAGTCCTGACCCCAGTGAAGGAGGAAGGCATCCCTTGCCTGACAGTTGTGAACCAGAATCCTGGAACAGAACCGGGGAAGTTTGACATTCAGTGGACCTGCAAAGAGGTCTATGTCTGGAGTGCCCCAGAGGTGAAATATCTTTGCCACCTGGTCTAGGTGGAGGGACCACTCGTGAGGCAGCAGTACTCGACTTTGTTTGCCCAAAGGTTTTGAATTCCTGGAAGATATACCACTAAAAGGTGAATTTGATGCTCTCTGGCGAGGGCCCACAGTCGTAAAGCTTCGTTGCATAACGACAGAGAGCCTGTTCCGCCCTGCTTGTTCACATAGAACATGGCTACTTGATTGTCCGTCTGGACTAGGACTGTCTTGTAGCTGAGCTGGGCGTGGAACTCTCGAAGAGCTAAATAGATTGCTCTTAATTCCAGGAGGTTTATGTGTAAACCAACCTCCTGTGGAGTCCAGGTGCCCTGGGTAGAGAGATGATTCAGGTGTGCTCCCCAACCCACCTGTGATGCATCTGTCAGGGTGGCCTGAAAGAGGGGTTGATGAAAAGGAGACCCCACTGTCAGATTTTCTAGTGATTGCCACCATTGGAGGGACAAAATTAGCCGTTGAGAGATTATTTGTCCGACAAATGACCTGTGGCCTGTGTCCACTGTGTGGAGAGGGTCCACTGAGCTGCTCGCATGTGGAGGCGAGCATATGGGACTACATGAACTGTGGATGCCATATGTCCCAGTAACTGCAGTAGCTCTCGAGCAGTGAGGGAGGATTTGCCTACTGCTTGAGAAGCTAGTTGCATTATGTGAAGACACCGGGCTTGTGGAAGGAAAGCCCTTGCCTGTCTGGTATCTAGAGAGGCTTCTATGAATTCTAGGCATTGGGAAGGAACTAGTTGAGATTTTGGGAAGTTTATTACCAATCTCAAGTATTGGAGGATTCGCATTGTACAGGACAGTGCAGTGCTGGCCTCTGCAACTGTAGGGGCTCGAATGAGCCAGTCGTCTAAGTAAGGGAAAACGAAAATCCCCAGGGTTCGTAGAAATGCAGCTACTACTGTCATGCATTTCGTGAATACCCTTGGTGCTAAAGCCAGACCAAAGGGAAAAACCCTGTACTGGAAATGTTTTCCCCTGAAAAGGAAATGTAAGAATTTCCTGTGATCTGGATGGATGAGAATGTGAGTGTATGCATCCTTTCTTTAAGTCTAGAGAGCAAAGCCAATCCTGGCTTTGAAGGTATGGCAGAAGAGTTCCTAGAGAAATCATTTTAAATTTCTCTTGAAACAGATATTTGTTCAATTCTCTGAGGTCTAGAATGGGTCTGTGTCCTCCTGTTTTCTTTAGAATAGGAAAATAGGGGGAGTAGAACCCTGCACCCCGTTGAGGAATGGGTACTTCCTCTATTGCCCCTTGCGCAAGAAGTGTGGAGACCTCGTGATCTAGCAGATTGTCTGCAGAGGTTTGAGAATTGAATTGCTTTAGAATTGGAGGAGGGGGCATGCTGTGAAAATGAAGCTTGTACCCTTCTCCTACAATGGACAAAGTCCAATCTTCTGCTGTTATCTGATGCCATCTGTTGGCAAAATGGCATAACTTGCCCGGAATATTGGAGGGTTGGGAACCCCTCAGAGGCAGGGAGGCAAAGCTCTCTAGGAAGGAGTCAAAGCCCTTGAGGGGGCTGAACCTGGAGAGCTGGTTGGGCTCTCGGGCCTTTTGGCTTCTTTTGCTGTCTAGTTTGTCCCTTTTGGGCAAACTGATCTTGAGTTTGACTCAGCTGGGTATAGGAAGGATAAAACTTCCTCTTTTTGCTAAAAGAGCGTTTTTTATAAGGCTTCCTTTTGGCTGGAGTGGCTGTAGATTTTGACAATCTAAGGTAGAATTGTCAGCATTTAACTCGTTAGCCTTTTCCTGCCAGTTCTTGCCAAAGAGATTCTCCCCATGCAAGGAATGTTGCCTAACTTGTCCTGTATCCAAGTCTCCAAGTCTGATGCCTGTAGCCAGGCAATCCGTCGTGCGCCAATGGCAATAGCAGAGGTTCTGCTGATGCATTCGAAGCAGTCAAAGGCTGCACGATTAACAAACTTGGAGACATCTTGAGCATGCTTAACTAGAACAAGAAAATTTTGTCTCTTGTCATCTGGGAGAAATGGGCTCATAAGTTCCAAGTCTCCACTTCCTTGAGCAACATTCCCATATATAGTATATATGAACTGATCCTAGCTGAAAGCATGGAAGCTTGAAAAGTTGGCACCCAAAATCATCCAGAGTCCTGCATTCACGACCTGGAGGATTGGATGCATGCCTCTTTGCACTTTTCATCCTATGCATGGCTGATTCCACTACCATTGAATGGTGTGGCATCCTAGTTTTCTGAAATCCATGACATGGTGGAACTCGATACATAGTATCAAGTCTCCTAGAGTGAGGAGAACTAGTCAGAGGTGTCTCCCACATTCTGAGCATCAAGCATCAATCATTGGTTGATTCAAGTTATGTGAGTACTGAGAATTTATCACAGGTACATCTAATTGTACTGCAATGGAAATCTGGTTCTTCTGTTCAAATTGATTTGAATTGTTTATAAAAGTGCTAATAATCATGTCCTGGCAATGTCCCAGTTTTTATACTGTTTCCTACTAATTCCTTTTTAATTGGTCTTGTTTGATTCTTTCATGTGTCAAATATGTGTGCATATATATTCCAAAGCCATTTCACTGGCTACTTGTTTTTTTGTTTAAGGAGATATTGGACATTAAGGAGTTGAACTACAAGGATGCCAATAATGTTAACGACAACTGTAGAGGCAACTTGTCAAGGTGGGATTGAAACTTCCTCTTAATAAAACCTGTGGCTCTCAATATTATGGGGAATATTTTTGTATCTTTCTACCAGCAGTTTCTACAGATGTTCCCAGAATCTGACAGGACTTATTGACAAGCTGGTACTCAGGAAGACTGGCACAGCCCCTCTGAAATCAAGGAGGCTGAGCTATCCTCACAATGGGACTGCTTCGAAGGTCAAGACTGCAAACTCTCTGTGCTCTCAGCATCGCATTCCAACATGATGCAGCATTGCCTCCGCCCAATGTTTGACAGCCTTAGTTCTCGAAAGCAATGAAGATAGGATGAATCCTCCTTCTTCTGAATGATATCAATGGGTAACCAAAGCCAGTATGAACAATGAGATCTCTGTTACAATTCGGCTCAAGGACCCCTAAATACTGATACTTCATCAGTACCCGGTGCACGCCCTAAGGCCATGGTGACCAAAGCTGCTAATGCCAAAGTCAATGTATTAGACCTCTCAGTGCCAAAAATACATTTGCGTTCTTTCAAGCCCTCTCTGTCATCTATGAGCACAAATCATAAGCAGAAGGCTTATGATTCAGCCTCTAACACTGCAAGCACCATAGGTGTCCATAAAGGATATGGTCCTAGAGCACCAGGCACACATTTTAAACTCAGTGGTGGGTTTTTGGGAAATGTCTGGAAAAATAATCAAAGTGAAAGCAAATGACAATGGTAAAAAAAAAAAATAGATTGACTGAGACCTAAGCAGTCAGTGACAGCAACATGCAAAAATAAACTTGAATAAGGAACTAAAAGAGCGAGAGCCATAGAGAGGGTACACAACAGCGAGGGTGCAAAAATGAAAAAAAAAAAAACCTTATGAAAATTGCTTTAGAGGTATGAGAGATAGATGCAGATCATTGCATATGACTGGTGGGCTCCACGGCTGAGAGACTAAAGCAAAATGGCATGGCAATCACAAGCAGGAAGATGAGTGCATGTATGGTGAAGCCTTTCCAAATGTTTCCAGAAACTGGGGAAGGTTCCCATGTTAGGAAGCCATCAGTGACACTACATGTGAGAATTGTATCTTGCTTGTCCATGGAAAATGTGTGTGCTACTGGGATTTATAAACTGTCCTATGTTGCTTTTATAAAACCTTTTTTTGTTTGTTTGTTTTTGTGGGGGTTTTTTTTGTTTTTTTTTACTTCTATTGAAAACAATTTTGATTTACAATAAGAAACCCAGGGGTCATAGAACACCTCTCTATTGGGGGAAGGGGCAGCAAGCTATAAGAACATAAGAAATGCCTTACTGGGTTAGACCAAGGTCCATCAAGTCCAGCATACTGTTTCCAACAGTGACTAATCTAGGCCACAAGTACCTAGCAGGTTCCCAAAGAGACACACAGGTTCCACAATGCTTGTCCTAGAGCAAGCAGTGGATTTCCCAGGTCCTCTTTAGTAATGGTTTATGGATCATTCCTCTAGGAACTTGTCCAAACATTTTTTAAACCCAGCAACACTAACAGCTTTAACTACATCCTCCAGTAATGAATTCCAGAATTTGATTACGCATTGAGTAAAAAAATATTTTCTCTTATTAGTTTTAAAAGGGCTATACTGTAGCTCCATTGTGTGTCCCCTAGTCTTTCTACTTTTTGATGGCCTGACCCACCGATCTACGTTTCACGCCATTCATTAATTTATAGATTATATCTTCCCTCAGCCGTCTCTTTTCCAAGTAGAAGAGCCCCAGTCTTTTAAGTCTCTCCTCATAGGGGCATCCTTCCATTCTCTGGCATTTTTGTCGCTCTTCTCTGTACCTTTTCTAATTCTGCTATATTCTTTTTAAGATATGGCGACCAGAATTGCGCACAATATTCAAGGTGCAGTCGCACCAAGGAACAGTACAGAGGCATTATAATATCCTTTGTTTTATTCTCCATTCCGTTCCTTATGATTCCTAACATTCTATTTGTTTTCCTGACCAGTGCTGCACACTGGATGAAGGGTTTCAACATATTATCCAAAATGATGCCTAAATCTTTTTCCCGAGTGGTGGTTTCTATGGTGGTGTAATCATAGTTTGGGTTCTTTTTTCCTAGGTGCATAACTTTGCACTTGTCCACATTAAATTCCATCTGCCATTTGAACGTCCAGTCTTCCAATTTATCAAGGTCCTCTGGCAATTTTTCACAATCCCCGACTCCACCCCAAGTGCCAACCCTAGCCCCATGCGGCCTTCTCTTCCTGTTCTGCCCTTAGGGATCCCATCTCCTATAGACAGAAAAGAAGGGAATGGTGAGATTGCAGCAGACTCCTTCTGTCTGCCTGCAGGAGTTTGGATCCCAGCAGGCAGGATAGGAAGGCCACTGTGATTGTGGTAACAACTCCTCTGTCTGCCTGCAGGAGTCATTGCTGTAATTGTGGTGGCCTTCCACCCTGCCCGCAGGGATCTGATCTCCCATGAGCAGAGGATGGCACGCAAAATTTTGCTGGAGCCATGGCCTATGTGGCCCACTGCATTCTGACGCCTATGAAAAATCCAAAGGAAATTTACAGAAATCTATATGAAGTTATCAAAGTACAAGGAAATCAGATGTGTTTCTTACCCCTCCCCCCCCCCATCATGAAAAGACAAAATCACTCAGATGCTAGGGAACAACAAAAATCTTAAAGCTAGATATAACCCTCCTCTAGAGAAAACAAAATAAAGGAAGACGATTGATCAAAGTAAATTAAGAACCAATCTTGGCAACCTCCCAATGTTTCTCCATAAGAAAATTCTCCAATGTAGTGGCTCAAACATATTGATTTCCCTGATACACCACTAAACATTTACAAGGAAATCAAAAGAAGGTGGTTCCCCTCAGGCACAAAAACGTCCTCCTCCGAGCATGTGTAACTCTTAACATATCGGGAAAAATAAATTTTCTGTCCACAAATATTTCTGAAAATAAGCTTTCAAAATAGCAGTTTTGTCAAGTTCAGTCATAAAAGAGGCTACCAAAGTTGCTCGTGAGGGAATTTCTTCATAAGATGATTCAAGGAAATTAGTTAAATGCAACTCTGTATTCCTCCCTATACTTGAGCAAACTCGGCAGCCCTCTGAGAAAGATCAAGTTAGCAAATATGCATTTGATACCACCACAGAATCAGCATTCTGAAGAAACAAAAATTTCTTTAAAGTATTTCCTCAGAAGCAATAAAGTGGAACGGAGTCTTAGGAAAATTAAACCTAAGATTTTTACAACAAAAAGAATTTTCCAAAGACTCGAACTGTCTGTGAAATATCAAACTATCTTTAATACTCGTAGAGCCAGAAGCTGGAAGGGAAGCCTGTGTTACCATTATATCTACTCTGAGAAATATTAGAAACTCGCATATCCTACACTTGCATCTTTTTAACTGTTTGTGCAAAAAAAATAGTTTGACCCATAAAATTCCTCTACAAGCTATTGGTCTCTGAAACTGCTTTCCAAATATCAAATAAGGACAATCTTTAGGCAATATTCCCAGAAGAACCAAGCCCCACTACCTGAATTGGTACAGGATAAACAACCTGGGATAGTGAGGGCAGTAAAAGCCCATCGGGGACTAAATTTACTTCTCCAGTTTCTTCCATCAAGAGAATAGAACTACTCCCAACCTCCTTGTCATAGGTTCCAACAGGTGGAGGAGGAGGAGGAGAAGTCCTAGCAATGGGACATAGAGAAGCCCCAGAGGAGATGAAGAGAGAAGAAGCAAATGTATTTCCCCAGTCCCAGCTATTACAGCTGTCCCAGTCACTAAATGATGGTCATTCGGATCAGATGTTACCATGGGAGTAGATGACACAGACACAGCCTTAGCCTTCATATTCTTTATCTTCCTCTTTCCAGCTCCCTTGGACATCTCCAACCTTCAGGACCCCAAAAAGGCCCCAAAGTAGCACTAAAGGCTGACTAAAATTAAACACAACCCAGGGCACCAGGCGATGTCATCACCAGGAAGGGCAGAGTCTTACTCCCGGGTCTGGATCCTGCTCACCACTGCAGTAAGGGAAATTTGGAGAACACCACCATGCAGGTAGCCAACCTCTGCTCTTCCTTTCAGATCTCCCGTCTTCTGACCCGGGATCTGGAAGGTATGATTTTAAATAAGCCCTGGGACGCCTGGTGATGAAATCATAAAAAGCTTTTGGGGTTTTTTATTAATGTTTCAGGTGAGCTAAAATTACCCCCTAGGATGGGCAGAGGGAGCACTGAATTTCAAACAAAGACCCTTACATATCATGTAGATAAGACTCATGCCCCCTTATGGTCTTAGTCATAAAGCGGAAGACCGACTTCAAGATATCAATATATATTATTTGGAAAAAGGTGGGAGAGGTATAATAAATACGTTTAAATACCTCTGTTGCATAAATGCAGAAAAAAACAGGCTTCTTTCAATTGAAAGGAAGCTCTGGAACGAGGGGACATAAGATTTAAAGATTGATTTATTTAACGGGATTAATATATTGCCTTTTCCTTAAATCAAGGTGGTTTACATTTCAACTTAACTGTTTACATTATAATCAGGTAGTTTACATGCAACTCAAACTATAGGGTGGGGTAGTCTAGCATGCAGGCAGTTTAATAATATCAAATCTTGACAGTAAAATTAGTATAACTTATTTACAGGCTGGAGTTGTGTGTAATGTTCGTTTGGTGTTCATTTCTCAGGGTCCATTAGTGTGTCGATGGACAGTTAGTAGTGCCCTATGTAAGTGTCTTCAACTTTTTTCTGAAGTTCTAGGTGTCCCTCATATTTCTAATATCCTCCAGGAGTGAGTTCCATACATTTTTGTGCATATGATAGTGCCCTGTTGGAAATGGTTTGTTTAGCTTTGGAGTATTTGCTGGGCTTGATTAATGTGTTCTTGTAGTCTGATGAAAATGAAAGTGAAAGGGATAGACTCAGGAGTAACCAAAGGAAATATTTCTTCCCAGAAAGAGTGGCGGACACAAGGAATAGCCTCCCAGTGGAGGTGGCAGAGATGAGAACTGAATATAAATTCAAGAAAGCATGGGACAAGGACAGAAGATAAGTGAGAGAAGGGAAATATAGGACTTAGTTTGATATGGATGAGCAGACTGGATAAGTCACATGGTCTTTATCTGCTGTCATTTTTCTATGTTTTACAAAATGTAGGAATACAAATATATAGTACATATGAATTCCTTTAGATTAAATTCCTTTTAACTGGCAAATAAATGTTACAGTAGAAATTTGACTTAAAGTACATATATTTTAAAATTTGAACCTAATATCAATTTCAATAAACTGCAAATAGTTCCAAATTAGAACCTTTGTATTAGCTTCTTACTACAACCTGTATTTGACATTGAAATATAAAGCAAATCAAAACATAAAGCAGAATTAAAATTACCTATAATTAGGTGTCTAAAAGAATTACTTAATGAATTCATATGTATGGGTCAAGTGAATGTCTTTTGCTAAGCTGAGGAAGATTCCCAAGCTAGCTTAGAACCTTGAAGCTTCTGAACTGGCCATCATGCAACTAGACTGCCAAATGGCCCAGTAGCCTGCTCAAAACCTACATATCTTTCTTTGCAAAGCTTAAAACAGAACAGAGTATGTAACTGTGAAGGAAACAAGTGTAAGCCTCCATGATTATTAGCAAAGTCTTTGTTAATTATAAATTTAAAAGGCATAGACATTGCCATTAGCCATAGCAGAATTAAATCTATTGCTGATGCAAAATCAAGAGAAAATAGTACTCTCCAAAGAGAGATGTGATGATTGAAGGAAGAATAAATGGGAGGGGCCAAAAGACAAGGCAAAAGCTGTGAACACTTGCATTTGATCAGAATAATGAAAAAAAAAAGAAACTATATTGGAAAATCTAACTGGAAAAACTGGGGACACAGAAAAACAAAGGAATAAACATTAATTGGAACACAAGCCCAGAGCAAGATGATCCACACAAGATAAAATTTATTGGAATGCGTATGGAATGTATATCAAAAAACAATTACCCAACACAGCCATGTTTCGGCTGAGCCTTCATCAGGGGTAATGGCACAGAGAACAAAATAAAGCACATATATAAAAAAAATTATAGAATAGTGATAATAGTAATAACGATGAACATACTATGTAACAAAATTGATATGAATAAAATCAAGACATCTGAAAACAAATAATCTGTATTAATTAAAAGATCAAAAAGTGGATTAATGATCTAAAATAAAACATGTATAACAGAATAATAAAAAAAGGGGGATATGCAAATAAAACCAAAGAGAGGTCTAAAATCGTACTTGCTCACCTGTAACAGATAATCTCCAGGAACAGCAGGAATCAGTCTAAACATATGGGTGACGTCCATAAGAACATAAGATATCCCATACTGGGTCAGACCAAGGTCCATCAAGCCCAGTATCCTGTTAACAACAGTGGCCAATCTAGGTCATACGTACCTAGCAGTTTCCCCAAAAGACAGAGGTTCCACCATGCTTGTACTGGGTCAAGCATTGATATCCTGGGCCCCTTCTTAATAATGATTTATGAACCTTTCCTCCAGGAATTTGTCCAAACCTTTTTTAAACCCAGCTACACTAACAGTCTTTACTGCATCCTCCGGTAACAAATTCCAGAGTTTGATTACATGTTGAGAGAAAAAATATTTTCTTTTATTAGCCTTAGTTTACCCTGTAGCTTCATTGTATGTCCCCTAGTCTTTCTATATTCTGATAACGTAAAAAATCGATCTACGTTTACCCGTTCCACTCCGTTCATTAATTTATAGACTTCTATCATATCTCCCCTCAGCTGTCTCTTTTCCAGGTTAAAGAGCACTAACCCTTTTTAGCCTTTCTTCATAGGAGTATCCTTCCATCCCCTTTACCATTTTGGTGGCTCTTCTCTGAACCTTTTCTAATAGCGCTATATCCTTTTTAAGATACGGCGACCAGAATTGCACAAAATAGTCAAGGTGCGGTCTCACCATGGAAAGACAGAGGCATTATAATATCTTTTGTTTTATTTTCCATTCCTTTCTTTTTGATACCTAGCATTCTATTTCCTCTCTTGGCCGCCGCTGCACACTGGGCCGAGGGTTTTAACATGTTATCCACAATGAGGCCTAAATCTTTTTCCTGGGTGGTTGTTCCTAATGTGGAACCTTGCATCGTGTAACCATAGTTTGGGTTGTTCTTCCCTAGGTGCATAACTTTGCACTTGTCCACATTAAATTTAATCTGCCATTTTGATGCCCAGTCTTCCAATTTATCAAGATCCTCTTACAATTTTCCACAATCCTCTTGGGTTTTAACAACTTTAAATAGTTTTGTGTCATCTGCAAATTTGATAACCTCACTCGTTATTCCCTATTCCAGGTCATTTATGAATATGTCAAAAAGCAGCGGACCCAGCACAGATCCCTGGGGTACACCACTATTCACCTTTCTCCATTGGGAAAATTGGCCATTTAGCCCTACCCTCTGCTTTCTATCTTTTAACCAGTTCCTGATCCACAATAGTACACTGCCTCCTATCCCATGACCCTTTAGTTTTGCCAAAAGTCTCTGATGAGGGACCTTGTCAAAGGCTTTCTGAAAGTCCAGATATACTATATCTACCGACTCCTTTGTCCACCTGTTTATTCACACCTTCAAAAAAACATAACAGATTAGTAAGACAAGATCTTCCTTGTCTAAAGCCATGTTGGCTGTCTCCCATTAGGCCATGACTATCTACATGCTGAGTAATTTTGTTCTTTATGATGGTTTCTACCATTTTCCCGGTACAGACATCAGGCTAACCGGTCTGTAGTTTCCCAGATCACCCCTGAAACCCTTTTTAAAAATTGGCATTACATTGGCGATCCTCCAATCTTCAGGTATTACAGATGATTTTAATGAAAGTTCACAGATTACTAATAGCAGAACTGCAATCTCATATTTCAGTTCTTTCAACACCCTTGGATGTATACCATCCAGTCCAGGTGATTTGCTACTCTTCAGTTTATCTAATAGTTGTAACACATCTTCCCGATGTATCGATATTTCCTTCAATTCTTCCGCACCTTTAAATATCACTTCAGTCATGGGTAACATCCCTACATCTTCCTCAGTAAAGACCGAAGCACAAAATTCATTCAGTCTCTCCGCTATCGCCTTGTCACCTTAGTGCCCCTTTAACCCCTCTATCATATAATGGACCAACTGACTCTCACAGGTTTTTTGCTACGAATGTACTTGAAGTCTTTATTTTGCGTTTTTGCTTCCGCAGCAAGCTTCTTCTCAAATTCGCCTTTGCCTGCCTTATCAATGCCTTGCATTTGACTTGCCAGTGCTTGTGCTGTTTCCAGGTTTCATTTGGCTCTTTTTTCCATTTCCTGAAAGATGCTTTTTTGGCAACAGCCTCTCTGACCTCACCTTTAAACCATGCTGGCAGTTTTTTGGACTTCCATCCACTTTTCTTAAAGCATGGAATACAGCTGGTCTGGGCATCCAAGATAGTATTTTTCAACACCCCCAAGCTTGATGTAAGTCTTTAACCTTTGCAACTGCTCCTTTTAGTTTTTTCTTAACTATTTTCCTCATTTTATCATAGTCTCCCTTTCAAAAGTTAAAAGGTAGTACTGTGGATTTCCTTACTATCCCCTCCTCCACTAATTAAATCAAATGCGATCATGCTATGATCACTATTGCCAAGTGGCCCCAACACCCTAATCTCTTGCACTAGATCTGCTGTTCCACTAAGGACTAGGTCTAATATGGCTTCCCCTCTGGTTGGTTCATGAACCAGCTACTCGAAGAAGCAGTCATTTATTTCATCTAGGAACTTTATCTCCCTAGCATGTCCTGCTGTGACACTGACCCAGTCGATACTGGGGTAATTGAAATCACCCGTTATTATTACTGTGCTGTAACTTGTTAACTTCCCTGATTTCTTTGAGCATTTCATCATCCATTTGTTCATTCTGGCCAGGTGATCGATAGTACACCCCCACTGCCATTGCCTTCCGCTTTTTACATGGAATTTCAATCCATAGAGATTCTACAGCAAATTTTGTTTCCTGAAGAACTTTAATCCTTTCTGACTCAATGCCCGCTCTAACAGAGTGCAACCCCTCCACCAATTTGATCAGCTCTATCATTACGATATAGTTTGTACCCAGGTATCACAGTGTCCCACTGGTTGTCGTCCTTCCACCATGTCTCTGATATTCCAATCATATCTAACCTCTCATTTAGTGCTATATATTCTAGCTCTCCCATCTTATTTTTTAGACTTCTAGCATTTGCATACAAGCATTTTAGAGATTGTATTTTATTCATATTAATCTGGCTATTGGGAGGCATGGGTAATTTGGGATCTTTAAGCTCTGTCTGCTCCATACTCGAGGGCATTTGGGCTACTTTACTCTTTTTTGGAACCTCTCTGCTTTTGGTAGTATCCTTCAAGGATACATTCTTCTGAACCATGCGCTCTTGGGTGACTGTCGGCTTTCCCTTGTCCACTATGGAGACAGACTAAGTGGGCTATGGATATGGTCGTGGCTTGGACATTGTGAGCAGTTACATCAGGGGTGTCAAAAACTCCAGTATTGGAGGGCCACAAACCAGTCAGGTTTTCAGGATGCCCCTAATGAATATTCATTAGATATATTTGCATACAATGGGGCAGTGCATGCAAATATACCTCATGCATATTCATTAGGGATACCCTGAAAACCTGACTGGTTTGCAGCACTTCAGGACTGGAGTTTGACAACCCTGGGTTACATGACCCTCTAATGCAGTGGTTCTCAACCCAGTCCAATTAGGTTTTCAGGATACCACAATGAATATGCATGAGATAGATCTGCATACAATGGAAACAATGCATGCAGATTTCTCTCATGCATATTCATTGTGGATATCCTGAAAACTTGACTGGCCTGGGGGTCCCAGAGGACTGGGATGAGAACACTGCTCTAATGTGAGACTCACCTGAGCGTATGCAAAGGATATGCAGTCTGCTATCCAAAGAGAAAGAATGTGTTTTGTCACAGGAATGCTAAGGTGACCAGGGTAAAAAATAAAATGAATAATTGTGAGCATTTTCGGTGTAATTTGGTTCTGTCAAGGTAATATGCCAAATCTTGCTTGCAATCTATGGTATGAAGCGCAGCCTCAGCAAGAGATGCATGTGGCCTCGGAAGAGTTATCGACTAGTTGAGATGGAAAGGAGATTCAACCTTTGGGAGGAAACATGGATGGGTTCACAGGACCACCTTGTCATGATGAAAATGTATATAGAGTACATGTGCAACCAAAGTCTGCAGTTCACTGACCTGATGAGGAGGTGAGCACAACTAGGATGGAGACCTTTCAAGTAAGGAACTTGAGGGAGGTAGTACGTAGAGGCTCAAAAGGAGGCTTTAGAGCAGTTGAGCAAGAACTACATTGAGGTCCCAGGCAACAGGAAGGGGCCGAATCGGTGGCTTAGTCAAGAGGAGACCACGCATGAAGTGGGATACCAATGGATGTGTGGAAACTGGTTTTCCATCAATCCCTCGATGAGAAGCTGAAATGGCATGGAGGTGGACACAAATGGTATTAGTCTTGTGCAGATACAGCAGGAGACACTCCACTGGAAAATTAAAGGGGCTGGGGGTGTGCTGAGCACACCAAACCACAAACCGGTGCCATTTCAAGGGATACGTGCAGCGCATGGAGTCGGATACCAGAAGGATGTCCATTACAGCATCTGGTAAATTGAAGTCGGAAAAGACTACCCTCTCAGTAGCAAAGTCGTCAGGGAGAGCACACAAATACTGGGATGGAGGAGCGCCCCCTGATTCTGCAAGATTAGGTCTGGTGCGCATCCCAGACAGAGAAGTAGATACTAACCTAGACGAAGAAGCAGGGGCCAGAATGGGCTACCAAGATCATGGGGCCTGTCGGCCTGCAACTTGAAAAGTGTCTTGGCTATGAGCGGAATGGGCGGATAAGCATATAATAGACCCATCCCCCAATGAAGGAGGAAAGCATCCAGGGCTTGATGTTGTGGAGATTAAGCTGGAGCAAAAATGAGGGACCTGCACATTGAGTGGAGTGGCAAATAGGCTGATCTGCAGGATTTCCCAGAGTCAGAAGATGTTGATAAGCTCCGATGAAGAGTCTACTCATGAGGCCGGAGGACCTGAAAGACTGTCTGCAAGAACATTTTGCTCTACCGGCAGGTAAACGGCACAGAGAACCATTCCATGAGCCAGGACAAAGGTCCACAGGCGGATCGCTTCCACGCAGAGGTGGGAGCCTATGCCTCCCTGTTTGATAACATAACACACAGCAACCTGGTTGTCCGTCTTGATCAGGATTGATTGATGTGACAACTAATGGCAAAAAAGGGCATTGGTTATTGCTCTCAACTGCAGGAAGTTGATCCGATGGGAGGCTTCCTGTTGAGACCATAGGCTCCGCATGCCCAGCCCTGTTTGGGCTCATCGGTAGTGAGGGTCCGTTGAGGTGGAGGCATCTGAAAAATTAACCCTACGAGAAGGTTTTGAGGAGAGAGCCTCACTGAAGGGAGTCTGCCAGAAGAGGGGTGACTGTCCCTCTGTCTCATAGATGGCCTGTCGCTTGTCTCCATTCGGAGGAGAGGGTCCACTGCGCTTGGCACATATGGAGACAAGCGTAGGGGACTACATGGGACCATGTAGGCCATGTGACCAAGGAGACGAAGCATGCTGTGTGCTGTGGTATAATGACTGCACTGAATGATGCCTGCCATTTCTGAGAGGCGTTTGAGATGATCTTCACGCGGGAAAGCTCAAGCCTGAGTTGTGTCGAAATGAGCACCTATGAATTCCAGTTTCTGAGTGAGAGAAAGGTGCGACTTTGGAAAGTTGATGACAAAAGAGAAGTTTGAGCACAGTGACAGTATGCTGAACGGCCTGGATGTACCACTACTACTACTACTGAGCATTTGTATAGCGCTACAAGACATACGCAGCGCTGCACAGACATGTAAGAGAGTCTGTGCTCATCAGAACTTACAATCTAGTCAAGACAGACAACACAGTAGGTGTAGACATGGGATACACATCTAGGGGGAATGTTAAGGAAACATAAGGGAGATCAGGTGTCAAGATCTGAAAGTGGCGGCAAAGAGGTTAGTTTTCAGCCTAGATTTGAAAAGGGCCAGAGAAGGCACCTGATGTACAAACTCAGGGAGTTTGTTCCAGGCATAAGGAGCAATGAGGTGAAAGCAGCGAACTCTGGAGTTAGCAGTAGAAGAGAAGGGCACAAATAGAGGTGATTTGCTAGAAGAACGGAGTTCCCAAGGAGGGTTGTAGGGAGAGATAAGAGAAAAAGTAGGGAGGCGCTGCAGAGTGAATGCACTTATAGATCAGCAGGAGAAGTTTGAAATGGATGCAGGAACGGATAGGAAGCCAATGAAGAGACTTGAGAAGAGGAGCAATATGAGCATGACTAGGCTAGCGGAAGATTAACCATGCAGCAGTGTGTTGAACAGACTGAAGGGGAGAGAGATGATTCAGCAGGAGACCAGCAAGGAGTAGGTTACAATAGTCAAGATGGGAAGTGATTAAAGAGTGGATAAGTGTCTTAGTAGTGTGTTCAGAAAGGAATGGGCAGATATGACTGATGCAATAGAAGAAATGGCAGGTCTAAGCTATCAGATATAGTAACATAGTAAATGACGGCAGATAAAGACCAGTATGGTCCATATAGTCTGCCCAGCAAGATAGTGGGAGTAGGTGCACCCCTTCCCATGTCTGTTTAGGGGTGAACCCACCGCTCCTCCCCCCATCGCTCCATGTAGGACAACCCTATTTGTTGAGAAATTAGATGGTTCAGTTTATTTTGATTTTATTCTATTGCTGCAAAGTGATCCACCGTGTCTGTCCCAGGCCACTTTGAATTCCGTCACTGTGTTTGCCCCCACCACCTAAATCGGGAGGGCATTCCAAGCATCCACCACCCTTTCAGTGAAAAAGTATTTCCTGATATTGCCTTTCAATTTACCACCTTGCAGCTTCATGTCATGCCCTCTAGTTTTACAGCTTCCCCCTCTCTGGAATGGATGTGTGTGAAGGAGAGGAGAGAGGAGTCAAAGACAGCCCCAAGGTTACGAGCCGAGGAAACAGGGAGAAGTAGAGAGTTATCTACAGAGACTGAAAAAGAAAGGAGGAAGAGGATGCTTTAGGGGAAAAAATAAGCAGCTCAGTTTTGGCCATGTTCAATTTCAAGTGGCAGTGAGATATCCAAGCAGCAATGTCAGAAAGACAAGCAGAGATCCGGACCTGGATTGCCGGGGAGATTTTAGGTGTAGAGAGGTAGATCTGGGAGTCATCAGCATAAAGACGGTACTGAAAGCCATGGGAAGAGATGAGCGCACCAAGGGACTGGGTATAGAGAGAGAAAAGGAGTGGACCCAAGACAGATCCTTGGGGTACACCAACTGCGAGTGGGATAGCAGCAGAGGAGGATCCACCAGAACACTGACTGAATGATGGGAGAGATAAGAGGAGAATCAGGATAGTACATAGCCCTTAAAACCAATCGAGGACAGAGTATCAAGGAGAAGATTGTGGTCAACAGTGTCAAAAGCAGCAGAGAGGTCAAGAAGGATGGCTGAGTAAAGGCCCTTGGATTTTGCCAGGAACAAATCACTGGAGACGTTGGCAAGAGCTGTTTCAGTAGAATGTAAAGGATGAAAGCCAGATTGTAAAGGATCCAGGAGGGCTTGAGAGGACAGCAAGTCAAAACAACGGCGGTGAACCACATGTTCAAATAGTTTAGAAACAAAGGGGAGGAGGGAGATGGGTCGATAGTCAGAAGGACAGGTAGGATCAAGAGAGGGTTTCTTGAGGAGAGATGTAACTACAGCATGCTTGAAGGCTGCAGTGACAGTTGCAGTGGAGCGCGATAGGTTGAGAATATGAGAGATGAAAAGGACAAAAGATGTGGTGACTCACCCTTGACAAGCCAGTCGTCTAAGTAGGGGAAGACAAAGAGGCCTAGGGTGCGAAGATAGGCCACAACTATCGTTAGACATTTCCTGAAAACCCTTGGAGTGGATGCCAGCCTGAAGAGCAGGACTCTGTATCGGTAATGTCTGCCATCAAACATGAAGCAAAAGTACTGCCTGGGAGACAGTTGAATGAGGATATGCATGTACACATCCTTTAGATCCAGAGAAGAGAACCAATCGTTCCTCTGAAGGTAGGGCAGAAGGGATCCTAGAGAAACCATCTTGAACTTCTCTTGTACTAGGAACTTGTTTAGGTTCTGGAGATCTAGGTTGGTGTGGAACCCCCCTGATTTTTTTGGGAATAAGGAAATACCAGGAGTAAAAAGCCTAACCTTTCCTGTGCATAGGGAACAAGTTCTATCACACCCTCTTTTAGAAGGGTGGTGACCTCCTGCTGAAAAACAATCCGATGGAGAGGTTCTACAGGATATTCCCCTGGAAAGAAGGGAGGAGGTAACTGAGCAAAATGGAACAGGTAGCCCTTGAGGACAATCTGTAGAGACCAGGGCTCTGATGTTATGAGGGGACACCTGTGAGCAAAATGGACCAGCCTACCTGCAATGTGAGAAGGCTGGAGCCATTCCAAACAGGGGCTCTACAGGTTAAACAATGGTAAGGATTTGAGGGTTTATTTTTATTAAATTGTTAGCTCTCTGACTGGGAGCTCTTAAAAGGTTTCTGGTATATTTATACAGCAAAGTTACATTCTTTTTGGTGGTTTAGTGGGAATATTTTCTTTAGCAGACTAGGTTTTAAACTCTAGTAACCTTCTCAGCTTTTGGGAACTGCTGACACCTAATCAGGTTTTAGTTCCCTCCCTACCGACCCCAACTCCCACCCACCCCTAGTGAGCAGTCTTGCTTTATAGGACACCTCCCCATTTAACAAAGCACAGGGACTTGGAACAGCACATTTTGAATATAATTAAAGTGATTTAACTTCTTTTTCTCTGAAAGGACAGCTGGGAAACCGTCTGGTACTTTGGTAGATCTCTCTCTTTTGCTTCAACGGATACCTAAGCTCCACTAACAAAACAATGGCTGGGAAAAATCGTATCACTAAAGCTGTTCCCCCATTACAGCTTCTGTCTCTGTCCAGACAGAGGTCCCAATGCCAGTTGAAGGACCGGTTCCATATGCAGGGTGCCTGCATGCTGAAGCTCTGAGGAAACAAGTGGAGGAACTCAGAGAGGAGGTGGCGAGGCTGAGGAGCATTCAAGACAGTGAGAAGTACATTGATGAGATGCTTCTTGAAACATCCAAGCACTCTAGCAGAGGAGAAGATGGGTGCCAACAGAATGATGAAGGTTGGACACAAGTCACCAGGGCCTGCAGAATCACCCATCCAACTTCTCCAGCCCTTGAATTGGATAACCATTATGCAGCCCTGGAAGTGGAGGAGGTGAAAGTATCCCTGGATAGGGAAGAACCAGGGATCAAGTACCCCAAAGTTGCAGAATCAGTGACCACAAGGAAGTGAAGGGTAGTGGTGGCTGGTGACTCTCTTCTGAGGGGTAATGAGGCGTCCATCTGCTGACCAGACTTGATGTCCAGAGAGGTATGCTGTCTGCCTGGTGCCAAAATCCAAGATGTTACGGAGAGTTTGCCGAGACTCATCAAGCCCACTGTCTATTACCCAATGTTGCTAATCCATGTTGGAACAAATGATACTGCCAGGTATCCCTCTGAGCATATCAAAAGTGACTTCATGGCTCTGGGACAGAGGGTGAAGCAGTTAGGAGCACAGGTGGTGTTCTCTTCAATCCTCCCTGTTGAGGGTAAAGGTCAAGGCAGAGAGGCTTGCATCCTGGAGATGAATGCATGGCTGCATGGATGGTGTCAGAGCGTTTTGGTTTCCTAGACCATGGGATGCTGTTCCAAGGGTTGCAGAGCAGAGATGGCATCCATCTGTCCAAGAAAGGTCAACGTGTCTTCAGTAGTAGACTGGCTAATCTATTGAAGAGGGCTTTAAACTAGATTTGTTGGGGATGGGTGAAAAAAGAACCCAGGTAAGTGAAAGCCCCCAGGTAAGTGATGCATTAAATACCTTTATGAAAATGGGTAACAGGGGCAACATATGGAAAGCAGTGTGTATAAATGCCCGCAGCATGGGGAATAAGACCCCTGATGATGAAGCTTTGGTGGGAGTGGCCGACTTGGATTTAGTGGCAGTTACAGAAACATGGTTCACAGAAAACCATGACTGGGATGTAACTATACCTGGCTATACTTTATTCAGAAAGAACAGGGTAGGAAGAAGGGGAGGAGTGGCACTATATGTAAAAAATACTATTAAAGCTTTGGAATTACAGAGCTTAAAGGGAGAGAGGAGGCATTGTGGGTTAAACTAGAAAGAGGGAAAGAGAAATCTATTTGCATTGGCGTGATATACAGACCTCCCTCACAAGAGGAAGAGGTGGACAGAATTAATTGAAGACATACGCAGCATTGCTAGGAAAGGGGGAAGTGCTACTGATAGGGGATTTCAATATGCCAGATATTGATTGGCACATTCCTGCTGCAGTATCATCAAGAAGTAAAGAGATCCTGGATTCTCTACAGAGAGAACTATTCAAGCAATTGGTAACAGACCCCACACGTGAAGGGGCCATACTGGACTTGGTGCTTACCAATGGTGAAAGTGTTTCTGATGTTATAGTAGGAGATCATTTTGCATCCAGTGATCACCAGATGGTGTGATTCAGTATTAGGACTAGGGCTGTTAGAATCCATTCAAAGGTGAGGGTCTTAGACTTTAGGAAGACTAACTTTGCCAAGATGGGCCAATACCTCAACAAGTCGTTAACAGGATGGGAACAGCTGGGGGATGTAGAAAAACAGTGGGCAAAACTGAAAAGAGATATTTTAAGGGCAACCAACCTTTTTGTTAACATGATAAATAAAGGTAAAAGGAAAAGGAGACTGCTATGGCTTTCGAAAGAAGCAGCTGAAAAGGTGAAGAAAAAGAAGGAGGCCTTCATGAAATACAAGAGATCACAGAGAGAGGAAGACAGGCATCTATACTTGGAAAAACTTAGAGAAGCTAGCAAAGTAGTCAGGAAAGCAAAGATTCAAAAAGAGGAGGAAATAGTCAATGCAATATAATGGGGGGATAAGACATTTTTCAGATATGTTAGTGAGAAGAGGAAGGGCAAAAGTGGTATTGAGAGACTCAAGGGTGGAGGGGAAGAATATGTAGAAGCTGATGAGGATAAAGGAGAATTGCTTAACAAATATTTCTGTTCTGTGTTCACAGATGAAGAACCAGGAGCAGGACTTCAGAAAACACACACAAACAGGAACAGAAGCGAGGGACATCTTGAACAATTTTCAGAAGACTGTTTGTGAGAAACAAGCTCAACTTAAAGTAGACAAAGCGATGGGACCGGATGGGATACACCCTAGAATACTGAGGGAACTTGGGGACATTCTAGCAGCTCCACTGACTGACCTTTTTAATGCCTCGGAGTCGGGAGTGGTGCCAAAGGACTGGAGAGAGGCTCATGTGGTGCCTTTACACAAAGGCGGAAGTAAGGATGTGGTTGAAAACTACAGGCCGGTTAGTTTAACTTTGGTGGTGAGTAAATTATTGGAAACGCTGCTGAAAGAGAAAATAGTGAGGTTTCTGGAGTCCAGCGGATTACAGGATCCGAGGCAGCATGGATTCACCAGAGGCAGGTCTTGTCAGACAAATCTGAATGATTTCTTTGACTGGGTGACCAGGGAGTTGGACCAAGGGAGAGCCCTAGATGTGGTGTATTTAGATTTCAATAAAGCCTTTGATACTGTTCCTCACAGGTGACTTATAAACAAACTGAGCACCCTAGGGATGGACCCTAAAGTTACTGCTTGGCTTAGAAATTGGTTGGGTGAGAGGCGACAAAGAATACAGGTAAATGGGGCTCACTCTGAGGAGAAGGATGTTACCAGTGGTGTGCCCCAGGGATCTGTCCTTGGTCCGATTCTTTTTAACATCTTTGTTAGTGATATAGCGGAAAGGCTGTTGGGAAAGGTTTGCCTTTTTGCGGATGATACCAAAATCTGCAATAGAGCAGACACGCAGGAAGGTTTAGATAACATGAGGAGGGATCTAGCTAAGCTTGAAGAATGGTCTAGAATCTGGCAGCTGGGATTTAATGTTAAAAAATGTAAGGTCATGCATTTGGGCTGCAGCAATCCAAGGGAGCAATATAGTATAAGGGGTGAAGTACCTTTGTCCACTAAAGAAGAGCGGGACCTGGGCGTGGTTGTGTCTGATGATCTTAAAGTAGCTAAACAGACAGAAAAGGCACCAACAAAATCTAGAAGGATGCTTGGTTGCATACGGAGAGGAACAGCTAGCAGAAAAAAGGAGGTGATAGTGCCTCTGTATAAGTCTTTGGCGTGACCTCATTTGGAGTTAGTGTGCAATTCTGGAGACTGCACCTTCAAAAGGATGTGAACAGGATGGAGTCGGTTCAGAGGGTGGCTACTAAAATGGTTAGTGGTCTTCATTATAAAGCATATGAGGACAGACTGAAGGATCTTAATATGTACACCTTAGAGGAAAGGCAGGATATGACTGAGATGTTTAAATACCTCCATGGCATAAATGTTCAGGGGGAGAGCCTCTTTCAATTGAAAGCAAGTACTGCTACGAGGGGACATGGGATGAGGGTGAAGGGGGATAGATTCAGGAGTGATTTGCGGAAATATTTCTTTACGGAAAGAGTGGTGGATCCGTGGAATAGTCTCCCAGTGGAGGTGGTAGGGATGAGGATAGTAACTGAAATCAAAAAAGCATGGGACAAACACAGAGGATCTCTAAAGGAAAAAAGGGGACTGTTGTAGTTGTTGATATGGAAGGACAGACTAGATAGGCCATGTGATCTTTTTCTGTCGTCATATTTCTATGTCCTTCAGGGAAAGGTTGGCAATGTTCTCCAGGGAGCAGTCAAAAACTAGCTCCAGGCTGGGGCTGTGGGACTGTTGTGGCTTAGAAGGTTTAAGCCTCTTGGGTTGGTGAGAAGCCTGAGACTTCTGCTCGCCTAGGTGAACATGGTAGTGCGTGTAAGCCAGATAAGAGGGGTAAGATTTCTTTTTTAGGTTTTCTTCCTAGAAGGATTGGCTGTTTTTTGAGAGATGCGCTTCATGGTAAAGTCGTCTGTCTCGATCTCACCAGCCTTCTCCCTCCAGCCCTTACCAAAGAGTTTTTCATCTCGACAGGGAATGTCTGCTAGCTTGTCTTGGACCCACTGTTCCAGATCCAAAGACTGCAACCAAGTCAGTCTTCTGGCTCCAATGCCCACTGCTGCAGCTCTGCTAGTAGACTCAAGAGTCAAAAGCTGCTATAGTGATGAATTTAGAACAGTCCTGACCATGCTTGACTAAAGTCAGGTAGCCATCCTGCTTCTCTGAAGGGATTACAGCAGAGAACTCATCAAGATCCTTTATAAAGCATATAGGAATTAATACAGGAAGCCAACATCGATGCCTGGAAGCATCAGAGGACACAGGCATCGAGGGTATGTGATTGCCTCCCAGGAGGTACCAAAGAGTGGTTCTTGGTACTCTCGAGCTGGCGCATCGCTGACTCAACCATAGAATGGTGAGGGAGTTAAGGTTTCTGGAAGCATGGGGAATCAGGAACCCTGTACATGGCTGTCTAGTCTCTTACTTGACCGAGGAAACAGAGAGAAAAGTCTCCCACATCCGAAACATGAGGAGCCTGTAAAATACGATGGACTGGAAGAATGGCAGCCTCCTTAGGAGTCGAGGGATACTGGATTATCTCCAGTTCGTCGTCTCTCAGTCCTGCCTCAGTGCCATGGAGACAGCCTTGCCATATTACAGAGAAAGTCCTGGAAGGACATGTCCTCCGGCAGGGATCAACAGCACTCGTGAGGCGGTGAAGAGTCCAATGGCATATCACGGTGCCTCTGTGAAACAGGGGACTCTGCCTCTGATTCTCAGGCATCAGAATCAGAATGAAGTAAAAAATAGTGACAGTCACCGTCACATCTCTACTGCCGAGCTGATGTCAATGGACGATCTCTATGCCGATGCCATGAGGCATCGGAACTGTAGAAGCTTGATGCCTGTTCCTCCTGCAGCAGATGGGATTTGGTTCCAGACTCAGCATAGACCCCAAAGATCTCAATGGCAGCAGTTCCAGGCTTTGCATCAAGACCTGGGCTACCGAGGGCTTTAAAATGCCTGATTCCAAGCTCAGTATCAAGACCTGGGGCTCCTGAGGGCCTTGAAGCCACCGGCACGGATGCAGCCAGCAGCACAGCCAAACTCCTCTCGATGGTCAGCATGTGCTACTTGAGGGAGATGGAGGATGTCTGGGTAGACTCCGGTGCAGGATTATGGACCACCATCCCAGACAACGGAATCAGATGCCCTCCCAAGGTCAAAGCCTGAGTAGAACTCCAGAGCCCCTCGTGCTTTGGAGGTGGATTCCTCCCACTAGGGCTGTATAGCTGGCTGCTCTCAGTTCTCAGAATCCAGCAGAGGGGAGCTCCGGTGTCGATGTCCAAGGGAACAATCCCAGGAATCTGCTTCGATCCTCAACGTCGAAGGCTGAGATGCCAATGTGGTGTCAGTGGCTGGCTGTTTCTTACCATGGCCTTTTGGTTCCGAGGGAGTGTGGGAACTGCGCGAAGAACAGGAGCCCCGAGATGGTGTCGAAATTGAAGAAGATTGTGCTGTGGCTGTCGAGTCACATCCAAAAATACTCTTGCATTGCTTTTCCCGTTTTTTTTTTTAACCTTTCCTTGTCATTTGCTGACACAAATTACAAGAGTCCAGGTTATGGTCAAGGCCCAAGCATTGTAAAGTACCAATTGTGCTTCTCGGTGGCTGAAATAGTGTGGTTGCAATTAGTACATTTTTTAAAACCATTGACTTATCTTTTCCATGTCAGAAAACACAACCTTTGCTAAGTCAAAAGATTCAATGGTGGCCTGTACAGATGAAAAAACCCGCGGGAACCATTAGTTAAAAAAGAGAAAAATAAAAATTTAGGGAAAGTGCAAAGAAAAGGCACCAGCATTGATGGACGGTACCAAAGTAGACGGGAAGGCAAAAAAGGAAAAAATAAGCACCTTGAAGGGCACAGCAGAACATTTTTTATTTTAAATGCTGTGACAGGTCCAGCATCTGTAGAGCTCCACGGAAAAACTAAGACTGAGGAGAATCACTGGGAAGGCATGAAGGCATAACACACATGCGTTGAGGGATGCTCCCAAATGCTTCCTATTGGATGCTGGGGAACGCTCCCGCGTGGGCTCCATGGGTGTACATCACCCATATGTGAAGAATGCATTCCTGCTTGTTCCTGGAGACTATAAAATACTCACTAAAACATTAAATAATCATATCAAATGTAAAATATACAGAATATATAATAAATATTAGAAAATCACAATAATGCTAAAAAAAAAGAGAGGTACGTATAGAATTAAAACAAAAACATTTCTGTAATATGTAAAAGTTTTTGTTTGAAATCTACATATGCCTCTCTTTTGGTATTTTTGATGTGTTCTTTTAATTTTTTTTTTATATATGTGCTTTAGTTTATAGTCTATGCCATTACTCCTGATGACGGCTCAGCTAAAACACGGTCATGTTGGGTAATTGTTCTTTGGTGTACATTCCAATACATTTTATCTTGTGTGGATCACCTCACTCCGGACTTGTGTTTTTTCTGCTTTGCAAGTGTGAAGTGCTTTCTCTTTGGGATTGCAACACTAATTAGGTCACACGGTAAAATAAACCAAAGCGCAGCTAGAGAAAATAATGTAGCCAACATGGAAAACAAACTGATACAACTGACCATGCATTAACAGCAATTGCTAAAATCTCAGCACGGTTTGGCTTACACAGGTATATGTACATTAAATAAATGTCCGAAAAGAACAGGAAAGCACAATTCTAAATAGCCAATCTTCCAGATCTGTCAGAGGTAATTTTAGAAAAAGAAAAAACAAACACACACAAAGAAAACGCACTCAAGAAAAAAAACCCTCATTTTTGGGGGGGTGGGCGGGATATTTCACTATATAGTCAAAGAAAAACATTTTTCCAAAACAAGATATTATAAAACCAGAAATTAGTGCAAAGCGTTAAGGATCCAATGCCCAATTTGTTGTTTTGTAAAAAATGTTTGTGACCGTACAGTGAAATAACCAATAAATAGGAATTTATTTTTTTTAATCAAAAAAATGTTACATTCAAAAAAATCCAAAGGAGTTTTTTGTACCAGTGATGGCCTTTTAACCTCGTTAGCAGTTAAACTATAAAAGGATTTAGTAACTACAAAATTCTGAAGTCCTTTTTTCCCTTTAGCAGAGCAGATTATTTTGCAAAGGGGGTTTTTTATTTGTTTTTTTAAGTTATAGTGTCTAGTCATAGAGTTCATTAAAATATAGCCAAGAAACACAAACAGCAAGAAACAGCCAAAGATACAGTTGATGATACGGACATGATTCCAAGAGGCACGCCTACCCAAACCAATGTTAGGGGCCCTTTTATTAAAATGTGCTAAGCGGTTAGCAGGCATTTTAGTAAACAACTTCTTAATGAACTGCCATGATAGTTATGTTAATTTTTAACTATATGACAAAATGGGGAATATTTTATTTATTTATTTAGACAGTTTTGTATACCGCCTTATCCTTCAATCAAAGCGGTCACAACACAATTGGGAGATACATTTAACACATGGGGGGATATGAGACACATACACTAATACTTACAGGGAACATGGGCAAAGGAGGGTTAAGTGGCTTGCCCAAGACCACAAGGAGCATCTGTGGGACTAGAAACCCCAGCCCTTCCGGCCCAAGGTTGCTGTCCTCTAGTGGGATTTGACCCCCGACCTTCCGGCCTGAAGTACCTTGCCCCAACCACTAGGCTACTCCTCCCTTAAGGCAAGTTATGGGCAGAGTGTGGACATGGACTGCACATTGCAGTTAGCACATACTTACCATGTGCTGTCAATGTGCAGTTAGTGCAATGACACTTATCACTTCAACAGAAAACGTTAAATGCACCCATGATAACTGTGAATGACCTTAATGTGCAATAAGGGATTTTTCAGTGCAGTAACTGTAGGGAATATGCTAGGACCGCCCCCCAACAGTTACCACATGCTGGATTTTTACTTAAAATGTGTGGCAAGGGCAAAACCTTAACACATTTTAGTAAAAGGGCCCCATAGTAAAGAAAGCATAGTTACTCACCTGTAAAAGGTGATCTCCGGGAACAGCAGGAATTTAGTCTTCACATATGGGTATCATCGGTACCAATGGAGCCTGTGCGGGAACGCTCCCCAGCGTCCAATAGGAAAGCTTTTAGGAGCATCCCACAGTGCCTACGTGCTGCCTTCCTGCCTTTCCCAACTGTCCCTCTCCAGTTGAGTTTAAAGCTGAGACAAAAGAGAGAGGGAAAGAGAGAAAGAGATAGAAAGATACAATTCCTAGGGGAGGTGGGTGGGTTGTGAAGACTAAATTCCTGCTGTTCCCGGAGATCACCTGTTACAGGTGAGTAACTATGTTATCTCCAGGAACAAGCAGGAATGTAGTCTTCACATATGGGGACTCCCTAGCTACAGATGCCAGGGAGAGACCCCAGAAGTTGTGTGCCCTTGTGAAAGAGCTCCAATTCCCCCCATGGATTTCTGGCATCCTACTAGGGATGGTGGGTAGGAGTTGATTAAGTCTGAACAGGTGTTGAAGAACAGCCTGACCAAACAAGGCATCCCAGCAGGAGTCCTTGTCTAAGCAGTAATGGGCTGTGAAGGTATGTACCGAAGCCCAAGTAGTTGCTCGACAGATGTCGTCGATAGACAGAGTGAAGATGAGCCATAGAGGCTGCCATGGCTCTCACATTGTGAGCTGTGACATAACCTTCAAGAGGAAGGTTCCTACTCTCAAAAGATATATACTGTGCAATCCAGCTGGACAGAGTCCTTTTGGAGACTGGAAGTCCCAAATGACTAGGATCAAAAGCAACAAAGAGTTGAGAGGATTTTCTATGTTGCTGTGTCCTTTGCAAGTAAAAGGCCAAAGCTCTTTTACAGTCCAAAGTATGAAGGTTCCTTTCTGCATTTGAGGCGTGGGGCCTTGGAAAGAATACAGGAAGGTAAACCGCTTGGTTTAAATGAAAGGGCAAAACCATCTTTGGCATAAAGTGTGGATGAGTCCTAAGGACTACCTTATGATGGAACCTTGTATAAGGAGGATCAGCCACCAACGTTTGCAATTCACTGATGCAACGTGCTGATGTGATTGCAATGAGAAAGATAACCTTCCAGGAAAGGAATTTCAAAGAGGTAGTGGCTAATGGTTCAAAGGGCGGTTTCATGAGCTCCCCAAGAACCAGATTCAAGTCCCATGCCACCGGTGGTGGCTTTATGGGAGGCTTCGTTAAAAGAAGGCCTCTCATAAATCACGCTATGAGAAGATGAGAGGAAATAGGTTGTCCATTTAGAGGCTTGAAAGAAGCTGCAATAGCACTCAAATGAACTCTCACTGAATTGGTCTTAAGCCCTACATTTGATAAATGAAGGAGGTACTCCAGTAATGATTCCAGATGTATTGCAAGAGGGTTAAGACCCTTCTGCAAGCACCATATAGTAAACCTTTTCCACTTGAATGCATAAGAGCATCTTGTGGCAGGTTTCCTGGAAGCATGAAGGATATCCTTTACCTGCTGGGAAAGGTTAAGATCATGAAGTTCTAGGCTTTCAGCAACCAGGCCCTGAGATGCAGACACTGGGGATTGGGATGCCACAGCATCCCATCCTCTTGAGAAAGAAGATCTGGAGCAGATCCTAACTCCAGAGGCGGAGCCTGAGAGAGATGGAGGAGCAGAGGGTACCACGGTTGCCGTGGCCAAAGTGGAGCTATGAGGATCATATAACCTCTATCTCTCTGAAGCTTGAACAGGATTTTGGGAATTAGGGGAATGGGTGGAAAGACATACAGGAAGTCCTGACCCCAATGAAGGAGGAAAGCATCCCTGGCCTGAAAACCACGAGCCAGAATTTTGGAACAGAACCGGGGAAGTTTGGCATTCAGCGGAGTTGCAAAGCGGTCTATGTCCGGGGTTCCTCAAATTTGAAAACTTTTGGCCACCTGGTCTGCATGATAAGACCATTCGTGTGGAAGCAGAACTCGACAGAGTTTGTCTGCCCAAGAGCTTTGAATGCCTGGAAGATACACCGCAAGGAGATGAATCTGATGCTCTCTGGCGAGGGCCCATAGTCGCAAAGCTACGTTGCACAGCGACAGAGAGCCTGTTCCGCCCTGCTTGTTCACATAGAACATGGCTACTTGATTGTCCGTTTGAACTAGGACTGTCTTGTAGCTGAGCTGGGTGTGAAATACTCGAAGAGCAAGGAAGTTTGCTCTGAGCTCCAGGAGGTTGGTATGGAGATAGGCCTCCTGTGGAGTCCAGGTACCCTGGGTAGAGAGGCCGTGCAGGTGGGCTCCCCAACCCACCTGTGAAGCATCTGTTAGAGTGACTTGGGGTGGGGGTTTCTGAAAAGGAGACCCCACCAGAAGATTTTTGGGTGACTGCCACCATTGGAGGGACAAAATAAGGCGATCTGAGTTTGCTACTTTGTCTGACAGGCAACCTGACGCCTGAGTCCACTGAGTGGATAAGGTCCACTGGGCTGCCCTCATATGGAGGTGAGCATAAGGAACCACATGCACGGTGGATGCCATGTGGCCTAGCAACTGTAACATTTCCCGAGCAGTGAGGTGAGGTTTTAGCATTGCTTGGGAAGCTAACTGCACAACGGCAGTATACATTGATCCATGGAGCTTGCCGATGCTTGGGTATCTGTACCAAAATTGCAGGCCACGATCCCTAAGCATGGCATCAGGAGCTCTCCAGAGGTGGAAGCCTTGGGAGCACTAAGGATCTGGAGGAAAGGTCCTCCCACCGGGGTTGTTTGGCTGGTCTGTCCCCCTCCAGGGCAATGCCCGAGGCATCTCAAAGCTTAGAAAGAGATCTACCCTTGGAGTGCTGGCCAGTCTTCGATTTAGACTTACGTTTCAATACCTAAGATCCTTGGGAGGAAGATGAAGCTCTCGATGTTGATGCTAATGATACTGCATCAGAGGCAAAGAGGGTGCCTAGCTTTGCAGCTCGATTCTGTAGGCCTCTCTTTGTTATCTTCCTACAAAGAAGACATTCTGACGGTTGATGATCCGGTCCTAAGCATTTTAGACACCAGTCATGGGTGTCTGGCCGAAATGGTACTGCCACATATGGAACGCTTCTTAAAACCACTGGATGGTTTTTCCATTTTGTCTGTGACAAAAGGAGAAGCCTAAGCCTAAGATGGCGTTGATGCGCATGAAGGAAAAAATAATTCGTCCCTTTCACAGAGATTTTTTTTTTAAAGAAAGAAAGCACAGACATGGTAGGTACCAGCATTGACGTGAAGGCAGATGCAACCACAAAAAAAAAAAAAAAAATAGATGACAAATTTTCTGCGGTGACAAAAATTGCTTGGGAAGCTAACTGTACAATGCGAAGGCAGCGGGGCTGTGGAAGGAAGGCCCTTGTCTGTCTGGTATCCAGAAGAGCTCCTATAAACTCTAGGGATTCAGTGGGAGCAAGGTTAGACTTTGAGAAGTTTATGACAAGTCCCAAATACTGAAGGATGCGCATTGTGCGAGACAGAGCAACCCTGGCCTCTGGCTCTGAAGGGGAAGATGAATATTCCCAGGGTGTGGAGAAATGCTGCTACCACAGCCATGCATTTTGTGAACACCCTTGGTGCAGAAGCAAGGCCAAAAGGAAGAACCCTGTATTGGTAGTGCTTCCCTTGAAACAGGAATCGAAGGAACTTTCAGTGAGTTGGATAAATGAGAACATGAGTGTACGCATCCTTGAGATCTAGAGAACAAAGCCAAACCTGACTCCAAAACTATGACAGCAGAGTTCCTAGAGATATCATTTTGAACTTCTCTCTGAACAGGAATTTGTTCAATTCTCTGAGGTCTAGAATGGGTCTGTGTCCTCCTGTTTTCTTTGGAATAAGGAAATAGGGAGAGTAAAACCCTGCACCCCGTTGGGGAATAGGCACCTTTTCTATTGCTCCTTGAGCAAGGAGCATTGTGACTTCTTGACCTAACCGGTCGTTGGGAGAGGTCTGAGAATTGAACCGTCTTACTATTGTAGGAGGGGGCATGCTGAGGAAATGAAGCTTGTACCCCTCTCGTACAATAGACAAGAGTCCAATTTTCTGCTATCTGACACCATCTGGAGGCAAAATGACATAACCTTCCTGGAATGGTGGAGGGTTCTGGGACGTTGTGATACGAATGTGACAAGTTGTGGTTTTAACTTGAATGGAATGGATTCAGTAGCCATGTAGCTATTGGGGCTATTATAGGGCATAACAGCTTGCACTGAGTGGTCTGAAACCAGCTAGAACTAGTATAGTGAGAGTCAGAAGCACCTGGCTGTTATGCTAAACACATTCTCTGTACGTAAATTGTGTATGAAATCTATATCTAATCATAATCATGAGTAGCCTGCTTTCACGTGAAACTTACGCTGTAGTATCTAATTAACACACATCTCTAATAGTAAACAACTAAGGAAAAATGTATATCAAACGTGGAACTTTCCAAGGAGGACGGGACGGTACCAGGGACAAAGCAGACTCCTGCTTTGGCAGCTCTGCCGGATTCCTTGCAGCATCGCGAAGGTTCCCCCGCTTGCTGAAGTGAAGTGAAGCTACAATATCCGTATGTATTGATGCATTTCATTTTATGTTAATCATTTTACTTATAATCTTTTTATGCTAAAACCTACTTATAATCTTTTATTTACTATACAATAAAAAGTATTTTAGTATTACTATCCAATTGTGCCTGGTTGGTATGTCAGTGAGGACTCAGTTTGATTTTTTATAGTAATACAGACGTTCAGGGCCAGGAAGGCAAAGTTCTCTAGACAGGAGTCAAAGCCCCTGTGGAAGCTGAGTCTGCTGAACAGGTTGAGCTTAGCTGCTTTTGGCTTCCTTTGTTGCCTAGGTTGTTGCTGCTGTCCCTTTTGGGCAGACTGACCTGAACGATGTCCCTGCTGGGTATAGGAGGGATAAAACTTTTCTTTACTGAAGAATGTTTTCCTCGCAGGATCAGCTGTAGATTTGGACAATCTATCCAAAGTGATATTGTCAGCATCTATCTCATTAGCTTTTTCCTGCCAATTCTTGCCAAAGAGATTCTCTCCCGTGCAAGGTATATTCCCCAGTTTGTCATGTACCCAGATTTCTAAGTCAGATGCCTGGGGCCAGGCAATTCTACGTGCACCTATGGCAATAGCACAGGTTCTGCTTATGCATTCAAAGCAGTCAAAGGCTGCACGATTCACAAACTTGGAAACATCCTGAGCATGTTTAACAAGAGTAAGAATCTTTCCTTTTATCATCAGGAAGGAGAGGGCTCATAAGCTTTAAGTCTCCTGTGACTTCCTTAAGGAACATTCCCATATACAAAATATAGGAACTGATACTAGCAGAAAGCATGGAAGCCTGGAAGGATTGACATCCAAAGGCGTCAAGAGTCCTACACTCACGTCCTGGAGGATTAGATGCATGCCTTTTTGCACTCTTCATCCGTCTCATGGCTGATTCCACCACCATGGAACAGTGTGGTAATTGAGTCTTCTGAAACCCAGGACAAGGAGGAACTCGATACAAGGTGTCGAGTCTTCGAGAATGAGGAGATGTGGTTAGAGGTGTTTCCCACATCCTTAACAAAAGATCATGCAAGATCGCATGAATAGGTAAGGTAGCTGCCTCCTTGGGAGCTTTAGGGTATTGTAGGATTTCTAATTCCTTTGCCCTAGGCTCTTTTTCAGGAGCCACTGTGATGGAAAGACCTCAGACCACATCTCAGATAAAATCCTGAAAGGACATATCCTCTGGTAGAGACATCCTACGCTGAGAAGAGGAATCCTCAGGAAGTAGTATTCTGGTATCGGCAGAACCTTCGGAGTCTTCAGACTCATCCGAGGATTTGAAGTATCTTCGATCCGGGTGATTGTGCAAGGCACGGTACCAGTACCGATCGAAGTCGGCATCGAAGTGGTCCGGTACAGACTTGTCGATGCCAGATAGAGACACATGACTCAGTCCCGGTAGAATACCTGCCGATGTCGATGCAGTCGGTGCCAGTACCGGTTGAATTGTCTGAAGCGGTTTCAGAAGCATCGAGGCCGTGAGAAGAGCCGCCAGACTGCGCTCAATAGCCTAGAATCTCTGGTCTATCGACGCTGCCGATGCTTGGGTATCAGTGCCGGTTAAAGCGGCCGGAACCCCAGAGCATGGCACCAGTAGTTCTGCCAAGGTTGAAGCCTCGAGAACATCCTGGAGCCCCGTTAGTACTTTGGAAGCCGAAGCCCCCCGCCGGGCAATTTTGCCGGTGAAAGTCTTTCAAGGGCAACACCAGAGGCATCTCGATGTTTAGAAGGAGATCTACCCTTTGAGGACCGGCTAGATTTATGTTTAGTTACCTGAGATCCATGGAAGGAGGATGAAGCCCTGGAGGACGTTGATGTCACAGAGGCTGCATCGGAGGGAAAAAGGGTGCTGAGCTTAGCAGCTCAGTTTTGCCGGCCTCTTTTTGACATCATTCCACAGGCAGCACACTCTGAAATAGAGTGGTCAGGACCTAAACATTTGAGGCACCACTCATGGGTGTCGGTGACGGAGATGGTACCACCACACTTAGAATACGTTTTAAAACCCGAAGCGGGTTTTTCCATTTTGAGGGAAAAAGTTGGGCCTAGTGGCCAAAATGGCACGTGGCACCCGAGAAGAAAATCACTGGAGAAAGACTCCAGAAAGAAAGGGATTTTTTTTTTTTTTTTTTTTTTAAAGAAAAAAGAAATGAAGAACCGGCGCTACTGGTATAGTGTCGAGGGATGGCAGACGCGACCACAA
Organism: Ichthyophis bannanicus; assembly: GCA_033557465.1. NCBI lineage: Eukaryota > Metazoa > Chordata > Amphibia > Gymnophiona > Ichthyophiidae > Ichthyophis > Ichthyophis bannanicus. Next base: position 187,905,491 of record CM066036.1, read on the forward strand.
AAAAGAAGTATAAGAAGGTAATTTTCTGCGGTGACAGGATGTGCGACCTGTCGGCTCCGCGGAAAACGAAGAACTGGAGAGGGACAGTTGGGAAAGGCAGGAAGGCAGCATGCAGGCGCTGTGGGATGCTCCCAAAAGCTTTCCTATTGGATGCTGGGGAGCGTTCCCGCGCAAGCTCCGTCGGTACAGACAATACACATATGTGAAGACTACATTCCTGCTTGTTCCTGGAGATATAGCACAGTTACTTACCTGTAACAGGTGATCTCCGGAACAGCAGGAATTAGTCTTCACATATGGGGGTTCGTCGGCGCCGACAGAGCCCACATGGGAATGCTCCCCAGCATCCAATCAGAAGGCTTTTGGGAGCATCCCTCGCACCTGCGCGGTAGCTTCCCGCCCTTCCCACTGCCTCTCCCCAGTTGCGTTTAATAGCTGAGACAGAAGGAGAGGCGAAGAAGGAAGAGAGAGAGAGAGATAGTTACAACTCCTAGGGGAGGTGGGTGGGTTGTGAAGACTAATTCCTGCTGTTCCGGAGATCACCTGTTACAGGTAAGTAACTGTGCTATCTCCAGGAACAAGCAGGAATGAGTCTTCACATATGGGGACTCCCTAGCTGAGGGTGCCAGAGGAGATCCCAGAGTGCGCGCCCCTGGACAGGGCGGCATCACCCAACCTGGATCCCCGGCATCCCCTGAGGGATGGAGGGTAGGAGTTGAGAAGAGTTGCCAAGGCACAGCAACCGAAGACTACAGGGGAGTCTTCAAAACCACGTCAAATATCATTAAACTGTTAATGATCTAGCACAATCTAAAGCTTACCTACTGGATTGTAGAAGGCAGAGCTGCGACGGGTACTGTAGATGCAGTAGCGAAGTCTTCAAGGGAACTTCACCACAGAGAGGACGAAGTTCCCAGTCCGGGCCGGCTGGAGACGCAGGTGTCAACCGGCACCGGAAAGACGGCAGGTCTTCACGAGGAGTTCTAAGAAGCTGAGAACTCCAGGAGGAGCAGAGTCCCCAATCCGGAGGACTAATCAGAAGACTGACTGATCTGGGAGAACCCAGTCCGGAGAAGAACAGAAGTGTACCCCGGGATATCGAGGGGTACACTGTCTACCTGAGCCGGCAAGTGATAGGAAGACAATGGGTTCGAAAACCAAGGGGCTGTTGACATCACAGCAAGTTTAAGCATAACCGGTCCGAGCACCCAAGCCGCAGAACGCAGGCAAGCGGGCCGGCCGGACCCCGTAAGAAATAACAAAATGTCAGTACCAACAATTGGGGGATAGTTGGTAAGACACAGGGAGCTATAACATTTCCCAAAAAGCGCCCGCCTGTACCGATATATATCCAAAAACAGGTATAGATGTATATCGGGCTATAGGTGGGCCCGGGAGCGCCCACCCAGGTTACTCAACCGGTATGGACACGTGAGAACGATACTGCCAACTCGGACCGGCCTTTGATCCACAGGAGGGCGCCTACCTGGAAGGTGGCGGGAGGAAGGGCCATCCAAGTGATGGGCTTATGTGTGTGGAGCAGGGCAGATCGGCGAGGGTAGCAGTATGGTTGCGTGACCGCCCGATCAGTTGGGGAGGAGCATATCAGGAGTACGTAGACCCCTGAGGCGTCCACCTGACAGTCACCCAAATGTGTCCTCCGTGCCACAGGGAAGGCAGGAGGATAGAAAACCCTATAGCCACGGCGTGACCGTGGAGCCATCTCCGGCCTATATAAAAAAAACCCTCGGGGTTAGGGCCAAGGCCCTCCGCCGCTCCGAAGAGTGCAGGGAGCAGAGCCGGGGATCAGCATGGGTCAGTGGGACCCCTGTCCACCGTAACCTGATGGACCCAGGGATTTCCCTGCGAGAGCGGAGACACAGACCAGGGGGGGGGGGGGTTGGTCTGGCCCGGCCCGGCCCTGTCGAGGAATGGTTCGGCCACGCTCGGAGAGTAGCGGCCAAGGCCTACACTGGGAGAAGGAGATTCGGTGCGTGATCCCCTCAATCCGGGGGAACCAGGCAGAGGGGAATCCGAGGGATGTACCCGAGGGTAAGTCCGAAGAGATTAGCATGGCCATGAGGAGCCAGGCTAATCTAGCGTGGGAAGGTTCCCCCCCCCCGGGGGAGGGGCCAGTGTAGAACTGGACAGTAACTTCATATAAGAGGAGTTAAGCGCAAACTGCCTCATACCGCAGCCTAAGGCTGCCTGGCATGGGCAGCCTGGCGCGAGCCCTGGCACTGCCGACCGGTGTGAGACGTCCCTGGCATGGGCGCAGCCGGCAGGCGGGCAGAGGGATGAAACCTCCTCCTCTTCGGACAGGAGGGTCGGGAAGGACATTTCCTACCCCTGGGAGAGGCGGAGGGCCGCGGGCGGCCAGCGCCAAACAGGTCGGCGGAGCACTGAGCAACCTGACGCAAAGCCTCACCATTAAAGAGGTTCTCCCCGGTGCACGGGGAAGTACCCAGGTTATGTTGTGCCCAGCTGCACAAGTCGGAAGCCTGCAACCAGGCTGTACGACGCGCCCCTATGGCTACCGCAGAGGACCTGCTAACCGACTCGAAAGAGTCCACGGCAGCCCGAGAAAAAAAACAAGAGATATTCCTGCAATGGTAAAGCAGCAAGGAATAGTCGGGGGCCCGAGGGGCCGACACGAAGGGAGACAAGAGAGATAACCTCTCGGTGACCTCCCGCAGCGCCAGACTCATATAGAAGATATATGAGAGAATCCTGGAAGCCAACATGGACGCTTGGAAGGTTCGCCGCCCAAAGTTGTCCAGAGTTTTAGACGCACGATTCGGGGGGCAGGAAGAGTGCTTCTTCTTGCTTCCGACCTTCCTCAGGGCCGATTCCACCACAATGGAATGATGGGGAAGCTGGTGTGTCTGGAAACCCGGAGAGGGGGGCACCCGATACCGGGCATGCATGGCTGCAGGCGGTGCCGGTACCTGTAAGGGCGAGCGCCAAATCCCGAGCAGGAGATCCTGCAGGGAAGGAGGTAAAGGAAGCATTACAGCTGCCTGTTCCGCAGTACCCGGACTTAGCGAAGGGCCCGGGATAGGAATGGCGAGCAAGTCCGCCATGTCAAGGAGGAAGGGGCTATCCCGGGGGAGGCCAAGGAGGAAGGGGCTATCCCGGGGGAGGCCAAGGAGGAAGGGGCTATCCCGGGGGAGGCCAAGGAGGAAGGGGCTATCCCGGGAGAGGCCAAGGAGGAAGGGGCTATCCCGGGGGAGGCCGAGGCGGAGGGGCCTGCTTGAGCACCAGGGGACCCACCGTGCTGGTGCACGGGAAGAATCGCTCTAAACAGAGGGGGGTACTGACAGCCCCAATTCGAGGCAGTCGGTACTGCATCGTCAGAGCCCGGGATCGACTCCAAGGGGGGGCATCGAAGGGAGCGACATCCCCGACGGGCCCGCGGAACTCGGCCTCGGCCCCGATTCCGGGGGCGGGTCCGCCCCCGGGGCAGTCCGCAAAGGCGGCTGGAGTGGTGCCAAGGCCGCTGGAGAGCAGGCGAGCGCAGCACTGCGCCGTCGGAAGAGACCGGGGTCGGATCCGAAATGCGCCGGGGCCACGCTTTCCAGACTGGAGATTGATTCGAGGCTGGGCATCGAACCGGACGCCTCCTTAGGGGGCCCCAGTGTCGGCGGCCGCGCTGGTGCTGCCATTCCCGCGAATGGAGTCGGGGTCGCGACGATCGGTGCCGAGGGCAACGAGGGCTTCCCAGGCCGAAACTCGGCGAAGAGGGAAACACCCGAAGTCGGCTCCGACACCTGGAGAGAGGCCCTCCTAGGCGCCGGGGTTCTGCCTGCGCCTGTTTTATTGAGCGGGAAACCCTTACGGGGCGTACTACGCGGCCTCGAGGGTACCCAGGTAACCCGCCGACAAGCCCCGGCGGGGAGCGAGATGCCCAGCCCCAGCTCCGCGGCGCTTCTTTGGGTTGACTCGACCGAAGGACCCGGGTCCCGCAGGCAGACTCCAGTGACGAGTGGAGCACTCAACGCCCGCTTAGATGCCGGGAGGTTGGTGGCGTCCGGGGGAGGCCCCGGCCCCGCGCAAGGTGGGGGTGCCGACCCGCCCGACCGGGATAGATCGATCGGCTCCGCAGGTGGAGCCCGGAGGCGACCCCTGGCGAAGCACGGGGCTCTTGTTCCCGAGACTGCCGCGGGAGGGGCAGGGTCGCGCAAGGCCAGTACCGCCGCCGCGGAAGCCGGGGACGAGTCGATCGGCCCTGGCGGAGCCGAGGGCACCCGGTGCCGATCCCCGGCGGGGAGTAGGGCCACCGACTCCGACGCCAATGCCGAGGACTTGGTCCCGCTCGAAGCGGTCACCACCCCCGTGCATGGCTGGGGTGTGGGCACGCCATACCGGGTCAGGTTGGTCAGACGATCCCCGGTGACGAGTGGAACACCCGACACCGACGCCGGGGAATCGGCACCGCCAAAAGCGGGTACCGCCCCCGCGCAGGGCCGGGATGCCGTAGAGCCAGACTGGTTCAAGTCGATCGGCCCCAAAGGCACCGAGGACACCAGTCGACAGTCCCTGGCGAAGAGTGGAACACTCGACGCCGGCGCCGCTGCCGAGGGATCTGCACCACTCGAAGCGGGTGCCACCCTCGGGCAAGGCTCGGGAACGTTCTGTGAGGAGCGAACCTCAGGAGCAACCCGAAACCCCGTAGAGGTTCTGGAGCCCGAAGACTCCCTCTGGGGTGTAAGGGACTGGAGGGGAAGGCCGGAGCCGTCGTCATGCGGCGCATGAGACTCACCCCTCAAGGCTCGGTTAGTCTTAACAGACTGTTGTTGGGTTACCTGATCCTGGCGAGGAGAGAAAGCCGACGACCGCACCTCAGAGGGAAAGACGTCATCGAGGGACACTCGAAACAAGGAGGGTCTTCTCCCGACGCTGAAGTCCGGGGCACCGGGGGAGAAGGGGTCAGGGCCCCAACAGGAGAGACACCAGGCGTTGGAGTCGGAGCAGAAGACAACGTCTCCACAGTGGGGGCACTTCTTAGGGGGAAGAAGGCTCCATGCTGGAAAGCCCGGTAGGCCTCAGAATAACATGAGGAAGATGCTCCTCGAAGGAAATAAAGGAAAACAAAAAAATAAGGAAAAAGGGGGCACCAGCGGTGCCAGAGTCAGCGGGGAAAAAACCGTGACCACAGGAAACAAGAAAAGAAAAGAAGAAAAGGTTTCTGCGGTGACAGGAGGTACTTCCTGTCGGCTCCGCGGAAAAACGAAAACTGGGGAGAGGCAGTGGGAAGGGCGGGAAGCTACCGCGCAGGCGCGAGGGATGCTCCCAAAAGCCTTCTGATTGGATGCTGGGGAGCATTCCCGTGCGGGCTTCATCGGCGCCGACGAACCCCCATATGTGAAGACTCATTCCTGCTTGTTCCTGGAGATCATATAGAACACTGCATCAAGGAGGTATAAAGTTCATTATGCTGCAACAAAACAGTCTCATCTAAGAGCCAAAGGCACTCTAATCCACCTCAGGGACCACAGAAACTACGATGTACCTTGCAGTTTAAGAATGACAAAACGCCTTAAGAGCAACAGAGGTATGACAACCCAAGGACCATAGCAAAAACATATTTTAAGGGTCATAGATGCTGAAATGTGGGAAGGAACCAGTGCCATGATATCTGGAACACCAGTGATGGCAAAACCCATTGCATACAGAGGAGTGCTGAAGAGAATAGCCCCCTTAAGGAACAGTCATTCGCCAATACAGTATTGAAAGTTCAACTGCATAAGGGCTCTTTCATCTGAAGAAACAGACTTGCCCTGCGGAATAAAATCAATTGTAGTATGCCGAGCCAATCCCAGGAATAGAAAAGGACCCCCAAAGGAGTATTATAATGAATAATTTAACCTGAAAGAAAAAATAAAAATATTAGAAAAATGAAGAACAGATGATTGTAGAAGGGTGAGGGAGGGACCCTCTTCTTCAACTTAAAGCAAAATAAACTGTGGGTTCCAGCCAGCTGCTGGCAATTTAGCTGCCCAGTTGCTTAGCAACCAGTCCAAAAGCTTCAAGATCTCAAACCGTTAACCTGGGAAGCTATATGATTAAAGCAAAGTCATATGACCCATCTCTGTGACTCCAATGAGGCTACATGCTATTAGAGAATAATTTAATCTATACATACTTTGAAACAAACCTATTAGAAAGTATATTACAATACCAGAAACCGGACTATAAACTTTTATACAAAAATAGACTGCGTTAATAAGAGTTACCTACCTGTTAACTTGATATGTCCTGCTTCATCAAGTAAAATGCTGAAAATTAAAATTCACATTCACCAATACACATAACAAAAGAATATTTCAATAAAGCATTCATTGAAAGACAAATTATATGTAAGAATTTCTCTGTTAGCTCAATATAGTGTTATCTGTAAGTACAACTTGTACAACTATTGAAAGTGAGTTTCATGCAAAAAAATTATATTCTATATTACATTTAATGTAATTATGGATAAATTTATAAGAAGATTTCAAACACATGAATAAAAAACACAACCATAAACAAATCAATCATTTTACTTTACTTTTCTGGCTTCAGGTCCCTGTATACAATTCCCAAGCTGTGTAGATGATCCAATGCAAGGGCCAGTTCTGCGAGGTAGAATTTCACATCTTCCTCTGTAAACATAACCTAATAAGAACTGTATAGATTTATCTTCAGATCTCTGCTTCAATTTCCAGTACAGAACACAAAAATATGATCCAATACTTTTCTGTCCTAACATATAATTAAAAGTGGCTCTGATACATTAGTATTATACTTTTGTGACATTATGCAGAAAGAATGATTATATATTTTTAGCACTCATTTTATCAGGTTCTAAGCAAATTATGTGGAAGTGGGCTAAAAAAAAACCCTGGTCTTTAAATGCTGACAGAATTACTATCCAATTCTCCACTAGCACCAAAATATCATAAAAAAATAATGCAATTAAAATGTAGGAAGCACAGCTTGCAGTAGAATCAAGTCAATTTGCCCCTTCTCCACTCCCCCCTCCCTCAAACCATGGGTCACTCAGTGAATAACCTTCATCTTTTCTGCACAGCATTCTTCAATGTGAAATTCATTGAGAGATTTTAACATGCCTGATGATCGCCTGTCTGTGAATGCTGCTAGGCCAGTCCAGATAAGTGGGTTATATCCCCCTGCCAGCAGTTGGAAGCAGACTTGAACAACTTTCAGTGATGTCATCACCTAGCATATATCCTCTGGTACGGCACTGAAAGCAGCTAGCATGACACTTACCAAGCAGTATGCGAAACTGAAGAAAAAAAATAGCCTCAGATAATATTACTAAGCACATACATCCCTTGTTACTAAGCTTGTGATCAAGTACTTGGCTTGCTTACTATGAAAAAGTGGAGCCAGCTCACAAGACTGACTAGACCTTCCATGGCAGCCAGAACCCCCAATACTGCAGAAAGCAATGTTACTGTCGGAGATTCTAACCACCAAATGACAGCAAGCTTTCCAACCTACAAAAGAAGTCTTTCAGGATGGGTCCTAGACTGGTCTAGCAGGATTCAAGGAAAGAAGATTATCATGTATGTTAAAAAAAACTCTCCTTCCTTATTCTGCTAGACCAGTGCAGACCAGACGAATGAAATGTAACCAAGCAATAAGGACTCAGGGTAGGAGAAAGACTACCAACAGGACAGACTATCCTGTCAGAGGAGTCATCCGAATAACCTCCCCAAGCACTCTGGGGGTCTCACAAAAAGTGATAAACTAAGGTCAGGAGACTAATGTCCTCTGGGGACATCCATGCAGACTTCACAGAAATCCTGAGCACACTTACCAGGCAGGAAGCACATTGAGGTGAACCAGGCAAAAGAGGACTTGAACTCTTCCAGCACGCTCTCAAACTGCCAAGGATGGAGGAGATCAGATTGATGGGAGGCATCAGATATTATGATGAACTCTAGCAAAACCCTCAGCCCATCCACTGGTTTGATGACCCTTCTCTACGAAGGAAGGCAAGCCCACAATCCAGCCAGAAGAAAAAGGAGATGGGAAACCTCCTTGAAGAAAAGGACTGTGAAGACTTCACTGTAAAATGGAGCCATTCAAAGAAACAAAAAGGCATACTTAAAGCAAAGGGCTGAAGCAGAAACATCCTTCAACAACTGCCAGAAACACCGGGAATGGATCAAAACCCCTCATGGAGGCCTTACACATGGAAACCTAGAAGGGTCCATCCAGAGCCCTCTACCACAGGAGTCCACCAAGACCTAACAGGGCACTCAGGTGGGCAAAACTGCTTCACTCCTGGAGGCAAGGCCTATAGTAGGAAAGGGCTGACACTCGAACCCCTAGAGTTCCGGGTCAATTTGTAGTCCCAAAGGAACATCCACAGCACACACAGACTCACCAGGTCCCGAGCAGGGAGGTACCAATCAGTTTAAATATACTAGTATGTTTAAACTAATAGTGGGAGGAGTGGCCTAGTGGTTAGGACAAGGTACTCCTCCCACATACTAATAGTGGGAGGAGTGGCCTAGTGGTTAGGACAAGGTACTTCGGGCCGGAGGGCCGGGGGTTCAAGTCCCACCTGGGGACAGCAATCTCAGGCCGGAGGGACTGGGATTTCTAGTCCTATAGGCACTCCTTGTGGTCTTGGGCAAGCCACTTAACCCTCCATTGCCCATGTTCCCTGTAAGTATTAGCGTATGTGTGTCATATCCCCTCATGTTAAATGTATCTCCCAATTGACCGCTTTGACCCGGTGAAAAGCGGGATATAAATACAGCTAAATAAATAAATAAAATAAATAGTATGCGCCTATTAGGGCCAGGCCCTAAGCAAGGCATCAGGAAACTGCCTTACCAGGAACTCCTACCATTCTTCTTCTGTAGGCCCATACCTGACAAAAAAAAAGAGAAAACCACACCACTTGGCCCGTGTCCACAAAACACAGTGTGCAAGCTCAATCTGGGGCCCCTAGGAACACAGGACCACATGGGCCACTACTTGTGCAGAAAATGGCTCACTCATGGTCAGAGAGGAAACCACACAGCATCCCTCCACTAGGCCATTCCACAGCAAAGGCCTCCCCAACCTTCCATTCGCTGACTACCCCTGTGCTCGAAACTGCTCTACAACCAGCATCTACCGGAGATGCAGACACAGGGTACTGGAAGGCCAAGTCCTTGCACTAAGATATCCATGAAGAAGGGCTGAATTGTCACTTGTTCCAACAGACAGACCACAAGCTACTGGACCACATTCTAATGAAGCTTGCGATATGAACTGCAGGGTAGGGCAATCAGATGCTCCTCTGCCAAAAGTACAGCTATATAGCCAAAAGAACTGCTGCAGACATGCAAGCTCTGCCATAGTAGAAGGCATGTGCTACCATCAAGGCCATCATTGAGAACACTCAACTCACTGCTTCCCTTAAAGGAGATAAGAGTCGCCCTGGGGTCAATGTGACCGCTGTGGCCTCCACACAGAAGATCCTCCTTGGGGCTCTGTGAGGGGACAGTCTCTGGGCTAATTGGACCGAGTCTCACACCTCCAACACTTCCAGTTGAAACCCAGGCTGATAAGCTTTATGGGATGCATCTCAGAACATCTGCTACTTCCCCTGCTCTTTGATCTCCCAGGAAAGAGGAAGAGCCTGGTTGAATGACAGGAAACACTGGAGACCTGACTAGACAATGCATCTCAATCAAGTGCTAGTGCACCCTAATACAAGAATCTGGATTTAAATTGATGCTACATGCCCAAGGGTCAGAGAAAATCAAACCCATTGAGCTGACCGAGGATCAGCTGCTCCAAGTCATCAGCATCTTGAACAAACCTTCAGGTGACAGAGTAGTAACCAACTCCCAGAACTTCACCACCGGGGAGAAAAAAATAATCAGGCTGCTCTTAGGACAGCTCTCTCTCGACTCCAAACTTTCCAGTCAGAGCTCTTCAGACTTGCGCCATTAACAAGCTTCACCAAAGACACTAAACTGGGCCAGCCCAACATACAGGCATGAGCAATCGGGCCCTCTGTTTACAGAAAGGTACTGCTGTCACCACGTTTACCTTGAGAAAGGCACAGGGAGCCACAAAGCGAGAAATGCCCTGGCAAGGTGCAGGAAATGGAAGCACCTCCCCAATGGACCAATGCAACAACAGATTCATAGGGCCCCATAAGAAAATGAGATTCTGAGTCTGAAGACAACCAGCTCTAGGACCAAAACATGCTGGAAAGAACCTTCATACCAAAATATGCATGTATCCAGGATAACATCTCTAGCCCTGCTGCGGAGGGAACAGAAGAGACATGATGTCACTGCTAGAGGTGATAGCGTAGTTACTAACCTGTAACAGGTGTTCTCCTCGAACAGCAGGAATTTAGTCTTCACATATAGGTGACGTTGCAGGAATGCTCCCAAGTGTCCAATAGGAAAGCTTTTGGGAGAATCCCACTGCGCTTGCGCAACTACCTTCACGCTTTTCCAGCTCTCTCTCCTCAGTTGAGTTTGTAGCTGAGATAAAAGGAGAGAAGGAGAAGACGACGACCACCTATACGCCTAGGGGAAGAGAGTGGGTTGTGAAGACTAAATTCCTGCTGTTCCCGGACATCACCTGTTACAGGTGAGTAACTATGCTATCTCCAGGAACAAGCAGGCATGTAGTCTTCACATATGGGACTCCCTAGCTTGGAGATGCCAGAGAGATGACCTCAGAGTCTGCTGTGGAATCACAGATATAACTAAGGAGGTCATGTATCCTCCAAGGATGTCTGGTATCGAAACCCAGGTTGGAGGGTAGGAGTTGATCTAAGTCTGAAAGAGATGCTGGAGAACAGCTTGGCCAAACATGGCTTCCTGGCAAGAGTCCTTGTCCAGGCAATAGTGAGCAGCAAAAGTATGGACAGAAGACCAAGATGCTGCTTTGCATCTCATCAATCATCTACAGAGCATAGATTTGCTATAGAGGCAGCCATAGCCCGAACATTATGTGCAGTGACACGGCCCTCGAGAGAGAGTCCTGCCTTTTCATAAGCAAATGAGATGCAGTCTGCTATCCACCTGGAAAGAGTACGTTTGGATACTGGCAACCCCAGGTGACTCGAGTCAAAGGAGATGAAATGTTGGGAAGCTATTCTGTGCTCTCGAGTTCTCTAGAGATAAAAAGCCAAGGCATGTTTGCAATCCACAGTGTGAAGAATTGCCTCTGCCCTAGAGGAATGAGATTTAGGTAAAAAGACAGGAAGGTAGACTGACTGGTTTAAATGGAAGGGCGAAACCACCTTCTGCATAAAGTGAGAATGATTTTTAAGGACTACCTCATGGTAGAATCTTGTATAAGGAGGGTCAGTCACCACAGCCTGGAGCTCACTAATGTGTCTTGCTGAAGAGAAGGCAATAAGGAAGGTGACCTCCACGTGAAAAACTTCAGTGAGGTAGTGGCTAGAGGTTCAAAGGGCAGCTTGAGAAGCTGTCCTAAAACAACATTAAAATCCCATGCCACTGGAGGGGGCTTAATGGGAGGTTTGGTTAATAGAAGACTCCTCATGAAGCAAGCTACAAGTGGCTGAGAAGAGATGGGCTGGCCATCTAAGGGCATGTGAGAGGCCGCAATTGCACTTAGGTGTACTCTTACCAAATTGGTTTGAGTCCAGAAGAAATAGGTGGAGGAAATACTCGAGTAATGCCTCCACAGGAGCTGAGAAGGGGTTAAGATCCCTCTCAGAACACGAGAGCGAATCTACGTCACTTGAAGGCGTAGTTGCCTGGTGAATGGCTTCCTAGAAGCCAAAAGGATGTCCTTAACCTCCTGGGAAAGATTAAGGTCCTGAGAGGCTAAGCCCTCAGCAGCCATGTGGTGAGATGGAGGAACTGCAGATTGGGATGGAGCAATGTCTCCTCCTCCTGAGATAGGAGATCTGATCTGGGTTGAGCCCGAGATAGATGTAAAAGGAGAGGATACCACACTTGTCATGGCCAGGGGAGGGCTATGAGTATCACGTAGCTCCTGTCTCTATGGAGTTTGAAGAGTGTCTTGGGAATGAGGGGAATGGGAGGAAAGGCATAAAGGAAGCCTTGACCCCAGTGGAGGTGAAAAGCATCCACCTGCTGGTTGTCCCGTACAGGAATCCTGGAGCAGAAGTGAGGAAGCATGGCATTCTGAGGACTTGTGAACGGGTCTATCTCTGGGATTCCCCAGATTCGAAAAATATGAGCGACTTTGTCTGCTTGGATAGACCACACATGGGGTAGAAGGACTCAATTCAGAATATCCACCAAGACATTGTGTTTGCACGCAAGATACACCACATGCAGGTGAATGCGATGCTGTATGGCAAAAGACCACAGATGCAGGGTCTTGCTGCAAAGGGTCCAAGAGTCTGTTCCGTCCTGCTTGTTCAAGTAGAACACGGCTACTTCATTTTTCTGTCTGGACTAGAACTGTACGGAATCGAAGATGGTCCTGGAACACAGAGCATTGTGAATGGCTCTGAGCTCCAGCAGATTTATGTGGCGTTGTGATTCCTGATGAGACCAGAGCCTGAGTGGAGAGACTGTCCAGACGAGCTCCCCTGCCCAATTTGGACACAACGCCATCAGGGTACATTGATGTGCTGGCATCTGAAAAGGTGACCCCTCCCAGGTGGTTTTCTGGGGACTGCCAACTCTGGAGAGACAGGATTAGGCAGGTAGAGACCATTATTTTGTCTCCCAGGCGACCCGATGCCTGAGATCACTGGGAAGCCGGTGTCCATTGAGCTGTGCGCATATGAAGACGATCATGTGGAATAACATGCACTGCTGATGCCATATGACCCAGAAGTTGTAGCAATTCTCGAGTAGTGAGAAAGTTCTTGAGGTATGCCTGAGATGCTAAGTGACTGAGTCGAGCGCAGTGGAGCTAGGGCAAAAATGCCTTTGATCGCTGAGTGTCTAGGAGAGCCCCTATAAACTCGAGTTTGAGAGGGTACGAGTTGCAACTTTGGAAGATTTATTACAAATCCTAAGTGTTGTAGCACCTGCATAGTGCGTGAGAGGGGAGGATGGCCCCTAGAGAGGTATTTGCTCGAATGAGCCAGTTGTCTAAGTATAGGAAGACAAATATCCCAAGAGTCCTTAGTAATGCGGCTACTACTGCCATGCATTTTGTGAAGACTCTTGGGGCAGAGGCGAGGCCAAGAGGCAGGACTCTGTATTGATAATGTCTCCCATGGAACATTAAGCGCAGGAACTTTCTGTGCTGTGAGTATATGCCTCCTCTAGATCACGAGAACAGAGCCAATCTTGACTCTGGAGATAGGGGAGAAGGGCCCCTAGGGAGATCATTTTGAACTTCTCCCATACTAGGTTCTTGTTCAGTTCTCTGAGGTCCAGAATGGGCCTGTACCCTCCTGTTTTCTTCGGAATGAGGAAGTATGGAGAATAAAAGCCCATTCCCTGCTGGGATGGTGGAACCTCCTCTATTGCGCCCTGAGAGAGAAGGGAGGTGACCTCTTGCAGCAACAGAGCAGTGAGAGGGGGCTGAGAGTGAAACTCTCTTGGAGAAGTCCAGGGGGGTAGACTTCATAGATGAAGCTTGTACCTCTCCCATACTATGGACAGTGTCCACTGCTCTGATGTGATAAGATGCCACCTGTGGGCAAAGTGACAGAGTGTGCCAGGGATGTGGACGGGATCTGGAATCTCCAGAGGAAGAACGGCTATGTTCTCCAGAAAGGAGTCAAAGACCCGGAGGAGACTGGGTCTACTGAGGTGGCTGTGACTTAGGAATCTGAGCCTTCTTTGCTGCTTTGATGGCTGCTGCCCCTTTTGAGGAGCATGGTGTTGACGCTGTACAGCAGGGGTGTAAGAAGGATAGTGCTGCTTTTAATTGAGAAAAGTTTTCTTTGCTGCTTTTTTCCTAGCTGGGTTGGCAGTAAATCCAGATAGCCTATTAAGAGTGGTGTTCTTGGATTCTGAGAGACCTTGTCCTGCCAATCCTTGCCAAAGTGGTTTTCACTGGTGCAAGGGATATTGCCCAGCTTATCTTGAACCCATTATTCAAGATCTGATGAGTGGAGCCGTGCACCTATGCAGATAGATGAAGTTCTGCTGATGCACTCAAAACAGTCAAAGGTTGCCCTGTTAAACTTTGAAACATTCTGAGCATGCTTTACAAGGGTGAGATAATCTGCTGTCTTGTCATCAGGGAGAAGAGGAGCCATTAACTCAAAATCCTTAGCCACCTCTCTAAGGAACATACCCGTATTGAGTGTGTAGGAACTGATCCTGGCCGAAAACATGGAAGCCTGAAAACAACCAAAGGCATCTAGAGTTCCCGATTCTCTATCTGGAGGGTTCGAGGAACATAAGAACATAAGATATGCCATACTGGATCAGACCAAGGTCCATCAAGCCCAGTATTCTAACAGTGGCCAATCTAGGTCATATGTACCTAGCAGTTTCCCCAAGAGACACAAGTTCCACATTGCTTGTACTGGGTCAAGCATTGATATCTTCGGTCACTTCTTAATAATGGTTTATGGACCTTTCCTCCAGGAACTTGTCCAAACCTTTTTTAAACCCAGCTACACTAACAGCCTTTACTACATCCTCCGGTAACAAATTCCAGAGTTTGATTACACGTTGAGTGAAAAAATATTTTCTTTTATTAGTCTTAAATAGTTTACCCTGTAGCTTCATTGCATGTCCCCTAGTCTTTCTGTATTCTGATAACGTAAACAATCGATCTACGTTTACCCGTTCCACTCCGTTCATTAATTTATAGACTTCTATCATATCTCCCCTCAGCCGTCTCTTTTCCAGGTTAAAGAGCCCTAACCTTTTTAGCCTATCCTCATAGGAGTATCCTTCCATCCCCTTTATCATTTTGGTGGCTCTTCTATGAACCTTTTCTAAAATCGCTATATCCTTTTTAAGATACGGCGACCAGAATTGCACACAATATTCAAGGTGCGGTCTCACCATGGAACGATATAGAGGCATTATAATATCTTTTGTTTTATTTTCCATTCCTTTCCTTATCATACCTAGCATTCTATTTGCTCTCTTGGCTGCCGCTGCACACTGGGCCGAGGGTTTTAACATGGTATCCACAATGACGCCTAAATCTTTTTCCTGGGTGGTAGTTCCTAATGTGGAACCTTGCATCGTGTAACCATAGTTTGGGTTGTTCTTCCCTAGGTGCATAACCTTGCACTTGTCCACATTAAATTTCATCTGCCATTTTGATGCCCAGTCTTCCAATTTATCAAGATCCTCTTGCAAATTTTCACAATCCTCTTGGGTTTTAACAACTTTAAATAGTTTTGTGTCATCTGCAAATTTGATAACCTCACTCGTTATTCCACTTTCCAGGTAATTTATGAATATGTCTAAAAGCAGCGGACCCAGCACAGATCCCTGGGGTATACCACTATTCACCTTTCTCCATTGGGAAAATTGGCCATTTAGCCCTACCCTCTGCTTTCTATCTTTTAACCAGTTCCTGATCCACAATAGTACACTGCCTCCTATCCCATGACTCTTTAGTTTTGCCAAACGTCTCTGATGAGGGACCTTGTCAAAGGCTTTCTGAAAGTCCAGATACACAATATCAACCAACTCACCTTTGTCCACCTGTTTATTCACTCCTTCAAAAAAACATAACAGATTAGTAAGACAAGATCTTCCTTGTCTAAAGCCTTGTCTAAGGAATGTGTCTTAGCATGCCTTATTCGACGCATTGCCTATTCAACCACCATGGAATGGTGAAGCAATTGAGTCTTTTGAAAACCAGGACACACCAGTACCCGGTACATGGTATTGAGTCGCTGGGTATGTGGAGAGATAGTAAGGGATGTCTCCCACATATGTAGCATAAGGTTTTGAAGTATGGGGCTGTAGGGTATTGAAGAATTTCAAAGTTCTTCGGCCCTAGGCTCTTTCTCCGATGTCACTGTTATGAACAAACCCCGAGCATCACCACGAATAAAGTCTTGAAAAGACATGTCCTCTGGAGGGGACATACGATGTTGTGGAGACGGAGATGGGTCTTCCGAGATAGTTCTCATGTCTTGGGTATCGGCCGAATCATCATCCGACAAAACAGAATCCAAAGACTCAAAGTATCAATGGGCAAGATGCTCCTGCTCTGCATGTATCCGGTACCGATCAAAAACATTAGCTGAGGATTGCAGTGCTGGAACTTTGGTACCAGAAACTGATTTGAGGACCAGAATAGGTGGTAGTGTGGTAAGCGGCAAAAAACTCAAAGCAGGTTGTATCGGTACCAGAGCCAGTACCAATGCCTACGGATCAATTGTAAGTGTTTTACTGGTACCGAGGCCACCAGTAAGGCCGCTAAGCTCTGCTCGATGGCCAGTATACATTGATCCATGGAGCTTGCCGATGTTTGGGTATCTGTACCTAAATTGCAGGCCACGATCCCTAAGCATGGCATCAGGAGCTCTCCAGAGGTGGAAGCCTTGGGAGCACTAAGGATTTGGAGGAAAGGTCCTCCCGCCGGGGTTGTTTGGCTGGTCTGTCCCCCTCCAGGGCAACGCCCGAGGCATCTCAAAGCTTAGAAAGAGATCTACCCTTGGAGTGCTGGCCAGTCTTCGATTTAGACTTAGGTTTCAATACCTAAGATCCTTGGGAGGAAGATGAAGCTCTCGATGTTGATGCTAAAGATACTGCATCGGAGGCAAAGAGGGTGCCTAGCTTTGCAGCTCGATTCTGTAGGCCTCTCTTTGTTATCTTCCTACAAAGAAGACATTTTGACGGTTGATGATCTGGTCCTAAGCATTTTAGACACCAGTCATGAGTGTCTTTGGCCGAAATGGTACTGCCACATATGGAACGCTTCTTAAAACCACTGGATGGTTTTTCCATTTTGTCTGTGACAAAAGGAGAAGCCTAAGCTTAAGATGGCGTTGATGCACCTGAAGGAAAAAATAATTCTTCCCCTCACAGAGATTTTTTTTTTTTTTTAAAGAAAGCAAGCACAGACATGGTCGGTACCAGCGTTGACGTGAAGGCAGACGCAACCACAAAAAAAAAAAAAAAAGGAGACGACAAATTTTCTGCAATGACAAAAATTGCTTCTTGTCGGCTCCACGCAAAATGAAGAACTGAGGAGGGAGAGCTGGAAAGGTGGGAAGGCAGCTATGAAGGCACAGTGGGATGCTCTCAAAAGCTTTCCTATTGGATGCTGGGGAGCGTTCCCGCACAGGCTCCATCAATACTATCACCCATATGTGAAGACTACTTTCTTGCTTGTTCCTGGAGATCAGGAACATCCACAACAGTCTCCCACCCAAGCAGAGAGCATCAAGGAGACTCCTCGGAAGATCTTGCAACCATTATTGCCACTTAAATAGTGCACTTCAGAAGACCCAGGCTGTTCAGGGCAGCAACCTGCTGGGCCAAAGATAGGTGGTCTGTCAACAGCGCTGACAATCTCTAATCTAGTCTAAGAACACCAAAACTCACTAGCTTAACGTGATACGAGTGCACTCAGAAGAAACAGACTTAGTCCTAATTGGTTGTACCTCAGAGGGGCCGCCAGCATCAAGTGAGCGGGATTACAAGCCCCCCAGGACAGCCAGAGACTATGAGAAGCTCCCCCAGGATTGCCCCTACTGCTATGGAGGCCACTACTGGCTTCATCAGGGGGCACTTCTAATTCTGTACTCACAGCTCTAAAATGGCCCCTGACCCTTCAGAGCCTACCTTTCCAGAGTGGTTATGATCAAACTCCTCCCAGAAAGAAAGCAACCCATAAGGGGATGTGCTCCACCACAGATCAGAGCCATCCATGGAAGATTGCCAGAACCATTAACTGGCCACTACTACCGCCACAGAACAGGGAGAAAGCGTAGTTACTCACCTGTAACAGGTGATCTCCGGGAATAGCAGAAATTGAGTCTTCACATATGGGTGAGGTCGGCACCGACTGAGCCCGCGTGGGAACGCTCCCCAGCGTCCTATAGGAAAGCTTTTGGGAGCATCCCACTGCGCCTGCGTAGCTGCCTTCCCAACTCTCCCTCCTCAGTTGGGTTTTTAGCTGAGATAAAAGGAGAAAGAGAAAGAGAGAGAGAGAGAGAGAGCGTGCAACTCCTAGGGGAGGAGGGTAGGTTGTGAAGACTCAATTCCTGCTATTCCCGGAGATCACCTGTTATAGGTGAGTAACTACGCTATCGCCAGGAACAAGCAGGAATGTAGTCTTCAAATATGGGACTCCCTAGAGCTTGGAGATGCCAGGGAGATGACCAGAGAGAGAGTGTTTAAACGCAGGCTTAAGTCAGTCATGTATCCTCCCAAGGATCTCTGGTATCGAAACCTGGGACACAGTAACATAGTAAATGACGGCAGATAAAGACCAGCATGGTCCATCTAGTCTGCCCAGCACGATGGCAAGAGTAGGTGCACCTGCCGCTCCGTGCAGGCCACCCCTCCCCATGTCCCTGTTTAGGGGTGAACCCACCACTCCATGCAGGACACCCCTATTTGTTGAGAAATTAGATGGTTCAGTTTATTTTGATTGTATCCTGTTGCAGTAAAGGGATCCACTGTGTCTGTCCCATGCCATTCTGAATTCCGTCACCGTGTTTGCCCCCACCACTTCCATCGGGAGGGCATTCCAAGCATCCACCACCCTTTCCGTGAAAAAGTATTTCCTGACATTGCCGTTCAATTTACCACCTTGCAGCTTCCTGTTGTGCCCTCTAGTTTTACAGCTTCCCCGTCTTTGGAAGAGGTTTGTTTGTTCATTATATCCCTTTAAGTATTTAAAGGTCTGAATCATATCTCCCCTGTCCCTCCTCTCCTCCAAAGTGTACATGTTTAGGTCTTCAAGTCTCTTCTCATAAGGCTTCTGACGCAGGCTCCAAATCATTTTGGTTGCCTTCCTCTGAACAGCTTCCAGTCTTCACATGCTTTGCAAGATACGGTCTCCAAAACTGAACACAGTATTCCAATTGACGCCTCACCAGTGACTTGTACAGTGGCATAAGTACCTCTTCCTTTCTGCTGGTGATTCCTCTTTGTATGCAGCCCAACATCCTCCTGGCTTTTGCCACCGCCTCGTCGCACTGTTTTGCTACCTTGAGATCTTCAGAAATAATCACACCAAGGTCTTTCTCCTGATCTGTGCACACCAACCTCTCGCCCCCTATTAAGTACATTTCCCTTGGATTTCTGCTACCCAAGTGCATGACTCTGCACTTCTTCGCATTAAATCTTAATTGCCAAGCATTTGACTATTCTTCCAGCTTTTGTAGATCTTTCCTCATGTTAACCACTCTCTCGGGGGAATCTACTCTGCTGCAAATTTTCGTGTCATCTGCAAAAAGACAGACTTTTCCATTCAGTCCTTCAGCAATATCACTCACAAATACATTGAACAGTGCTGGGCCCAGGACCGACCCACCCCTGGGGCACCCCGCTAATCACCTTCCCTTCATCCGAGTGAGCTCCATTTACCATCACCCTCTGTCGTCTGTCAGTCAACCAATTTCTGATCCAATTTACCATCTTAGGATCCATTCCCAAGCTACTGAGTTTATTGATAAGCCTCCTATGAGGAACAGTATCAAAGGCTTTGCTGAAATCCAGGTAGATGACATCCATCGCACGCCCCTGATCTAGCTCCCTGGTCACCCAGTCAAAGAACTCAATCAGATTTGTTTGGCAAGATCGCCCTTCGGTAAAACCATGTTGCCTCGGGTCTTGCAACCTGTTGGTTTTGAGAAAGTTCACTATTCGCTCTTTCAGGAGCGCCTCCATTACTTTTTCCGCCACCGAGGTAAGGCTCACAGGCCTGTAGTTTGACACTTCTTCCCTGTCACCACTTATGTATAGAGGTACGACATCAGCCATTCTCCAGTCCTGAGGAATCTCTCCTGTTTCCAAGGATCTGTTGAAAACATCCTTTAAAAGCCCTGCAAGAACCTCCCTGAGCTCTTTCAGTATCCTGGGATGTATCCCATCCGGTCCCATAGCCTTGTCCACTTTCAGTTTTGCAAGTTGTTTTAACACCATCTTCTGTGAATGGTGTGGTAACTACTTCATTCCCATTTTTATATTTGGGAGTCACAGGTGGTCCTTCTCCAGGACTTTCTATAGTAAAAACAGAGCAGAAGTATTTGTTTAGCAATTTCGCTTTTTCAATGTCACTTTTCACGAGTCCATTCATAGCACTTCTGAGTCCTGCAATTTCACCTCTGATCATCTTCTTTTCCTGAATATACCTGAAAAAGGTTTTGTCACCACACTTCACATCTTTAGCCATCTTTTCCTCTGCCTTTGATTTTGCTATCCTTATTTCTCTTTGTCTCTGAGTTTGATCCTGTATTCATTTCTGTGTTCCTCTGTTTGCGAGCTTTTGAATTTTGCGAAAGCTGTCTTTTTTGCCTTTATTTGAGCAGCCACTTCTTTGGAAAACCAAATAGGCTTTCTACTCCTCTTGTTTTTGTTTACTTTTGTTACATATTTATCTGTTGCCCCTTTTATTGCCACCTTTAGTTTAGCCCATTGCAATTCCACTTCCCTTATCTCCTTCCACCCTGTCAGCTCCTCCTTTAGGTACTCAGCCATTTTATTGAAGTTGGTGTTTGTAAAGTTTAGGACTTTGAGCTTGCTATGATTGGCCTGTACCATGGCTTTTATCTCAAATCACACCGTGTGATGATCGCTGCTGCTCACAGGGGCACTCACGCAGACATTCCACATGCTATCACCGTTGGTGAGCACTAAAGCCAGCATTGAGCTTTCCCTGGTTGGTTCCATCACCATTTGTCTAAGTAACGCATCTTGGAGAGCATCCACAATTTTTTTGCTTCTTTCCAGATTTGCAGAAGGAGTAATCCAACCCACATCAGGTAGATTAAAGTCACCCAATATGATTGCTTCCCCCTTTGTGGCTATCTTGACAATATCTATAATCAATTTGTTATCTCTCTCTTCAATTTGTGTTGGAGGTCTGTAGACTACAGCAGTATGGATGATAGTGCCATCTCCTCTTTCCAACACAATCCAGAGCGCTTCTTCTTTTCCCCATGCCCCCTGCATTTCAGTAGCTTTAATATTGCTTTTGACATACAAGGCTACTCCTCCTCCTCTTCCATTTTCTCTGTCTCTTCTGAATAGATTATAGCCAGGTATGGCTATATCCCAATCATGCGATTCGTTTAGCCATGTTTCTGTAATGGCCACAATGTCCAAATCCATTTCCACCATTAGGGCTTCTAGGTCTGGAACTTTGTTGGCTAAGCTTTGAGCATTTGTGCTCATTGCTTTCCAGCATTTAACTGGCTTGCATGTATTTAGCGTTGATTTTGTTCTGCCTACATCTTCCCACTTGTTTATGATGTGTGGTTTAAATGTGTGGCTGTTTCTGATATTAATCTGCTTTTGCGGGGGGTGACGTCCAGAGCTTGACCTTCCACATCTGTCACCCCCTTTTTCTAGTTTAAATGCATATCCACATATTGCTTGTATTTTTCACTTAGGATTCTTTTCCCTGCGACAGAGAGATGTAGTCCATCAGCACAGTATAGTCTCTTGTTGTTCCATCTGTTACCCCAGTCGCCAATAAATCTGAATCCTTCTTGTTTGCACCAGGTCTGGAGCCATGTATTAAAGCTGTTGATGCGATGCAGCCTTTTTGCCCCTTTACCAAGCACAGGTAGAACCTCTGAGAATGCAACAGTGTTAACAATGGGTTTGAGTTTCTCTCCCAGAGATTGGAAGTTCTTTTGAACTATAGAGGTACTGTTTCTAGCCAGGTCATTTGTGCCCAAGTGGAAAACCACATCAAGTTTGGAGTGTTCACTTTCTGCGCTAAGTACTTCAACAACGTGGTTTGTATTCCTGCTGGCTGAAGAGCCTGGGAGGCACTTGACTATCTTCTCTCCTTTGAACTGTGTTCCCAAGTTGATGCCACTGATGATGGAATCATCAAGTAGTAGTAGTTTGCTGTTTGGTGAGGTTTTCTTCATATTTGGTCCCTTAGCAGGAGATTGGGCATTGTCTGTCTCATTTAAGGGCCCTTCAGTTTCTTTGGATTGGGCATCCTCATTCGCCAAGGCAGAGAAGGCATTATGCAGGGATATCTCCTGATGCATAGGATGTCTCTGTGTCACAGGTCGCAATCTACCAGAACCCACTGTGATCCATTTGTTCTTGGGGTGTTTCATTCTTTGTGGAAGTGGTGGTGGACTTTGTTCAGTTTGTATCTTAGAAGAGGTGTGCTTCATTGAAGCCAGTTCCTCCCTCAGTTCCTCATCCTCATTAGCCAAGGCAGAGAAGGCATTATGCAGGGTTATCTTTTGATGCATAGATGTCTGTGCGTTACAGGTCGCAATCTACCAGAACCCACTGTGATCCCCTTGTCCCTGGGATATTTGATTCTTTGTGGGAGCGGTGGTGGGCATTGTTCAGTTTGTATCCTATAAGAGGTGTGCTTCATTGCAGCCAGTTCCTCCCTGAGTAGGCGAGGGGTAGGAGTTGATCTAAGTCTGAAAGAGATGCTGGAGAACAGCCTGGCCAAACGAGACATCCCAGCGGGAGTCCTTGTCCAAGCAATAATGGGCTGCAAAGGTGTGGACAGAAGACCAGGTTGCTGCTTTGCATATTTCATCAATCGCCACTGAGCATAGGTTTGCCATGGAGGCAGCCATTGCTCGCACATTGTGTGCTGTGACATGACCTTCAAGAGAAAGTCCCTTACTCTCATAGGTAAAAGATATACAATCTGAAATCCATTTGGAGAGTGTTCTCTTGGAAACTGGTAGACCTAGGTGACTGGAGTCAAAAGCAATAAAAAGTTGTGAAGCCTTTCTGTGCTGCCTAGTTCTCTGAAGATAAAAGGCAAAGGCACGCTTGCAATCCAGAATATGAAGACTCTTTTCTGCACTAGAGGCATGAGGTCTAGGGATGAAAACAGGAAGGTAAACAGACTGGTTTAAATGAAAAGGCGAAACCACTTTTGGCATAAAGTGAGGATGAGTCCTAAAAACTACTTTATCATGGTGGAACAGTGTATAAGGAGGGTCAGTCACTAAAAGCCTGGAGAGCTCACTGATGCGTCTTGCAGAAGTGAGGGCAATTAGGAAGATAACTTTCCAAGAAACAAACTGTAGAGATATAGTGGCTAGGGGTTCAAAGGGTGGCTTAATGAGCTGTCCGAGGACAAGACTGAGATCCCATGCCACGGGTAGAGCCTAATGGGAGGCTTAGTTAAGAGTAGACCCCTCATGAAGCATGCTACAAGCGGCTGAGAAGAGACAGGTTGTCCATCAAAGGGCATGTGGAAAGCCACAATGGCACTTAGGTGGACCCTTTCCGAATTGATTTTGAGTCCAGAGGAGGAAAGGTGGAGGATATACTAAAGTAACGCTTCCACAGGAACGGAAAAAGGATTAAGTTCCCTTTTTGAACATCAGACTGAAAACCTTCGCCACTTGAAGGCATAAGCACGCCTTGTGGAAGGTTTCCTTGAGGCCAATAGAATATCTTTAGCCTGTTGAGAGAGGTTAATATCCTGGAGTTCTAAGCTCTCAGCAGCTACACCATCAGGTGTAAGGACTGAGGGTTTGGGTGCAGAAGCGCCTCGTTCTACTGGGATAGGAGATCCGGAGCACATCCCAACTCCAGAGGTTTGGCCTGAAAGAAACAGAAGCAGTGAATACCAAGTCTGATGTTACCAACACAGGGCTATGAGGCTCATGTAGCCCCTGTCTCTCTAGATTTTGAAGAGTCTTGGGGATAAGGGGAATGGGTGGGTAGGCATATTGGAAGTCCTGACCCCAGTGGAGGTGGAAAGCATCCATCACCTGACTGTTCTGAGCAGGTATTCTGGAATAGAAGCAGGGATGTTTGGCATTCTGAGGACTTGCAAACAGATCTATATCTGGGCTTCCCCAGATCTGAAAGATTCGAGCAATCTGATCCGAATGGAGAGACCACTTGTGTGGCAGTAGTACTCGACTGAGTTTGTCTGCTAGGAGATTCTGTTTGCCAGGGAGATACAATGCTAGTAGGTGGATCTGATGGCATATGGCAAGAGACTATAGATGTTGGGTTTCATTTCACAACGCTTGAGAACCTGTCCCACCTTGCTTGTTCACATAGAACATGGCCACCTGATTGTCCGTCTGGACAAGAAACTGTTTGGGAGCGAAGGTGGTTTTGGAACACTCAGAGCATTGTGGATGGCTCTGAGTTCCAATAGATTTATGTGAAGTCGAGCCTCATGTTGAGTCCAAAGACCCTGAGTGGAGAAGTTGTCCAGATGAGCTCCCCAGTCCAATTTGGACACATCTGTAGTCAGGGTAGATTGGTGTGGTGGCATCTGAAAAGGTGACCCTACGAGAAGGTTTTCTGGCGATTGCCACCACTGCAGGGATGAAATTAGACGTGCAGAGGTCATGATTCTGTCCTCCTGACGACCTGATGCCTGAGTCCACTGCGAAGCCAGGGTCCATTGAGCTGCACACATATGCAGACGAGCATAGGGAACCACATGTACAGTAGAAGCCATATGACCGAGCAACTGAAGTATTTCTCGAGCAGTTAGGAAAGTCTTCATACTTGCCTGAGAAGCTAATTGCACTATTCGAGTGCAGCGGGCCTGTGGAAGAAAAGCCTTTGACTGCTGCTAGTCTAGGAGAGTGCCTATGAACTCTAAGGTTTGAGAAGGGGCAAGTTGGGATTTTGGAAGATTTATTACAAATCCCAAGTGTTGAAGAACCTGCATCGTGCAGGAGAGAGCAGAGCTGGCCTCTGGGGCTGACGTTGCTCGGATGAGCCAGTCGTCTAAGTAAGGGAAGACAAATATCCCTAGAGATCTTGGGAATGTTGCCACTACTGCCATGCATTTGTGAAGACTCTTGGGGTAGAAGCCAGACCAAAGGGTAATGTCTCCTTGAAAAAAGAATTGAAGAAACCTCCTGTGTTCTGCGTGAATAAGGATATGTGTATACGCATCCTTCAGATCTAGAGAACAAAGCCATTCCTGACTCTGAAGGTAAGGAGAAGTGTTCCGAGAGAGATAATCTTGAATTTCTCTCTGAGCAGATACTTGTTTAATTCCCTGAGGTCCAGGATGGGTCTGTATCCTCCCGTTTTCTTTGGGATAAGGAAGTAGGGGGAGTAGCACAGGCCTTGTTGAAAAAGTGGCACCTCCTCTATCGCACCCTGAGCGAGAAGTGTGGTAGTCTCCTGGCACAAGAGTGATAAGAGGGGGTCGAGGGGTGAACTCTCTTGGAATAGATGGGGGGGCATACTGTGGAAGTGAAGTTTATACCCCTCTGCCACTATGGAGAAAGTCCAATGCTCTGATGTTATCTGGTGCCACTTTGTGGCAAAGTAAGTGTCTGTCTGGGATGTTGACTGGCTCTGGAATTTCCAGAGGTAGGACAGCTAAGTTCTCTAGAAAGGAGTCAAAGACCTTGTGGAGGCTGGGTCTATTGAGCTGGCTGAGCTCTGAGAGCCTGAGCCTTCCCTTTGTTGCTTTGGTTGTTGCTGTCCTTTCTGTGAAGCATGGACCGGACAGTGGCACAGCATGGGTATAAGAAGGATAAAGCACAGTTACTTACCTGTAACAGGTGATCTCTGGGAACAGCAGGAATAAGTCTTCACATATGGGTATGTCGGTACCGACGGAGTCTGCGCAGGAACGCTTCCCAGCGTCCAATCAAAAAGCTTTTGGAAGCATCCCACCACGCCTGCGTGCTGCCTTCCCGCCTTTCCCAACTGCCTCTCCTCAGTTAAGTTTCAAGCTGAGACAAAGAGAGAGAGAGAAGGGAAAGATAGAGATAGAGAGATACAACTCCTAGAGGAGGTGGGTGGGTTGTGAAGACTTATTCCTGCTGTTCCCAGAGATCACCTGTTACAGGTAAGTAACTGTGCTATCTCCAGGAACAAGCAGGAATGAGTCTTCACATATGGGGACTCCCAGGCTAAGATGCCTGGAGTCCCAGCATGTCATAGATTGGAACATGCTATCCCCCACAACACCAGGCATCCTGAGGATGGACAGTAGGAGTTGAAAAAGAAAGGCGCTGTGGAACAGCTAACCTAGCATAGGACTGCAGACAAGGAGTCCATGTGTGGATGATAATTATCATCAATGATATTGAAAGAAATATTGCAATATGGACCTCCCCTAAGAGGATTACAGAGCAGTAAGGAGGTTCATGGGATATACTTGGGAACCCAGTAGAGGAACCTCAAGGGGGACCTCACTGTGAAGTGGAGGTAATAAACCTGTAGGAAAAACAGTGGAGGTCAGATTCCTGAAAGGTAAGAGGGAACCCCAGTAATAACTGGGGTAGTACAAAAACGGTGGGCCTTCAGCGGAAGGCTTTATGACAAAAGCCGAACTCATTTGGCAACAGAGTGGCTCACCCTTAGGAGCAAAAAGAGAAGGCTGACCGATTTGGAAAAACAGGCACAGTCCTTGTGGGAGGAAAAGGTATGGAAACCCCTTGTATCCCAAAAAGAAAGGACAAATGCCTGAGGCATTAGAGCCAGTGATTAACTGAAGATCCGCAATGTCTCTCCTAACTGGAGTCAGCTAGGAGAGATACTGGAACATGGAGAGCATCAGAGGTACCTAAACCTTAAGGTTATGGTGGAAGTTGTTAACTACCACAGAAAGTGGTTGTGCGTGTAGAACCCCAAACATGCTGGATAGCATAGGTATGGGTAAACGATATAGAAAAATCAGCTCTACTTCTTCAACAAGAGATGATGTGAATCTTATTCCATAATATAATCTCCTCTTTTAGTGAATTTTATCATGCAACTGGGTCTCAGAACCAGAATGGAGCGACTTATTGCACACATATATTCAAGTGAAACTGCGCTCTAAACTTCACATCAATGACCCAAAAAGACATTGCTTTTTTCTTATTATGTGTAAAAACAGAGATTATCTTTAACTCTTATTGCAAATATATATTCAAAGATGCTTATCTGAAAAATAGATGAGGCTCTTCTCGAATGTGAATCATTTCTGAGGTTTTTCTCCCAACGCCTATATGATAGCGCCGTAGCGTTTCACAATCCAACGTTTCGTCAGGGGATAGCCATCATTAATATTCGAGCGTAGCATCTACCTCCATAGTTTATGACTCTAGAAAAAAGAGTAACTAAGAATTATTACATACATCTTCTCTGTAAAAACTTTCATCTTTATTAAAGTAACTTACTCCGTGCCGGCCGTTCAATTCATTCATACAGACGCCGTGCTAACGGACTATACCGGAAGTGCAAGGATTTAAAGGCTTCATTGCAGTCACGTGATATGTGCATACAAATGTTGATTGGTTAGAAACAACTGTTCCATTCTATTTGTGAATTGAGGCCCATTGGATGAACTGTGTGCGCCTCAAAAATCCATTTTTGTTCCCTCTGTATCAGAGACTGGTCTCTGGATTTGCCCCCATGCCCTCGCTCAATAGAATCAATACAAAAACATCGTAAAGAATCAAAACTGTGTTTACAGTCCAGACAGTGTTGTACTATAGGAGCTTGCACATAATGGCATTTAATCCTACTCCGATGTTCCCTCATTCGCACCCTGAAACTGGCGTGAAGTTTTTCCGATGTATGCTAATCGACATGGACACATAATGCAGAGTACACAACATATGTGGAACTGCAGGACGTTGTAGATCGCAAACAAAACTTTTTTGTGCCATATTCAAAAAGCACCACTTCAGACGTAATGGAACATACATCACAGGATCCACACTTACGATGTCCCCGCTGCTCGGGTGTCAAATCGTGTTCAGCTCCACGTAAAACTGCTGGGCTAAGGATTTCTTTAAGGTTACGTTGACGTTGCCAAACGCATCGTACATGATGATTTGTAAACCGGGAATACTATGTAAAACATTTCATGCCTTTTTAAGATTTTCGTTATCCCATGAGTGTATGCGGAGTATTTGGTAATAAAATTAATGCAGTTTGAAGCCGCTGGCTGGGTGTTACGAGGGGTTAACAAAAAAAAGCCCGATTGTAATATAAGGCTGTTTGTAAGCCATTTCGACAATGTGCTTTGGATAGCCTCGACTATAAAATTTCTCTTTTAATGATCTTGCCTGTAGCTTATATTCTTGCACATGCGTGCAGTTGCGGCGAAACCTCAAAAACTGAGAAAACGGGAGACTATCCTTTAAACGTTTAGGATGAGCACTTGAATAATGGAGCAGTGAATTGCGATCAATCGGTTTGCAATACACTGATGTAACCCATGCATGATCTCCCTTTGAGATTTGCAGATCCAAAAAGGTGATAGAGTGTTGATCACTAGTATGAGTAAATTGGATGTTACAATCACAGCCATTCAGCCAATGTATGAAATTGTTTAAGGATTCCAATGACCCTTGCCATAGCAGAAAGACGTCGTCAATGTATCGCCGCCATAGTTTAATCTGATCTGCATACGGAGATGTCAAGAGCCATTTGCGTTCAAACATTTCCATATATAAATTGGCTATAGATGGGGCGCACGTGGCGCCCATCGCAACTCCTGAAGTTTGTAAATAGATGTTATCTAAAACTTCAGGAGTTGCGATGGGCGCCATGTGCGCCCCATCTATAGCCAATTTATATATGGAAATGTTTGAACGCAAATGGCTCTTGACATCTCCGTATGCAGATCAGATTAAACTATGGCGGCGATACATTGACGACGTCTTTCTGCTATGGCAAGGGTCATTGGAATCCTTAAACAATTTCATACATTGGCTGAATGGCTGTGATTGTAACATCCAATTTACTCATACTAGTGATCAACACTCTATCACCTTTTTGGATCTGCAAATCTCAAAGGGAGATCATGCATGGGTTACATCAGTGTATTGCAAACCGATTGATCGCAATTCACTGCTCCATTATTCAAGTGCTCATCCTAAACGTTTAAAGGATAGTCTCCCGTTTTCTCAGTTTTTGAGGTTTCGCCGCCACTGCACGCATGTGCAAGAATATAAGCTACAGGCAAGATCATTAAAAGAGAAATTTTATAGTCGAGGCTATCCAAAGCACATTGTCGAAATGGCTTACAAACGAGCCTTATATTACAATCGGGCTTTTTTGTTAACCCCTCGTAACACCCAGCCAGCGGCTTCAAACTGCATTAATTTTATTACCAAATACTCCGCATACACTCATGGGATAATGAAAATCTTAAAAAGGCATGAAAATGTTTTACATAGTATTCCCGGTTTACAAAATCATCATGTACGATGCGTTTGGCAACGTCAACGTAACCTTAAAGAAATCCTTAGCCCAGCAGTTTTACGTGGAGCTGAACACGATTTGACACCCGAGCAGCGGGACATCGTAAGTGTGGATCCTGTGATGTATGTTCCATTACATCTGAAGTGGTGCTTTTTGAATATGGCACAAAAAAGTTTCGTTTGCGATCTACAACGTCCTGCAGTTCCACATATGTTGTGTACTGCATTATGTGTCCATGTCGATTAGCATACATCGGAAAAACTTCACGCCAGTTCAGGGTGCGAATGAGGGAACATCGGAGTAGGATTAAATGCCATTATGTGCAAGCTCCTATAGTACAACACTGTCTGGACTTTAAACACAGTTTTGATTCTTTACGATGTTTTTGTATTGATTCTATTGAGCGAGGGCATGGGGGCAAATCCAGAGACCAGTCTCTGATACAGAGGGAACAAAAATGGATTTTTGAGGCGCACACAGTTCATCCAATGGGCCTCAATTCACAAATAGAATGGAACAGTTGTTTCTAACCAATCAACGTTTGTATGCACATATCACGTGACTGCAATGAAGCCTTTAAATCCTTGCACTTCCGGTATAGTCCGTTAGCACGGCGTCTGTATGAATGAATTGAACGGCCGGCATGGAGTAAGTTACTTTAATAAAGATGAAAGTTTTTACAGAGAAGATGTATGTAATAATTCTTAGAGTTACTCTTTTTTCTAGAGTCATAAACTATGGAGGTAGATGCTACGCTCGAATATTAATGATGGCTATCCCCTGACGAAACGTTGGATTGTGAAACGCTACGGCGCTATCATATAGGCGTTGGGAGAAAAACCTCAGAAATGATTCACATTCGAGAAGAGCCTCATCTATTTTTCAGATAAGCATCTTTGAATATATATTTGCAATAAGAGTTAAAGATAATCTCTGTTTTTACACATAATAAGAAAAAAGCAACGTCTTTTTGGGTCATTGATGTGAAGTTTAGAGCGCAGTTTCACTTGAATATATGTGTGCAATAAGTCGCTCCATTCTGGTTCTGAGACCCAGTTGCATGATAAAATTCACTAAAAGAGGAGATTATATTATGGAATAAGATTCACATCATCTCTTGTTGAAGAAGTAGAGCTGATTTTTCTATATCGTTTACCTGTTGGGTTATACAGCTCTGGGAAGTGACATTAAATGTTAGGTATGGGTAAAGCCCATCTGTCAGAATCATATAGCTATATGAGCCTAGACAGTCAGGTAGAAAAATATGCAGATACATATCTACCAATAATAAAATCTCTCGACAGATATAGATATAGATAATATATGGAGATAGATGGACATATAGATATATAGATAGACATATAAGAATATATCTGTAGTGAGATATGAAAAGGCATAAAATACACATAAATGATAGACATAGACATCTGTAAGATGTATGCTATAGATATGAATATATATGCCTCTATATGGGTGTCTGCAAAGAAGCAGACAGAGATATGCCCACAGAACGGTATTCACATAGGAAATGTGGAGAGGAAAGATTTATCTAACAACAAGAAGGTGGAACCTACTTGAAAAGATATATAGAGAATCTATTCCGACTGGTTATGAGCTACAGGGATGCTAGCTAGTGAAAAAAGCCAGGACGGTTACGTGAAAAGCAGAGGATGATATCAGTCTGCAGCCAGCAAGTCCCAAGTATTCCAGAACTCTAGCATGATAAGTGAACAGAAGACGCATAAAAATGAGATACCATGCTGACCTGCTTAAGGGCAAAAAGGTATCATGCGTTCTTACCATGAGGACGAGCTGCAAGGAGAAAAGCATATTCCCGATTGGAAACACTATGGACCAAAGCAGGGAATTAGCAACTCCTTAAGCTTTCACGTAAGAGAAGGCCTATGTCCTTTATATTAAAAAGGAGATAGTGAAAAAAGGGAGAACCTTTCTAGTCATGGGAGACATGACTGAAAAAGCCTTTTCCAACCATCTAGGATAGCTGTTGGAGAAAAAACCCTCATGCTCTCTAGCAAGGGCCCATAGTGGAGAGCTTCTCTGTAGAATTGCAGAGCGCATGATGCAGGAGAATGAGGAGATAGAACTGGCTGCTGGAGAGCCAGTACCTATGTCAACTATGCTGCCAAACCTAGGGGAATGGAGATGGCAGAAAGAGAAGACAATCCAACAAGCCTGTCGAGAAGCAGTTTCCAAGACAGATGACAGCACTGACTTGGAGCCACTACTAAGACCAGACAGAATGTTAGTGGAGGACAACCTGGTTGCTGGTGGACAAGAACCAGTGGTCCAAACATTAAGGCTCCTGCATAGGCAGCTGCTTGCCAGACAGCAGAAAGAATCTTACTGTTTAAAAACAGAAAGAACAGACAGAACAGGAGTAGGAAACTCTGGACATGTCTGATGAACTGCCTCAAAGCAAGATTGAAAAAGAGAAGTTAACTCAGAGGAAACTCCATACTGGAAAAGTAACAAAACTAGAGAGGCTGAAGAAAAAGCCCTCCAGTGAAGCAATACCGCTCTTACAGGGGAAAAGCTTGGTAAGAGGGTAAAGAGAATGGAGCTGAAGAAGACTTACAAAGTAGTAAGTCTATAAAAAGGAAAAAAAAAGACATGCTGGCACAGGAAACTATCGCTTAATAGTGGTCAGACCTCTTTCCCTAGCAGGAAGAAGAGGAGAACCCTGTGACCTATAGGCATGAACATCCTGACAGCTCATAGAACATAGAAAAAATGGATGTCTTTTGGAAAGAGATTCATGTCTAGGGTTTAGAATGAGAGCAGTGGATTGCCTCTATTGAGAAGAAGCAACTGCAGATTCTAACCCCAAGAGTCACAAGCATCTGATGAAGATTGATCAGAAACCCTGCGGTTGCTGGGTTTGCTAAGCCTGGTGAGAGGTTGAATTCTGCAGACCAGGACGATGCTTCCCTTGTTTGGGAACATCTGTATGATGGGCAGATGATGCATAAAACCTTCTTCTCCTATGGGAAGAAAGTTTGGCAGGACATTTCCTACCTATTGGGACAGAAGAAAGTGCAGAACAGCACCTAGGAACAGGTAAGTCAGTGAACAACTGAGTAACCTGACGTAAAGACTCCTTGTTGAAAAGATTGTCTCCAGTGCAAGGAGTATGTCCCAGTCTTTGCTATGCCCATTTGTCCAAGTCTGAAGCTTGGAGCCAGGCTCTACGTCGTGCCCCTATAGTTATAGCAGAAGTCCTGCTAACAGACTCAAAAGAGTCTAGGGAAGCATGAGTAAGAAACCAAGAGATATTCTGAAGATGCTTAAGCAGTGAAGAATAGCCTGCACTCCTGGACTCTGGAAGGGAAGGAGTCAAAAGATGTAATTGCTTTGTGACCTCCTCAAGAGATAGACTCATATAAAAAAATATATGAGAGAATTCTTGCAGAAAGCATAGATGTCTGGAAGGTTTGACGTCCAAAGGCATCTAGTGTCTTAGACTCATGACCTGGCGGATAAGAAGAGTGCTTTTTCTTACTCTTTACCCGCCTCATTGCTGATTCCACTACTATGGAATGATGAGGAAGTTGAGTCTTTTGAAACCCTGGAGAGGGGGGCACCTGATATAAGAGAACAGTTGCTCTGGAAGGTGGGGGTACCTTTAAAGGTGCTTCCCACATTCCTAGAAGGAGATCCTGCAAGGAATGATGCAAAGGAAGCATTATGTTCTCCTTTGCTTTGGTAGAAACAAAGCCTTGTGCAGGATCATATCCAGGGATAGGAATGGCAAGAGATCTTGCTATATCCAGGAGGAAACTCTGAAAAGAGGGATCTCCAACTGGAATCTCCTTTAGACAGGTTAGATCTGAAGAACTAGCCTGAGCACCGAAAGAGCTATCCAAATATATAGGAATAGAAGATCCTGCACGGTGCAGTGTGGAATCCTTAAGGGATGGTCAGGAGCAGCGACAGTCAGTACCACATCGTTCATGCCAGGTACCGACTCCAAGCTTGGTATAGAAGGGAGTGATCCTGTTGAAAGAAGCATGGCAGGAGTTGGCCACGATGGTACTGTGGATACCGGTACCGATGCCAATACCGGTACCGATGTCGGAGCCGAGCCCGACACAGACATCCAAGCAGCCATCGGTGACAGTTGAATCGGTACCGAGGTAACCGAAGACCTCCGGCCACTATCCTCGGTACCGAGCCTCCGGTATCGATCGGTGTCGGTACCAAAGCGTGTTGGTACCCAGTCTTCCAGACTAGAGATCGATTCCAAACTCGGCATCGAGGGCAGAGAGCCTGATGAACGAAGCATGGAAGGCATCAACCGCAAGGGTAATGTGGACATCGGTACCGACTTCGGTACCATGTCTGATACCGGTGGATGAAGGCCAACTAGTGGCAACTCAAACGGCCTCGGAGGAACCGAGAGTTGCGGATCCGAATCATCAGAACCGAGCCTTCGGTACCGCCGGGAGTCAGTACCAAGGCGAGTCGGTACCCAGTCCTCCAGACTGGAGATCGATTCCAGACTCGGCATCGAAGGAAGCGAGGCTATCGATGCACGTCTGGAGGGTACTGACGTCGGTGGTAGTATCGGTGTTGGTACCGATAATGGAAAGTCAGTCTGGAGGGTATCCACCGGTCCCGAAGGCACCGAGGATGCCAGATGACCATCCCTGGTGAGGAGTGCTTCATCCAGCACCAGTGCCGATGCTGGGGTATCTGTACCGCTCGAAGCGGATGCCACCACCAGACACGGCTCAGGTATGTTCTGTGAGGGGTGAACCCCAGGAACAACCCGAAACCCCTCATACGCTTTGGAGACCGAAGACTCCCGCCGGGGTTTTGAAGGCCGTGGGCCCTCGAGGGCAAGGCCGGAGCCGTCTACATGCTGTGCATGAGACCTACTCCTCGAGGGCTGGCTAGTCTTAACAGACTGTTTGTGGGTTACCTGATCCTGTGTAGAAGAAAGGGACGGTGCCCTGAAGTTGGAGGGAAACCGTGTATCGAGGGAACCTCGATGTTGAAAACCTCTTCTCACCAAAGTGTTGCCTAAAGGCTCCGGAGGAAAAAGGTCAGGACCCAAGCAGGTTAGACACCGACTTAGAAGGTCTAAAATTAAAGTTGTACTGCCAGTTTGAACATTTCTTGGAGAAAGTGGCTGGCGGCTCCATGAAGAAAAAGAAGAGGCCTAAAAGGCCGGAGAAACCGTGAGACACTATATGAAGAAAAAATATCCCTTGAAAAAGGAAGATTTCACAAGAAAAGAAAAGAAAACACCGGCGGTACCGGTGGCGTCAGGGAAGACAGTCGCGACCACAAGAAAACTAAAGAAATAAAACAAGAATTTTCTGCAGTGACAGGAGGATGTCCTGCCGGCTCTGCGGAAAACGAAAACTGAGGAGAGGCAGTTGGGAAAGGCAGGAAGGCAGCACGCAGGCGTGGTGGGATGCTTCCAAAAGCTTTTTGATTGGACGCTGGGAAGCGTTCCCGCGCAGACTCCGTCGGTACCGACGTAACCATATGTGAAGACTCATTCCTGCTTGTTCCTGGAGATAACTTATTTTTCTTGTTGAAAAAAGGTTTCTTTACAGCCTTCTTAGCTGGGTTGGCAATGATTCTAGAAAACCTATCGAGAGTGGTATTCTCGGACTCTAGCTGAGAAGCCTTGTTCTGCCAATCCTTGCCAAAGAGGTTTTCCCCTGTGCAAGGAATATTCCCCAGCTTATCTTGCACCCACTGCTCTAGATCAGATGCTTGTAACCAAGCAATCAGACGTGCACTGATGCAGATAGCAGAAGTCCTGCTAATACACTCAAAACAATCAAAGGTTGCCTTGTTTATGAATTTGGAAACATTCTGGGCATGTTTTACAAGTGTCAGGTAATCAGCCCTCTTGTCATTAGGGAGAAGAGGAGCCATTAGTTCTAAATTTTTAGCCACCTCCCAAAGGAACATACGCATGTAGAGTATGTAAAAACTTATTCTGGCCAATAACATGGAGACCTAAAAACATCAACAAGGGAGGAGTGGCTCAGTGGTTGGGACAGGTTACCTCGGGCCGGAGGGCCGGGGGTTCAATTCCCACATGGGGACAAGCAACCTCGGGCCAGAGGGACTGGGGTCTCTAGTCCCATGGCCACTCCTTGTGGCCTTGGGCAAACCACTTAACCCTCCATTGCCTCAGGTACACTTAGATTGTGAGCCCTTCGGGGACAAGGGAATAAAACATACCTGTTAGTATACATGTAAACCGCACTGATTCTAAAGAGCGCAGTATAAAAAAAATAAATAAATAAATAGATGACTGAAGGCATTGAGAGTTCTCGCCTCACGGCCCAGAGGATTAGATGGATGTGTCTTGGCACTTTTGATTCGACGCATTGTTGATTCCACTACCATGGAGTGGTGTGGTGTGGTAACAGCATCTTCTGGAAACTGCGACACTTTGGTACCCAGTACATGGTATTGAGTCTCCGAGAATGTGGAGGCACCGTTAAGGGAGTTTTCCAAATCCTAAGCATGAGGTCATGAACGGGTAAGGTAGCAGCCTCCTTAGGGGCTGCTGGATACTGAAGAATTTCAAGTTCTTCAGCTCTCGGTTCCTTCTTGAAGGTCACCGTAATGGAGAGGCCCCCGAGCCACATCCTGTATAAAGTCTTGAAAGGACATGTCCTCCAGAGGAGACATACGGCATTGTGGGGAAGGAGAAGGATCTTCTAGAAGAGCCTCCCTGGTACCGATCAATTCATCGGAAGAATCAGAATCCTCAAAGTATCGATGGGCTGGGTGTTCCTGCCCAGCCCGCCGACGGTACCGATCAAAATCTGCATCAGAGTGCCTCGGTACCGGACCCTGGGTGCCGGACACAGACTCCAGGGCCGGCATGGGAGGTAGCGTAGAGTGCAGCACAATGGTCGATGCAGATAC
Source organism: Ichthyophis bannanicus (assembly GCA_033557465.1). Classification (NCBI taxonomy): domain Eukaryota; kingdom Metazoa; phylum Chordata; class Amphibia; order Gymnophiona; family Ichthyophiidae; genus Ichthyophis; species Ichthyophis bannanicus. The sequence goes on from CM066036.1 coordinate 187,941,637, forward strand.
ATTCGGTACCAGCACCGGTACTGATAACTGCAGAACCGATTGCAGAGGCTTTAGCGGTACCAAAGCTGATAGCAAGGCCGCTAAACTCCGCTCAATGGCCAGGATACGCTGATCCATGGAACCAGCTGATGCTTGGTTATCTGTACCGGAACAGTGGGCCACGACCCCAGAGCATGGCACCAAGAGCTCTCCAGAGGTAGAAGCCTCGGAAGCATCTTGGGACCCCGTTAATGCTTTGGAGGCAAGGACCTCCCGCCGGGGTTGTATGGCCGGTGTATTCTCTTCTAGGGCAATGCCTAAGGCAGCGATGGCGAACCTATGGCACGCGTGCCAGCTGTGGCACGCGAAGGCCTTGCAGCTGGCACGCGGGAAGGTCCGCCATCGAAAAAAAAACAACAACCCTGTCTGCTGCCGTTGTCGGGGCCGCCGCGGCAGAATCGAGCGTGCCGTGGGGCCCCCCTGTACCCGGCACAGGCCTCTCCTCCCTGTAGCAGCTCTCTCGTTGGAGCTGCAGTCAGACTCGCCGCTTGCAGAGCGCGAAGGGAAGAGTTTCCCTTTCGCGACTCTGTTAAGCCCGCGGGGGCTGATGGAACTTCCCATCAGCCCCCGCGGGCTTAACAGAGCAGCGAGGGAAAAACTCTTCCCTCGCGCTCTGCAAGCCGGCGCGTCTGACTTCAGCTCCACGAGAGAGCTGCTACAGGGAGGAGAGGCTGTGCCGGGTACAGGGGGGCCCCGCGGCACGCTCGATCTGCGCGGCGGCCCCGACAGCGGCAGCAGACAGGTTTTCTTTTTTTTTAAATTTTCCCTGGGCTGGGCTGGGCTGGGCTGGGGGTGGGGGGTGGGGGTTAGGAGTGGTGATGGGCGGGGCGGGGCTGGGCGGGGGGGCTTAGGAGTGGTGATGGGCTGGGCTGGGCTGGGGGGGTTAGGAGTGGTGATTGGCTGGGCTGGGCTGGGGGGGGTTAGGAGTAGTGATGGGCTGGGCTGGGCGGGGGGGTGTTAGGAGTAGTGATGGGCTGGGGTGGGGGGGTTAGGAGTGGTGATGGGCGCTGGGCTGGGGGGATAGGAGTGTGATGGACACTGGGCTGGCTGGGGGGGTTAGGAGTGGTGATGGGCACTGGGCTGGCTGGTGGGGGGGGGTAGGAGTGGTGATGGGCGCTGGGCTGGGGGGGGGTAGGATTGGTGATGGGCGCTGGGGGGGGGTTAGGAGTGGTGATAGGCGCTGGGGGGGCTTAAACTAAAAATTGAGTGATGGGGGATTAGGACTGGGAGTGGGCTGATGGGGAGGTTAGGACTGGAAATGGGCCTGGTGGGATTAGGACTGGGAGTGGGCTATGGGGGCTAGGACTGGTAATGGGTTGGGGGGGTTTGCTAGGACTGGAAATGGCTGAGTGGAAGGGGGCTTGAACTGCAAATAGCTGTTGGGGATGGGGCTTGGAATGGAAATGGGGCTGAGGGGAAAGTGGGGGGCTTGAACTGCAAATAGCTGATGGGGACGGGGCTTGGAATGGAAATGGGCTGAGGGGAAGTGGGGGGCTTGATGAAGGGAATGTATGCTGGGTGTGACTGGAACTAGTAGTGAGCTGATGTGGGGGGATGATTAGAATGGGATGGGGCTGGGAGAGTAAAATGGAGAGGGGAAAAATTATTTTGTGTAGGAGGGATGAAAATCTACAATTGTCCAGGTATTGGGATAGTAATTGGTGATTGAGTATGGAGGGTAAAATTTGTGTGGATGAAATAGGAATGAGGAAAGAGCAAAAGGAGAAAGAATTAGTATGTTAAAGCAGATGTAGAGAGAGAGAGAATGGAAAAAAAAAACTAGAAGAGAGAAGAAAGGACAAATGGACAGCAGACGATGGAGAGTTAGCAGAAACATGAAGAAACCAGAAAGAAAATGCTGGACCATTGCAACTGAAAAAAAATGCACAAAAAGGTAGAACGATATCTCTTTATTTTGAATTTATTAACTGGAATATGTCAGCTCTGGGAAATGTGCATCATTAACATCTGCGCTTTGTTTGGTACAAGAGGAAAATTCCTATTTGACGTTGCCACTTGTTCTCTTTCCCCAGTATTCACTGAAATGTATTGGTTTAATATTTGCAGTGTTGCCTTTTGATAGGTAGGGTATGGTGCTTTGTGAGTCCTGGTAATGCTGTCAGGATACGGCGGGTTTTGCTATGGGTTCTAATGGGCAGCGTTGTGTAGTAGTTCCTAATGTGCCTGGCGGTTGGCACTGGATTATAGTAATGTAGAAATCTTTTAGTCTTCTTTATCCATACACTCATTAAGAGACATGTTTACTAAAAGTTAGTGTATGGTAACATTATGCAAATATTTATGCAAATAAGACCACTTATGCAAATGACGTGCTGGCACTTTGAGGAAATTCTTTGGTTTTGTGCGGCAGTTTGGGCACTCGGGCTCAAAAAGGTTAGCCATCACTGGCCTAAGGCATCTCAATGCTTAGGAGATCTACCCTTTGAAGGCCGGCCAGTCTTCGAAGGTGACCTAGGTTTCGTTACCCGAGATCCATGGGAGGAAAATGAAGCCTTTGACAACGTCAATGCAATGGACACTGCATCCATGGCAAAAAGGGTGCCAGGCTTTGCAGCTCTATTCTGCAGGTCCCTCTTTGTCATCTTCCTGCAAAGAAGACATTCTGTTGGCAGATGGTCTGGTCCCAAAAATGGCACTTAAGCACCTGGAGGGCAAAGATCCTCAGAGAAAAAAAAGGGAGTTCTTTTCCCTTTTTTATTTTTTCAGAAGAAAAGAAACACTGATGATACCCGGTGCTAGCATCGACGGGAAGGCAGACGCATACCACAAAAGTAGTAAAATTTTCTGCGGTGACAGGAATTGCTACCTGTCAGCTCCATGGAAAATGAAAAACTGAGGATAGAGAGTTGGAAAGGCTTGAAGGCAGCTACGCAGGTGAAGTGGGATGCTCCCAAAAGCTTTCCTATAGGACGCTGGGGAGCGTTCCCGCGCGGGCTCAGTTGGTGCCGACGTCACCCATATGTGAAGACTATATTCTTGCTTGTTCCTGGAGATACTCTGAACCAGCATAAACCATCAGCGACCATTTTAGCAGGCTGTCAGTGGACCACTGGTTTCCAGGAGGAGACAGAGCTCCCTGACCATTTGCCATAGCCCAAGCAAGATGTTCCCAGGAACAACCTGCAAACTTGGTAGTAAGAGACCATGCAAATGTACAGCTGGTAAGCCTGGATGCAGACCACAAGCATTGAGCCCTGGTAGCATTTCCTACCAAACCCACCCATGGTGAGAGGCCTCCCTGTCTGAAGGCACTGAGGAGAGGGTCTTGTGGCTTTAGATACGATGCATACTGACTCCATCACCATGGTATGTGGCAGCTGTGCTTTTTCAAACCCTGGGCCCTTCTGGACTCTATACTAGGAATCGAGCCACTTGCTCACAATAGGCAGCATCACTAGGGCTTCCCACATCCTGAAGAGCAATCGTTCCAGTATCAGCAGGACTGATACTGTCAGTGCCTCCCTCGGAGGATCTACTAGAGGATTTTGAGGTCCTCTGCATGAGACTCATCCTCTGGCTCAGCCACAAAAGACAGGGCATTGGACATTTCCCTCATGAAGTCGAGGAACGCACAGTCCTCTGGTGGGGACCGCCTCTGCTCTTGTGGCAAAAAGGGATCAGACAGGACATCCCAGTAGAGCCGGTTATCGGGCGACTTGTCCTCTGTCTCTCACTCTGAGTCAGACGGCACCTCGAGGACTCGACAGGCATCGGCTTGATGCCCGGCTGGAGGCATTGAGGGAGACCAAGATGCCCAATGCCCCGACCCGGAGGCACTCAGGGACGAGACCCGAGGCCTCAAGGGTGGAGAGGCATGCCATGGATCAGCTCTAAGAGTGTGCTTCTCGGATGCCATCTGGAAAAGCCCTTTTGGAGGAGGGACCGACATTGGCACAGAGGACTGGAGGCACCAGGTATTGTCCGTGCTGCGACTCCAGGAAGGAAGCTAGGCTGCGTTCCAGGGCCACCATCCTGGCCTCAAGGCCAGATGGGCTCTGCAGCCACCGGCAGAATCAGACCCTTAGCCGGCTTCCCAAAAGAGAATCACCAATGGTGATCGGTTCATCCTCTCGCCAGGGCAGCTTTGAGGGCCGTTCCCGGCCATCACCCTCTGCATCATGCCAAGGACTTTGGTGCCGGTGGCCTTACCTCAGGCTCCGGCATCAGACCAACATAGACTCGGATGGAATCCTAACCTTATGGTGGAGGTCCTCGGAGGAGGATCCCCGATCCAAGGCTCCGCGACCCCAGGGCTCAGATCAAGCTCGGCCGCACGACAATGGCATCGGATGCGGCCTCCATGGGCAGCGATTCCACACATTATGCCAGGGCTGAAACAGAGAACCTCTGACCGAAGATAGATTCCCATTGCTTTTCACGACTTTTCCAACTCTTGTTTGTCATCTGCAGGCAGAGCAGGAAGGTCGAGTCGTAGTGATCAGCAGAGACATCGAAGGCAGCAGTTCTGGCGGTCCTTGATGGACATGGTGCGTGTGTACTTGCCACACCGCTTGAAGTCACTAACTCTAGACACAGCATTGGAAAATGGCTCCCACAAAGTCAAACTCTAACGTCAAGGTCAGTGAAAATGCGAGAAAAACTTCACTCACCGAGAAAAAGGGAAAAAAGGGTACCAGAGGAAAATGCGATGCTGAGGCAAGGACGATCCCAGGTGCGGGGAAGGTGATTGGTACATGAACCGGTAGGAAAAACAGCAAAAAAACCTCCAAGTAAAATAGAGAAAAAAAATCAACTTTTACCGGGGGATCAGACTAGACGTCAGCTGGGGAGTAATTACTATGCGGGCTCCGTCGGTGCCGATGTCACCCATATGTGGAATGCCTTCCTGTTTGTTCCCAGAGAATTTCCATGTTATCTGTTAACACATCCAGATAACACAGCAGACAGTACATGCTAAAAGGTAATGTGCTTAGTAAACATGCCCAAAGTAGTGTTCTCCTGTGGCCAGTAAATCTGCATTTTGTTGCTGTAAATAGCCTACAAACCTACCACAAAAATGCTCCATCCCCATCCCCAATCTATTTCTACAGGAAAGCAATTTACATCGATAGTACCAAATCAACAAAAGCTTCCTAAACATGCTAATACTAATCCACTTAAGAGTACTCCGTATCTGAAAGGCCATGCCTAAAACATTTAATCAGAATTTGGGCATGCAAATCAGAGGTATGTGTGCAACCCAAGCTGCTTTTATAATGTACACTATGAATTTCCTGAAAACAAACAAAACTTTCATTGGAGACACCAATTTTAGCCAAACATAAAAGACATTCATAGGGCTTGTAACAGGTGTTCGCTGAGGGATTGTAAAATATCAGTCCTCATGCGTATGTCATCAGTCAGAACTCAGATTGGAGCATTAACCACCAGCATCTAGAGTTTTTTTCCAAGCTTTACTAACACGTGTGGGAGTTTTCCATAAGCCTCATCAGTTCAGTTTATAGCTACAACTTCGAAAAGACAACTTCTTGGGGAAGTGAGAAAGTTTTGTGACGACCGTTGTCCTGCTATCCTCATACAACACGTGTTACAAGTTAATAACTCTCCAAGGATGAGGATATATGCAGGTCTCACACAAGGACATTCTTTGCCATGTGTTGCCTTTAAACAAAAAAATAAATAAATAAAAGGAATAAGCTAAGAGAGAAAAAACATTGCCAAATGGCAAGCAATTTGTTTTTGCTGACTGTAGGGAACATTTTCAATTTGGATTTGTGTTTTATATGAAGAAAATGTGAAAATAATAAAACACAGAACCTTAGAATCCAAACTCAATCCCCAAAGAAACCTTGCAACAACTACAGACCAAATCTAATGTCAATTTGGGAGTCTTTATCTAAATGGAAATGTGAACTAAATATGCAGATGGCCTTTTACATCACAGGTTTGCAAATCTCTTCTATGGGAAGTGATTTCAAGTGGGCCATCGACAGTCATAGTTCTTGACCCATAAGATCATTTACAATAAAGCTCCTTCCTATATCTCTTTATGCCACCCCTACCCTCCTCCCGTCTATGTTCATTAGATGGAAATAGCGTAGTTACTCACCTGTAACAGGTGTTCTCCAGGGATGGCAGGAATCAGTCCTCACTTATGGGTGACATCGGCACCAACTGAGCCTGCACAGATCATTTCCCCCAACTTTCAAAGAAAACCTTTGGGAATGCCACCACACATGCTCAGTCAGGTGCCATAGCTAGAGCCCTACCAAGAAGATGGCAAAAATGGACAGCAACTCCAAGGGGAGGAGGGAAGGTTATGAGGACCAATTCCTGCTGTAACTGGATAACACCTGTTACAGGTGAATAACTATGCTTTCTCCAGGAACAAGCAGGAAGTCAATTCTCACATATGGGACTCCCTAGCTACAGGCTACCAAGGACCTGTAGGAAAAATCATGGCAGAGCCATGAGCAGTCGCCAGTGAAAAAGGCGGCAGCCTGAGGACCCCAAGTCCCTGGGTGGCCACGCTCCCAGTAGCTCGAACAAGAAGGGTCAAAGGGCAAGAGCTGCTTAAATCCCGAGCAGGTTACGGAGTACGACCTGGCCGAAGGTGCTATCACAACAGGACTCCCTCTCCAGACAGTAATGCATCACAAAGGTGTGAGTGGAGGACCAAGTGGTGGCCTGGCAGATGTCCTTCAGCAGCAACGAGCACAGACTAGCAACCGATGTCGCCATCGCTCAGACACTGTGCGCCATGACTTGGCAATCCAGGGGAAGCCCAGCCTGGGCAAAGGCGATTCAGTCTGCCACCCAGATGGACGAGGTTCGCCTGGTGATAACAAACCCCAGGCGGCTGGGGTCATAGAAGACAAAGAGCTACCTGGATCTGCAGTGGTCCCGGGTCCGCTGCAGGTAGCAGAAGAGAGCCCTCTTACAGCGTGTGGAGAACTGCAGCGTGTGGAGAACTGCAGATGCCCAGTCGGCGTGGGGCTTTGGAAAGAAGGTGGGCAGCACTATTTTCTTGGTTGAGATGGAAATCTGAGACAACCTTCGGGAGGAACTTGGGGTGAGAACAAAGGACCACCCTGTTCCTGTAGAACCTCGTGTACAGGGCCTCGGCCATCAGCGCCTGGAGTTTGCTGACTCTCCGGGCAGAGGTGAGAGCCACCAGGAAGGCTACCTTCCATGACAGGTGCCGTAGCAAGCATGTATCCATGGGCTCAAAGGTGGCTTGGTGAGTTGCATGAGGACCACACTGAGGTCCCATTCTGCAGGTGGAGGGCGGGTAGGGGGCCTGGAAAGGAGCAAGTCCTGCATGAAGCGGGAGACCAGCGGTTGCCCCGAGAGAGGTTTCCCTCGATGGAGTGGTGGTTTGCTGAGATGGCATTCAGGTGAACCCTGACTGAGTTAGACTTCAGCCCAGCCTGCAAGAGGTGAAGAAGGTACTGCAGGACCAATCGGGTGGGGCAGGAAAACGGGTCTGCTCGGACCTGCAAGCACCACACCAAGAATCGGCACCACTTGAAGGCGTAAGTCTGCCTGGTCGAATCCTTCCATGAGGCCAGAAGAATGTCCTTGATCTCCATAGGGAGATGGTAGGCGGCTAGGGTGACCCACTCAGCCGCCAAGCTGTGAGAGAGAGACCTCAAATTGGGGCAAAGCAGCAGACCCCCCCCCCCCCATCGTCAGCAGCCCCAGCGAGTTCCCTAGAGGAACTGGGAGCTCCATTGAGGGTTGAGTAACAGAGAACCACGCTTGCCTGGGCCACTTCGGTGCCACGAGGATCACCGAGCAGCATGGGGGGAACGAAGGCATACAGCAGGCCAGTGGTCCATGACAGGAAGAAGGCATCCAGTGCCATCCTGCCTGAGTGAGGGAGGGGACCACAGAACCAGGGGAGCTGCGAGTTCACAGGGCTGGCAAAGAGGTCCAGGTCTGGAGTCCCCCAATGCTGGAAGAGCCCCTGCACCGTCCGGGGACACAGGCACCACTCGTGTGGCTGGAGGACCCTGCTTAGCCGGTCTGCCAAGGCATTGTCCTGGCCTGGGAGATAGGTGACTTGAAGGGTGATGCCCAGGCTCACTGCAAAAGAGCACAGAGCCATCGCCTCCAGGCAGAGGCTGTAAGAGCCGGTGCCCCCTTGTTTGTTCACATAGAACATCGTGACCTGGTTGTCCGTCTGGACAAGGACCGCTCGGTGCTGCAAGTGGTGCCAGAAGGCCTTGAGCGCGAGGACGACGGCTCGGATCTCCAGCAGACTGATCTGCTGCCGAGCCTCCTTGGGGGACCAAGTCCCCTGTATGCGCAGTTCCTCGCAGTGGACGCCCCCAGCCCAACAGGGAGTCATCCGTCATCAAGAGAACCTGATGCACTGGGGTCTGGAAGGGCATGCCTCGAAGCAGGTTCTGTGCATCCCACCACCAGGTCAGGGACTCCGAGCAAGATGGGGTCTCTAAGACGGGCTGTCGCCTGAGTCCACTGTATGTGGAGGTACTACTGTGCCGCCCGCATGCTGAAGCGGGCGTGGGGTTCGACACAGACCGTGGAAGCCACGTGGCTGAGAAGGCAAAGCATCGACAGAGCAGAGACCACGCTGTGGTGTTGCACATCGGACGCTAGGGACACGAGACGGTCTGTCCTGTCCTGGGGAAGGAAGGCAGGCCATGGCCGGCAGTGTGTCCAAGCGGGCCCCGATGAACTCTAGGGACTGCACCAGAGAGGTGGGATTTGGGGTAACTGATCATGAATCCCAGGTGCTCCAGAAGGTGAATGGTGCGGTCTGTAGCCTGACGAACCTCGAAGGCCGTGCCTCCTGTCATGAGCCAGTCGCCTAGATAAGGGACAGGCAAAGGTACCCTGCAACCTAAGATAGGCTGCCACCATGACCAGGCATTATGTGAAGACCTGCGGGGTGGAAGCAAAGCCGAAGGGGAGCACCCTGTACTGGCAGTGGTTCCCCTGTACCATGAAGCGGAGGTACCTTCTGCTTGGGATGGACAAGGATGTGAGTATAAGCATCCTTTAGGTCCAAGAAGCATAGCCAATCGCCCTGCTGGAGGGTGCAGCAGCAGTCTTCCAAGGGAAAGCATCTTAAACTTCTCCCGCACCAGGAACTTGTTTAGCTTCCACGGGTCGAGAATGGGTCGGAGACCACCTGTTCTATTCGGGACGAGGGAGTATTAGGAATAAAACCACCATCCTCTGAGGTGCGGTGGGACTGGTTCCACTGCCCCGTCATTGAGGAGGCCTACTAGCTCCTGAGTCAGAAGAGCCTGGTGCAGAGGAAGCTGCTGTGGCTCCCCGGGGAAGTACTGAGTGGGGAGCTAGTCCAGATTGAGGAGATAGTCCTCCCGTAAGACCTGGAGAACCCAGGTGTCTGTGATAATGAATTCCCACCTGGACCAGACACCCCCATCTGGCAGCTGATTTGCCAGTGAACGAGAGGCTATGCCGATGGCATCAAAACCCCGAGGCTGGCTGAGCCAGCGCCAGTGGTTGGGTCTTGGGACCCTTTGACTTGCGAGGGCCGTGGGCTGCGCTTTTACCCTGGCCTCACTGGGTGGGGGTCGACGCCGGCAGGTAGAGTAGATAACCTCTATATGGAAACCCCTTCTGGTGGAAAAAAGGCTTCTTGCCCTGCTGTTTCTTCTTAGGGAGGGAGGTCTTTCGGGAGAGGTGAGTACGGGTCACATACTCCGTCTCAATCTCCGCTGCCTTGTCCTCCGTGAGCTTGCAAAACAGTTGCTCCCCAAGGCAAGGAACATCTTAGCAGTTTCTCCTGGACCCACTGTTCCAGGTCTGAGGATTGGAGCCAGGACTGTCGGCGGGCTCCAATACCAGCAGCTGCCACCTGGGCGGAGGACTCGAAGCCGTTGTATGCTGCCCGTGAGAGGTACTTAGAACACTCTCCAACGAACTTCGAGAGGGTCTGGAAACGGCGAAGATGGTCTCCATCAAGGCTTGCCACAAGACCTTTGAGCTCCTTAGCGAGGTCACTGAGGAACATCCTAATGTACAATTGGTAAACTGAATGTGGCATGCCAGCATGGAGCCCTGGTAAGCCTTGCACCTGAGGGCATCGAGGGTACGAGACTCTCTGCCCGGTGGGACCAAAGAATGAGTCTTCGGGCTCTTTTGCTTCCGCATGGCCGATATGACCACCATCGAGGTGTGGGGAAGCTGGGCTTTCCGAAACCCCAGTCCCCGCTGGACTCTGTACATAGCATTTAGGCACTTGCTAACAATAGGGACGGAAGCTGGGATCTCCCACATTTGGAGGAGTCTGTTGAGAATGGAGGGAACCGTGACCATGAGGGTCTCCTTTGGAGGAGCCTCATATTGAAGGGTATCGAGCTCCTCTGTGTGGGGCTCTTCCTTTGACTCTGTGGTGAGTGCCAGGGCCTACACCATATCCCAGTCGAACTCCAAGAAGAAGGTGCCCTTAGGAGGGGACCGACACCTCTGGGCCAGCGGAGAGGAATCCAAGGGAAGGTCCTGGTGGGACCAGGTTTCTGGGGAGATGTCCCCGTCGGATTCCCAGTCCGAGTAGTCCGTGGAGGACTCAGGGGTCGGGCGGACCAAGAAGGGTCTATGACCCATGCCAGGCTCCCGAGGCCGAAGCCTGCCCGGAGCCAGAGGCGCTCGCCCACAAAGATCTTGCTGCCCAAGGACCGGGACATTGATAGAGACCCTCACGAGGCCTCTGGCTCTCAGGGGTGACTGCAGCAGTCCAGGGAGTCCTCAAAGTCAAGGTCCCTGCAGTCTCAAGGTGAGCAGCGAGGAACTCAGAAATGCTCAGTTCCAAGGCCAGCATTCGGGCCTCCCACTTGGGAGTGAGGTCCTTCGACACTGACACCGGGGTGACCGGGTCGGGTGTCAAGGAGGAGACGTGATTCTTGCCGGGACAACCCTCGGGAGACTGGGCGTCAACCCCGGAGGCCTCTGTATCAGTTCGAGGTACCTTCCTGGGTCGCTTCCTCTCTGACTCTGGGAGGGGGGCTGAGAGGCTGGGCGCGTGACCACTCACACTTGTCTGGTACCCCCATCAATGTCCTCGTGGCCACCTTCTTCTACTCGAACTCCGGTGATCCCTGGTCGGAGTGCCGCCAGGCCAGAGGGGGAGCCTTAGGGAACTCCAGAGGTTGCAGGACCATGGAGCGGGAGGCTACTGGGGCTGCCTTACATAAGAGATCATCCAGCTTCTGCTTAAGACTCTGGATGGCCTTGGAGGACATCTTCTTGCAGAGGGAGCATTGCTCCGGATCATGGTCAGCTCCCAGTCACCTGAGACAACAGTCATGGGTGTTCGTGAGCAACATGTTCTTAGAACACCTATCACATTTCTTTAAACCAGAGGCCATTGGGGCAAAAAGGACCCTGGCAAGGTCAAAGATCCTCAATGCGGCCAGCAGTTAAGAAGGGCAAAAAAAAAGAATCCCGAGATTGAGAGCCTAATCAGTGGAGCTCGGGATGGGAGGAAGAGGACCGGAGAAGGCCAGAGAGGCAAAACAGAATTTTAAAAACTTTTCCCGGGGATGATGTCCCAACCTTGACATCTTAATTCTGATCTCCATGTCCAAAGGACTCCACGGAAAAAGGGAGACCAAGTAAGATGGCACCCTTGGGTGGGAAAGGGACCATATATGCGTGATGGTATTCCCAAAGGCTTTCTTTGAAAGCTGGGGAAATGCTCCGCGCAGGCTCAGTCAGTGCCAACGTCACCCATTTGTGAGGACTGACTTCCTGCTTGTTCCTGGAGAATATCTGGTTATTCCATCGCCTGCTAGGGCTAAATTTGAAACTAGAAAAACTGCACTCTTCTTTGTTGGTCCCTCCCTATAGAATGGACTTCACCTTCTGACTGCCTAGAACCCAACTTTAAGAAATTTAAAACCTTATTAAAAACTTACTTATTCAGCGAAGCGTTTGCAGCAGGGGTGGTCTAGCAACCTTGCTGTGACAAAACTGCACTAGATGTTACAGCATTCTTTCTACTGATCTTTGTTGTCTGTCTGGGTAACTTTCCTATCATTTTTGGAATTCCTTTCTTGTTTTCATTCTGGATGCCTTTTTAATTGTAAACCGCTCTGCATGTTTGTAAATAAAGGAATATCAAATGTAATAAAACTAACTATAACTAAAGGGCACACCATTAGCATGCATTTCAGCCACAAAACTAGCACGGAGGCCCATGATAACTTTAGAGATGTTTTTATCCATCCCCCTGCATCGGTAATGTACCACACTAACAAGCACATAAGTGCAAGTACTGCCACCCCTTGAGGTGGTCTTAAATGCACTTACGCTAATGGCTACATTGAAGGTTAGCATTCACCCATAAAGTCCGCACTAAGCACAATGCACCATCAATGCCCACAATATGCCCCAAAACCTGGTTAACATGGGATTTTCATAGCAAGGCTCCAAGCTAACAATGCAGCAAGTCATTAGCACCAGTTTAGTAGACAAAGAGTAGTTACTCACCTGTAACAGGTGTTCTCCAGGAGCAGCAGGAATCAGTCCTCACATATGGGGTGACGTCGGCGCCGTCGGAGCCGCCGTGCGGAGCATTTCCCCAGCTTTCAAAGAAAGCCTTTGGGAATGCAGCGCCCATGCGCTGTCCCTCTCCCGCCCAAGAGTGCCATCTTGCTCAGTCTGATGACATAGCTAAAAGACAGCAAAAAAACAAAATGAACTATATGACTGCAACTCCAGGGGAGGAGGGAGGGTCGTGAGGACTGATTCCTGCTGCTCCTGGAGAACACCTGTTACAGGTGAGTAACTACTCTTTCTCCAGGACCAAGCAGGAAGTCAGTCCTCACATATGGGACTCCCCAGCTCTAGGCTACTGGGAACCCCAAGCTGAAAAAATGGCTCCCTCTCAAGAGCCTTAGCATCCGTGATAAGAAAATCCTCTGATAACGCCTCCGTACGGTAGCCCAACACAAGGGCCGGAGGGTAGGAGTTGCCTAAACCTCAAAGAGATTTCGGAGAACAGCCTGTCTGAAAGCACTGTACCTTCGGGACTCTCTCTCGAGGCAGTAGTGGACTGTAAAAGTCTGGCTTGAAGACCAAGTAGCGGCCTGGCAGATGTCTGCCAACAGAACAGAGCGGAGATGAACTACTGACACGGCTTTTGCCTTAACACGGTGGGCTGTGACTCGACCCTGCAAGGGGAGGTCGGCTGCCTTGTACGCCCAGGCGATACAATCTGCTACCCAAATGGACAATGTACGCTTGGAGACAGGTAACCCCAGTTTATTAGGGTCAAAGGAGATGAAGAGCTGAGTAGCCCTTCGATATCCCTGCGTACGTTCTATGTAAAAAGACAACGCCCTCTTACAGTCCAGTGGTATGCAAGACTGTTTCAGCCCGGCTGGTATGCAGCCTGGGAAAGAAGGTTGGAAGGACCACCTCCTGGTTGAGGTGGAAAGAGGAGACGACTTTTGGAAGGAACTTCAGGTGGGTCCGTAAGACCACCCTGTTCCTATAGAACAGTGTGTATGCTCTATCAGAAACCAGAGCTTGTAGTTCACTCACACGTCTGGCCGAGGTAAGAGCTACCAGGAAGAGCAAATGGCAAGTAGCCATCGGCTCAAACAGTGGGCGAGTAACTTGCTGCAAGACCACGTTCAAATCCCACTCAGTCGTCGGACGACGAACTGGAGGCTTGAGAAGCAGACCTCTGAGGAAGCGGGACACCAAGAGGTGAACCGACAGAGACTGGCCCTCCACCAGTGAGTGGTGCACTGATAGAGCACTGAGGTGGACCCGAACAGAGTTAGACTTAAGACCTAGGTCTGACAGGTGAAGTAGATACTGCAGTACTACTGGCACAAGGCAGGAGAAAGGATCTTCATTGCGCTGAGCACACCATATTGGGAACCTACGCCACTTGAGGGCATAGGACTTTCTGGTGGATTGCCTCCTAGAGGCCAAAACCACCTCTTTAGGTAGAAGTAAGGGATCTAGCACTATCCTTTCAGCAGCCCGGCCATTAGATTGAGGGACCTGAGATTGGGGTGCAGAAGGGAACCCTGATCTTGAGACAGGAGATTGTGTTGCAACCCCAGAGGGAAAGGAGTTTCCACCGCCAACTGTAGTAGAAGTGGAAACCACGGTTGCCTTGGCCATCTGGGGGCTACCAGAATCACCAAGGCCTTGTCCTGGAGAATCTTGAACAGAGTTCGGGCCACCAGGGGCTTGGGAGGAAACGCATACAGGAGGCCCGTAGACCAAGAGATCAGAAAAGCATCTGTTGCCATTCTCAGGGGATGCAGCTGTCTGGAGCAAAACCTGGGCAGACGGTTCAGTGGACTTGTAAAGAGATTGATGGATGGAAGTCCCCAGCGGAGGAAGATCTGCTGGACCACCAATGGATTCAACTGTCATTCGTGGGGCTGGAGAATCCTGCTTAGCTTGTTTGTCCGTTAAGAAGTTCTCCTGACCAGGTAGATAAACTGCTTTGAGAAACATGCCTTGTTTGACTGCAAAGGAGCAAAGGGCCTGCGCCTCCTGACATAGGAGCCTGGACCCTGTGCCCGCTTGCTTGTTCACATAGAACATTGCTACCTGATTGTCTGTCTGAACTAAGACAGACTGGTGAGAGAGGGCATGAGAAAAAGTCTGTAGAGCCAAGCGGATTGCCCGCAGCTCCAAAAGATTGATCTGCTGCATGGCCTCCAGAGGAGACCAGAGGGCTTGAGTGCACGTATCCCTGGCAATGTGCACCCCAGCCCTTTAAGGAAGCATCGGTCGTCAGCACCCTTGTGTGTGCTGGGACCTGAAAAGGTACCCCACTGAGCAGGTTTGGGAGATGTAGCCACCACTTCAAGGAGTTCAAAACTGGTCTGGACACCTTTACTCTGTCTCGGAGGTCGCCTGTGGCCTGCGCCCACTGAACTCTGAGGCACCACTGAGCAGTCCGCATGTGCAGACGTGCATTCGGTGTCACATGTACCGTGGATGACATGTGGCCCAGGAGCCACAGGAAGTGCCTGGCAGAGACCTGAGAATTGCTGTGGAACTGGTTGGCCAAGTCCATCAGTCTGAGGGCCCTGCCCTTGGGCAAGTAAGCTCTTGCCTGCAGGGTGTCTAATCTTGCCCCTATAAGCTCTAGGTTCTGTGAGGGGAGCAAGTGGACTTTGCGTAGTTTATGACAAAGCCCAGATGCTGAAGAAGAGACAGCGCGAAGAGTGGCTTGTCTGGCCTCCTGGAGAGACTGGCCCCTGATGAGCCAGTCGTCCAGGTATGGGAAGACAAAAATTCCCTGATTCCTGAGATAGGCCGCCACCACTGCCAGGCATTTGGTGAAAACTCTGGGGGCGGAAGTTAGGCCAAAGGGAAGTACTCTGTACTGAAAATGGTTTCCTCCCACCACAAATCTGAGATATTGTCGGTGGTCTGGATGAATGAGGATGTGAGTATAAGCATCCTTTAGGTCTAAGGAGCATAGCCAGTCTCCCTGCTGGAGGGTAGGGCAGCAGTATCCCAAGGGTAAGCATCTTGAACTTTTCCCTCTCCAGAAACTTGTTTAGGTTTTGCAAGTCTAGGATAGGCCGGCGGCCTCCTGTCCTTTTTGGTACCAGGAAGTACCTGGAGTAGAAGCCATGCCCTTCCAGGTGGTGAGGCACTGGTTCCGCCGCTGGTTCCTTTAGAAGACTTGCCAACTCCTGAAGGAGGAGGAGGTTTCTGTGCAGAGGGAGTCTTGGAGGCTCCTCTGAAAAGTAGGAGGTGGGTAGCTGGTGAAAGTGGGGCATGTAGCCCTTCTGGACTATGCTGAGGACCCAGGTATCCCCTGTGATGGCTGGCCACTTGTAGGCGTACAGGGTCAGCCGACCTCCTGTGCTGAGTGGAGCCAGCTGTGGAGAAGAGGCTATGCTGTGGGCGTCAAAACCCCACTCCCTGCTGCGGAGCCCGAGCTGGTGGCTTGGGGGTCTTCTGCCTACGGGGCCCATGTCCCTGCTGACCGTTGGGGAGATGGAGAGGCCTGATACTGAGGGTAGGATTTTTAGGCAGCACCCTTCCTTGGGAAAAAGGGCTTCTTTCCCGAGCCCTTCTTTTTCTGAGAAGGGGCAGAAGTCTTCCTGGACAGCCTTGTCCTGGTGAGAGCCTCAGTCTCGATTTCCGCAGCCTTTTCAGTCATGAGCTTACCGAAAAGGTTTTCACCTCGGCAGGGGACATCGACCAACTTGTCCCGCACCCACGATTCTAGGTCTGATGACTGCAGCCAGGCCTGACGGCGTACACCGATGCCAGCCGCGGCTACCCGGGCCAAAGCCATCATAGGCTGCTCGACAGAGAAACTTCGAGCACTCTCGGATCTCTGTTGACAAAGCCTTGAACCTCTGCAAAGGTTCCTCGGAGAGGCCAGCTGAGAACCCGGCAATCTCCTTTGCCAAGTCTCGGAGGTACATACCCATGTACAGCTGGTAGGTCTGGACATGGCAAGAGGGCATAGAGCCCTGGAAGCACTTTCTACTGAGGGTATCCAGGTTCCGGGCCTCCCGACTGGGGGGCACTGAGGAGTGCATCTTCTGACTCTTCAGGCGGTGCATGGCCGATTCCACAACCATGGAGTTGTGCGGTAGCTGCGCCTTTTGGAACCCAGGGCTCTTACGGACTCGATAAATGGAATCGACCTGTTTGCTCAGAACCGGCGCCAAGGCCGGTGCCTCCCACATATGAAAGAGCAGCCATTCCAGCATCAGAGGAACCGGTACAGTAAAGGCTTCCTTCGGAGGAAAGTCATACTGGAGGGCATCGAGCTCTTCAGCTCGAGGCTCCTCCTCAGTGTCCGCAGGGAAGGCCAAGGCTTTGGCCATGTCCCTCACAAAGTCCGAAAACCAGGTATCCTCCAGGGGGACCGTCTCCGAGGCTCAGACTCCGGTGAGTCCAAAGGGACGCACCGGGTCCAGAAGGTGTCCGGGGACTCCTCATCCTCCGTCTCCCATGCCGACTCCTCCGAGGAGGAATCAAGCGGCTCTGGCCGTGTGGGCCTCGGTGCCACCCGCCACGACGCCGAGAGTATCGGCATCGACGACCTCGGCCCCGCACGGGAGGTCAGGGGGGACCTTGACCGAGGATCGACTCGAGACTTCATTGACTCGAGGATCGGCTCGGTCTCCGGGGTCGACTTGGACGTCGAGGTCTCGGTGGTCAGGGCAGATGCACCGGTCAGACCGGCGATCAGCACCTGCTGCTGTTCCATGAATGCAGCCAAGCTGCTCTGTAAGGCCGTCAACCTCAGTCCAAGCTCAGGAGACTCAGCAGCCCCCGACTCGGGCCCCGACAGCGTCAGGCCCGACGTCAGCTCCCCTGGAGGAAAGTCCACGAGGACAACTGCACTTACGTGACTCAGGGACTCCGGCTCCACACGAGGTAACTTGGACGGCCTCTCCGACTCCAAGAGCCCGGTGCGGCTGTCAGGGCTATGCGACCTGGCCCTCGAGGATCCAGGAGCCTCCACAGACGCTGCCCTCGCGAGCTTCTTCTTCCTTCTGTGCTCTCGGGTGGGAGACTCCCTCTCAGAGGAACCCCGACGGCGCTCGGGGTCAGACTCCCGAGATGTCGAGGCCTCTGACGAAGTCCGGGCCCGGCCGGACACGGAGTCAGAGAAAATTCTCACATGGATGCTGACAGCTCCGAAGCGCCTTCAACGACATTTTGCTGCATGGGCCACAGGCCAGCAGGTCATGGTCGGGCCCGAGGCAACGGAGGCAGCAGTCACGTGTGTCGGTGAGAGACATAAGTTTCTTGCACAGACCACACTTTTTGAACCCGCTGGCAGCCATCGGGGGAAAAAGGGGCCCTGCAAGGTCAAAAGACCGGGCTGCCAGTGAAAACACAGAAAGAGCACAAACACTAGTCACGAAGGACAAAAAACAAAAATCAAAACTCCGGACTCGATACCGGTGTACCGAGCCCAGGCGGGAAGGGGAACCGGCGTCGAACCGGATAAGACAAAGTGAAAATCGCAGAAAAAAAATCAACTTTTCCCAGGTGACACAAACTCACGTCCGTTGGGCTCCGCGGAAAAAGAAAGACTGAGCAAGATGGCACCCTTGGGTGGGAAGGGGACCGTGCATGCGCGCTGCATTCCCAAAGGCTTTCTTTGAAAGCTGCGGAAATGTTCCGCACGGGGGCTCCGTCGGCGCCGTCACCCCATATGTGAGGACTGACTTCCTGCTTGGTCCTGGAGAACCCATACATTTGCAAAATACCAACTTACATGAGTAACTTAAACACGTAAGTTGTAAAATACAACTGTGCATGTGCAAGTTGCCCCTGCTGATTTTTTCCCACATTTAGATTTGTAAAATGTTCCCCTGGCTCTATGTATTGACAAATGCACATGTACTCCTTCACATCCTTCAGGTATTTCAGAAAAAGCAGTGCCTTTTCTAAAATACCACCATAATTTTGGATGTCCCAACCTTGACATCTTAATTCTGATCTCCACATTCTATCTAAAATTTGTCTTAAAGTGTCCTCTGTACTTGATTTGCTTAATGATGATTATTTTGACTTTAACAAAGCGCTGTTACTCACCTGTAACAGGTGATCTCCGAAAACAGCAGGAATCAGTCTTAACATATGGATATCGTTGGTACAGACAGAGCCTGCGCGGGAACCCCTTCCCCCCAGCGTCCAATTGGAAAGCTTTTGGGAGCAATCCATTGTACCTGCACATCTGACTTCAAGTCCTCTCCTCAGTTGAGTTTGTAGCTCAGAGATAGAGGAAAAAGAACACCCTACAACTTCTAGGAGAGAAGGGTGGGTTGTGAAGACTGATTCCTGCTGTTCCCGGAGATCACCTGTAACAGGTGAGTAACAATGCTATTTCCAGGAACAAGCAGGCATGCAGTCTTCACAAATGGGACTCACTAGCTCAGAGGTACCAGATTGGAGATGGAAGCAGTGGTATCCCAGAGGCTAAAGGATAGAGCAGAGAAGGTATGGACACAAAAAGTGGCCCCGCTGGACTTGATTTCGTTTGGCAAGATCATCGTCAGGGAAGTTTGGTGCCAGGTGAAGTCCAGGATGGGGGGTAGGAGTTGCAGTTAATTCCCAAAAAGGTGCTGAGGACAGCCTGGCCAAAGACAGCAACCCAACAGGAGTCCCTGTCTAAGCAGTAGTGTGCAGTGAAGGTATGGATGGAGGACCAGGTAGCTGCTCGACAGATTTCATCAATGGAGACGGAATGAAGGTTGGCAACTGAGGTTGCCATGGCTTGCATTTTGTGAGCCATGACATGACCTTCAAGGGAGAGGCTTGCTAGAGCATAGGCAAAAAAAATGCAGTCCGCAATAGGGTGCACTTTGATAGGGTGCACTTCGTAACTGGCAGTCCAAGGTGACTTGGATCAAAGGAAATGAATAATTGAGAAGATTTCCTGTGATTCTTGGTTCTGTCCAAATAGAAAGCCAGTGCATACTTGCAATTTAAAGTGTGTAGCACTACTTCAGCTCTAGAGGCATGCGGTCTGGGTAAGAAGACCGGTAGTATCACCGATTGGTTGAGGTGGAAGGGTGAGATTTCGGAAGGAAGAGTGGATGAGTACAAAAAACCACCCTGTTATGGTGAAACTGGGTGTATGGAGGATCTGACACTAAAGCCTGCAGTTTGCTGATGTGGCAAGCTGAGGCAAGGGCAATGAGGAAGATTACCTTCCAAGACAAGTTTTTTAAAGAAGTTGCGGCTAAAGACTGAAAAGGAGGCTTTAGAAGTTGCACTAGGACCACGCTGAGCTCCCAGGCCACCGGTGGTAGTTTGATTGGTGGCTTGGATAGCAGGAGACCCCACAAATCATTGCACCAAGGGGTGCGAAGAAATAGGATGCCTGCCCAGCAGGCTATGAGAGGGTGAGATGGTACTCAGATGAACTGTTAGTCCTAAGACCTGCTGAGGGCAAGTGAAGGAGAAATTGTAAAAGGAATTCCACTAGGCAGAGGTCAAAATGCTTCGGGATACACCAGACAGTGAGCCTTTCCCATTTGAAGACATAAGAGCATCTGGTAGATGGCTTATAAGATGCAAGTAGGATGTCCTTGACCTGTTTTGGAAGGTTGATGTCTGCAAAGATTATGCTTTCAGCAGCCACGCCGTGAGACAGAGGGCCTGTGGATTGGGATGGAGAAACATCCCGTGACCCTGAGAGAGGAGGCTGGGCACATGTCCCAGACTGAGAGGTGGAGTCTGCGCCAGATGAGTCAGCAGAGGAAACCAAGATTGATGGGGCCAGTGACAGGTTATTAGGATCATGGAGCCCCTGTCAACCTGCAGCTTCAACAATGTCTTGGGTATTAAGGAGGTGGGCAGGAATGCATAAAGTAGGCCCTTTCCGCAATGGAGAAGGAAGGCATTTGTTGCCTGGCTGTGCCGAGAAGGAAGCCTCGAGAAAAACAGTGGAAGTTGTGCATTCACCTGGGTGGTGAACATATCTATTCTGGGGGGTCTCCCACATGTGGAAGATCCAAGAAGCAGTTTCACAATTTAAAGACCACTCATGTGGACCTAGGATATGGCTGAGTTTGTCCGCAAAGAGACAGAGTTCGCCAAGGAGATACACCACCCTGAGATGGATGTGGTGTGCAGCGGAGAAGAACCAGAGACAAAGTGCTTCCTGGCAGAGGGGATAAGAACCTGTTCCCACCTGCTTGTTCACAAAGAACATGGCCACATAGTTATCCATTTAGACTGTTTGCCCGAAAGATGGGGTTGAAAAACCCAAAAGGCGTTGGTGAGAGCACGTAGCTCCAGGAGGTTGAACTGCAACCGAGACTCCTATAGTGGCCATTGCCCTGCGTGGTGAGACTGTCTAGATGTGCTCCAGACCAGAGTTTGGAGGTATCTGTTGTCAGGGTGCATTGAGGTGGCAGCATCTGCAGGTGACCTTCCGAGTAGGTTTTGAGGGGGGGCACCACAACTGAAGTGAGTGGACAAGTGGAGGGGTGATGCAGATGTCCAAGAGATGTCCGGTTGCTTGGATCCATTGAGATGATAGAGCCCACTGGGCTTGCTGCATGTGTAGGCTGGCATAGGGGACGGACGGACTGTGGAGGCCATATGCCCCAGAAGGCACCGTATATCTCAAGCTGTCACAGCACTGTGACCCCTTATGCTGTTGGCTAACTCAATGAGGTGGGTAGTGTGATCCTGTGGAAGGAAAGTTAGGGCCTGATGAGTGTCCAGAAGTGCTCTGATGAATTTGAGCTGCTGGAATGGGACCAGGTGCAATTTTTGGAAGTTTAGGCCGAATCCCCGGATCTGGGAGCACAGTGATGGCACAGTGAAGAGACGGATGACTGGCTAATCAGGGGAGAATCCCCCACAAGAGGTAAAACTAAGTAGGGGAAGACGAAGATTCCCAAAGTTCGAAGGTAGGCGGCAACCACTGCCATGCATTTTGTGAACACTCAGGGTGCGGAGGTTAACCCGAAGGGGAGCACACGGTATTGGTAGTGGATTTGCTGGAACCTTTTCTTCTCCTATACCTCCCTATACCCCTCTCCCTGGAAACTCCGCTCTTCTGGCAAATTGCTTCTATCTGTGCCCTTCTCTTCTATTGCTAACTCCAGATTTCACTCCTTTCACTTTGCTGCTCCTTATGCCTGGAATTGAGTCTGTACATCAGGCGCCTTCTCTGGCCCTTTTCAAATCCAAGCTGAAAACTCACCTCTTCGCTGCCACTTTCAGATCTTGACTCACCTGATCTCCTTTGTGTTTCCTTACCATCCCACCTAGATGTATCCCTGTCTACACCTACTGTGTTGTCTTGACTAGATTGTAAGCTCTGATAAGCAGTGTCTCTTACATGTCTCTGCATATGTCTTGTAGCGCTATACAAATGCTCAGTAGTAGCAGAAAACGCAGAGACTGTCTGTTTTGAGGGTGGATCAGCAAATATGTGTATGCCACTTTGAGGTCTAGAGAACATAGCCAGTCATTCCTCTGAAGATACGGCAGAAGTGTACAGAGGGGAATCATTTTTAATTTTTCTTGAATGAGGGATTTGTTTAGGTTCCTTAGATCCAGAATGGACCTGAATCCTCTTGTCTTCTTGGGGATAAGGAGAGTAGAAGCCCCTGCCCTCCTGGGTGAGTAGAACTCTTTCTATGGCCCCCTGAACTAACAGGGTGGACACCTTGACTGATAAGAGATTTGTCTGCAAGATGTTTGCAGGATAATTCCTTGTGCAGGTGGCGGGGAGCAAGTTTTTAAAATGAAGCAGACAGCCCCTTTGGACGATGTAGAGAGTCCACTGCTCTGATGTGGTGCCACCTGTGGGCATAGGAACAAAGTCTGCCTGCTATATGTAGAGGTGGAGGATCCTGCAGAGGCAGAGTAGCTATGCTCTCTAGGAAGGAGTCAAAAACTAAGTGCTGGCTGTGGCTGTGCAGCTGGATATGGTTTCGGCATCTTAGGCTTTTTGGGCTAACAAGGGCCCTGCTGTCTCTGCTGTTGCTACTGAGGTTGGTAAGCAGCTGCAGGTAGATAAGAAGGAAAATCTCTCTTCTTAGGATAGAAAGACTTCTTTGGATTAGTCTTTCTCCTACAGGGATCTAACATCTTTCTTGAGAGGCATTTGAGAGGGAGATCATCTGTCTCAATCTCTCCAGCCTTCTCTCTCCAACCCTTTCCAAAAAGGTTCTCTCCAGAGCAAGAGATATTGGCCAATTTAACTTGAACTCACTTCTCAAGGTCAGATGCCTACAGCCAGGCCATTCTGCAAGCACAGATACAGACTGCTGAAGCTCTACTGGATGACTCCAAGGCATCGAAAGATACTCTTGTAAGAAATTTGGATGTATTCTGATGTTGCCTGATTGAGACCTGGAATGCATCACACTTGTCATCAAGAAAGATAGGAGCAAGGTTCTCCAGATCCCTGGAGATATTCTTGAGATAAATGCCCATATAAAGCATGTAGGAAGTAATCCTAGAAGTGAGCATGCATGCCTGAAACCATTGACAGCCAAAGGCATCTAGAGTTCTTGAATCCTTGCCCAGAGGCATGAAGAATGATTCTTAGAACTCTTGATGCGCCACATAGCAGTTACTTACCTGTAACAGGTGATCTCTGGGAACAGCAGGAATAAGTCTTCACATATAGGTACGTCGGTACAGACGGAGCCTGCGCGAGAATGCTCCCCAGCGTCCAATCAGAATGCTTTTGGGAGCATCCCACCACGCCTGCGTGCTGACTTCCCGCCTTTCCCAACTGCCTCTCCTCAGTTAAGTTTTAAAGCTGAGACAAAGAGAGAGAGAGAGAGAGAGGGAAAGATAGAGATAGAGAAATACAACTCCTAGGGGAGGTGGGTGGGTTGTGAAGACTTATTCCTGCTGTTCCCAGAGATCACCTGTTACAGGTAAGTAACTGTGCTATCTCCAGGAACAAGCAGGAATGAGTCTTCACATATGGGGACTCCCAAGCTAAGATGCCCGGGAGTCCTAGCACGTTGCGAATCTAAAATGAGCCATGTTTTCCCTCAGAACCTCAGGCATCCTGGGTATGGAGGGTAGGAGTTGAAATAAAAGAGGCTGTGAAACAGCTAGACTAAACCAGGACTTCCGGATGGGAGTCTAGGTGTAGGTGATCATAATAAGTAAATACTGGGAGGGCAATATTCCAATATGGACCTCACCTGGTGGTATTGTAAAAGGTTTATTGAGTTTCACATGGATCTGTTAGTAAGAACCAGTAGAAAAACCCTCAAGGAGTACCTCACTGTGAAGTAGTCGTAATCAAACTGTTAGGACAGGTGAAGGTTAGAACCATCAAGTGTGAGAGTAGCCCCAGGGAAAAACTGGGTGGTGTAATGAGGTAGGAATTCAGCGGAAAATGCAGAAGGCTGTATCAGACAAGGCTTAAAGTCTTTTGGTTCGAGAATAGCACAATCCTAGGACCAAAAGGAGATACGTTTGACCAATTTGGACGGACAAATAGAAAATAGTCCTTGTAGGAGAGAAGGGGTATTGAAGACCCCTGTATCTGATGAGAAATGAGGACAGATGTCAGAGGCGTTATAGCCCCTGATTAACTGAAGATCAGTAACATCTTTCCTAACTGATGTTAGATAGGAAAGATAATGATACATGGAGAGCTTCAGAGGTACCTAAACCTGAAGGGTTATGGTAAGAAATTTGTTACTTACCACCGAGATTGCCTGTATATGTAGAACCCTATGCATGCTGGTACAGCATTGATAAGGGTAGTGCCCAGCTGTCAGAGTCATATAGGAATATATGTATATATGAACCTAGACAGATAAGTATCTAGGTACATATCTACCTATGTTGATATGTCGTAATATATATATATGCGGATACATATACAGATATAAATATATCTGTATATAGTGTGATCCCTCCCCTTTCCAGTACCCGTAGGTAGGGGTTAAGGAGTTTAAGTTCCTTCTTTAAACCAATGTTCTGCTACTTCCTGGAGCAGTGCTCGTAGGGAAATGTAGTTTACCACCAGTTCAAATGAAGAGTAGTGTGACTCAGAATGTTTGCAAGCAAAAAGGGATTTATTTCCCCTCCCGGGGTTGGACTTCACAAGGATAAAAAGGTAACACAAAATATCTGCTTTTCTGGCAGCAAAAAGGACAAAATAAGAATAGCTTCCTTCAGCGTGAAATAAACATTTTCTTTCCAGCAAGTTGCAATTCAGCACATGGTTCCATACAGCTCTGTTTCCCTCACAGCCAGCTTGTATTTGCTTCACCATATATTTCTAACATAAAGATATTATCTGTTCAGATAAAGTAATCGTGCAATCCATTTCCTCTGTGGGATAATTCATACAAGGTGGTTCTGTGTCCATTAGTTCCACCTCTGAGCTAGGATTAGTTTGACCAGTTCTTTCTAGGGCCGCGCCCTTTTCTCCAACCCTGAGCCTTTCAATACATTCAGGGTTTAAGTATTGCCTAAAGCCAGTACCGTAGCCCCAACCTTCCAGGCTGTTAAATTCACATGGATTCCTGTAATCCCAGCCCTTGGGCTTACCCTGGGGACCTGGCTGTGGAGGCCTTCCTCTGAGGTTTAAAAATACCGGTTGGTTCCCTGCTGAACCTGTGTGAGGCAGTTTCCAAATGCCTTCCTGGCTGCTTGTAATCCCGTGTATGCTTCAGCTGGTCTGGTCTGCTCCTTCGATAGCTCTCAGCCGGAGCCTTTGACCTCCCTTCAGCTGAAAACTCCTTCCAACTTCTGACTGGAAGTCTGCTTTCCTCTCTCTCCTCCCCCTCTCTGCCTGCTGGGGCCTCCTTATGAGACAGCCTTCCTGGGTAGGGCCTGGCTCCACCCCCTAGCAGGTGTTCAGACTTTCCCTGTGACTCTTTGCTAAACTGATAGCAGGGGCGTGTTTCCTTTTCTCGTGCCTTGTTTCCCTGACAACTGGTAGCCATGTGCCTTTGTTTATCTTGCAGCCCTGCACTTTCTACCTGGTTTTCAAGCATTTCTACCAGGCCAGAAGGACTTGCTATGTCACAATAGATATATACATGTCTCCACATATGTAGGTGGAAACATGCCTATAGAAATATACCCACATAGGAGTATGTAGAGAGAGAAAGGTGCATCTAATAAAAAGAAGGGTAATACCTGCTTGAAGAGATGCAAGAAAACCTTCCTCCCTGGTTATGACTAACAGAGTCAGGAGAATGCTCTCTCTGACAAGGAGCAGTCTAGATTAATTTAGGAATTCTAGCCCTTGAATAACCAGGATGGTTTACGTGAAAAAAGTGCAGATGATATCTTCAGTCTGCAGGCAGCAAGTCCAGGTCCTTTTAGAACTGTAGTATGGTAACTGGATAAAAGACGCAATGGAAATAAAAACCATATAAGGACGAGCTGCAAGAAAAAGAAAAATATCCCTGATGGAGTCCAGTGGAGATGTGGACGAAGCCAGGGAATTGAGCAATTCTTAGGTTTTCACGTGATGTAAGGCATGTGTCCTTTGTTTTAAAAGGAGACCTTACGGGAGATGGTAAAGGTAGGGAAAAAGCTACCAGTCATGAGGGGGCATGACTGGATGAGCCCTTCCTAACCATCTGGGATTATCTGCTAGGAAGATACAAATGCTCTCTAGCAAGGGCCCATAGTGCAGAGCTACTCTGTAGAGTTGCAGAGAGCATGCTGCAGGTTGGTTAGAAGAAAAAACTGGCTTTTTTTTTTTAAACCAGTACGTAGCTTAAACTATTCTGCCAATGCCAAGGGAATTGGAGATGGCGAGGAATAGAAATGAAGCCGATAGGCTTGTAGTAACCTGTTTTGGGCTTACTATTAAGGCCAGAAGGATTGCTAATGGAGGACAAAGCCTGGTTACTTGGTAAATAGAACCAGTGGGTAACCACTAGAAACTCCTGCTGTTGCAGCTATTACCAAGGCAGCAGAAAAGAATGAACAGGCATAAGCAGGAGTGGCAAGACTCCCTTACTGACTGATAAGCTGACTCAAGTAAGATTGAAAAGGGGGGACAACTCTGAAAGGGAAAAACCCCTTACTGGAATAGGCAGAAACCTACAGGGATTTTTAGAAAAAACCCGTCCAGCTAAATGGTACCACCCTTACAGATGAAATGTTTCAGTAAGAGGGTAGGTAAAGACAGAGTTGAAGGAGACTTACGATATGGTAAGTCCCTGGAAAGGTATGATGATACATGCTGGAACAGGAAACTCTCTTATTGATAGTTGTTACACCTCTTTTCCCTCCCAGGAGGAAGAGAAAAACCCGTGTTACTTATGAGCATGATCATCCTGAAAGGTCGTAGAACAAAAAGAATGGAAGTCTGTTGAGAAGAGATCCATGTCTAGAATTTAGGATGGAAACAGTGTAGATGCTTCTATTAAGAAGCAGACTACAGGTTCTAAACCCCAAACAGGAAAGAAAGATGTAATGATAATATATCAGAAGCCCTGCGGATGCTGGGTTTGCTGATCCTGTTGAGGTTGTGGTTTCTTTAGACCAGTGCGATGTTTCCCCTGTTTGGGAACATCTGTATGATGGGCAGAAAATGGATAAAACTTTTTCCCCCTAGGGGAAGAAAGTTTGTTAGGAAATTTCCTACCAACTGGGAAAGAGGAAGGCGTAGAACAGCCTTTGGAAACAGCAATGTCAGTGGTTAACTGAGCAACTTGGAGTAAAGACTCCTTGTTAAAAAGATTTTCTCCAGTGCAAGGAGTATTTCCCAGTCTTTCTTGAGCCCATTTGTCCAAGTCTGAAACTTGGAGCCAGGCTTTACGTCGTGCCCCTATAGCTATAGCAGAAGTTCTGCTAAGACTCAAAGGAGTCTAGGGAAGCACGAGTAAGGAACCTAGAGATATTTTGAGCATGACTAATCAATGAGGAATAGTCTGCTCTTTTGGGCTCTTGAAGAAAAGGGGTCAAAAGCAATAATTTCTTTGTGACCTCTTCAAGAGATAATCCTATATAGAAAATATATGAGAGAATTCTTGCTGAAAGCATGGATGCCTGGAAGGTTTGGCGTCCAAAGGCATCTAAAGTCTTAGACTCACGACCTGGCGGATAAGAAGAGTGCTTAACAGTTTGAACATTTCTTAGGGATAGTGGCTGGCGTTTCCATGAGGAAAAATGAGTAGGCCTAGCAGGCTAGAAAAAAACGTCAGCACTAAGAAGGAAAAAAGTATTCCTTATGAAGGAAAAATTATTAGAAAAAAGAAAAACACCGGCAGTACCGGTGGCGTCGGGGAAGGCAGACGCGACCACAAGAAAACCAAAAAATAAAAGAAGAATTTTCTACGGTGACAGGAAGATGTCCTGCCAGCTCTGCAGAAAAACGAAAACTGAGGAGAGGCAGTTGGGAAAGGCAGGAAGGCAGCACGCAGGCGTGTTGGGATGCTTCCAAAAGCGTTCTGATTGGACGCTGGGGAGCGTTCCCGCGCAGACTCCGTCGGTACCGACATACCCATTCCTGCTTGTTCCTGGAGATCCAGGCCCAACCCTGCTTAGCTTCCAAGATCAGACAATAGGGTTCACTCAGGGTGACATGGCTGTAGCCAGTGGGTAAACTTATATGCATATATTTAGCCATAGAGTAACCCACTTTCTAAAATCATCCTTTATGTATGTCATCTTTGACAGGAAGGTTGTTGAGCAAGCTTAGTGGCTCAGTAGCAACGGAGGACCTGGGTTCAGTTCTATTTTTCAGTTATCATTTAGCCAGAGCTGGGGAGGCTGCAGAGGCAGAGTTAACAATCCCTTAATAGTAGTCCCACCACTGTACAACAGCAAGACTGGGGGGAGGGGGGGGTTACTAAACTGGAAAACCTTTTGCATTTTACCAAAGCTTAATTTACTGTGAGAGTCAATAACCTGCAGTAATTCGGTGCAGCAGTGTAGTGACTTCCATTGTAAAGGAATAATGCAGCTTGCTATCAATCTCACAAACTGAGTTATTCTGCTACCCTTGAGCACTGGGCTGCTAAATGCACAACCCTGCTAATGTACAGCCCGATGCTTCCAAGGAGCCTCTCTTAAAGAGGCAGGTGCATTCAAAAAGCAAGTATGGTCCAGGAGTTTCCTCCCTCCCCATTCCAAAATAGCCCCTCCTCCCCAGAGCCTCAATCATGACCCTTTCCCCCCACTCCCTGTAGGTTACCTCAAGCATACCTGATACAATCCATAGTGGTATATGGGATCCGGACGGGAATGATCCCCGCTCACTGATGATGGGGCTGGCACCGGGTTCAAAATGGCATTCGTGACCACTAAAACTAGTCTCGCGGTTCTGGCACCAGGGTTGAAATTGAAATTGCCATATCCATTTTTAACCCAGTGCCAGCCCTGGCAGTAATGAATGGGAATTGGGGGGGGGAGACTAGGAAGCTTGGAAGATGCCTTCGTGGGAGTAGGGGTGGGAGTAGGACTCTTGGACCATGCTTGTTTGTTTGTTTGTTTGTTTTTTGGGGGGAGTGTTTGCACCAGTTCCTTTAAGATGGTGCCTAGAAACATCAAGCCATGATTTAGCAGCCTGATGTTCTCAGAAATAACCTAAGTTGCACAGTTCAGCACAAGCTGTATATTTGATTTGCATAATAATGAGATGCTTTGCATGCATCTGTATACTTGGCATCTTATTAATAAGCAATGTGCAGCACAGCAAACTAATGCACATTATGGCAAAAGGTGAAATAAACCTCATCTGCTAATTTTCTTTTGAGTCCCTCCAGTCCGGTCCAATGTGTTGGTTATGCTCGCCTTCCAGCAGATGGAGACTGAGAACCACTGGTTTGATGATGTCCTGGTTTATTGTTCCTTAATATATCACCCTTCTAATGAACAGCAGGATGGTTTACAGCAAAATTTTCTAAATAGAAAGAATTGATCATGGTAAAAGGGTCCTGTGCAGCCCTCTTCTCACCAGTATTTCTGTAACAAAGCAGACACCAGAAGAAAAAATTAGGTACACTTTCCTTCCACAACCTATACTCACTGAAGAACCACTCTCAATCCGATATAAGTCCAGAATCAAAGATATCAACCATTACCTTTATCTCAAAGACTTAAATATGACTCCAAGACGGAGTTAACGCACCATGACCTAACCACCATACCAAACAAGCAAAGCCATAGAACCATTACAGCTCAATATCACCACAGCAGCATCTTCGCACATCTTAAAGATGGTCATGCGTCAGAAGAGGGTAGGGTATGCACAGTCACTCCTAAAATCAAGCACCAACCAGAAGTATTTAGGGCAGGTCCTGGAATGGAGGGACTCAAGGAAAGAAAATTAACAGGCCTAATTTCACTGTCCTTATCGTCCCTCCAGTCCAGTCCAGTCCAGACACGTGGGATGTAATAAAGCAGTATCTAACGATGGGAGGGGAACAGAAGAGCCTGGCTTTACAGAACCTGCATCCCAAAAATATGGCATACTCCCTGCCAGAGTTTTCTAAAGCTCCTTAGATTCACAAAGCTGAGGCATAACCCAGTTGTACCACCAAGACACCAAAAAAAAAAATCTGAGCCAGATTCTGTTCACAAAGGACTTAAGCCTAGTGGAACCAAGGGCCATTACTCCTGGAAACAACCAAACATCTATACCAACCAGCAATGGTGGCTTGTGATCTGCCTCATGCTGAGTGACTCCAAAACTCACAAAGAAAAATACTCACAAGCAGAACCTCTGTCATTCAAGCAATCCCCAAGGGACCAGAGATTGAGGCACCTGTGATTCTAGAAACCCCTGAAGCAGTCTGCCTTAGAGAATACTGATGAAAACATGAACCTGCTAGGCCAATTGCATATGGCACCTTCAAC
Source organism: Ichthyophis bannanicus (assembly GCA_033557465.1). Classification (NCBI taxonomy): domain Eukaryota; kingdom Metazoa; phylum Chordata; class Amphibia; order Gymnophiona; family Ichthyophiidae; genus Ichthyophis; species Ichthyophis bannanicus. The sequence goes on from CM066036.1 coordinate 187,971,946, forward strand.
CTAGCCAGACACCAATAGCCTCCTTCAGGCTTCTACTAGAATGGATTTGAAAGGTTCTCACCAACTGTCTCGATAGACTACCACACCACAGTAGGGAACACCTAAAAGCCTTGTGCAAGGAAGAGAAAGCCCAAGCCAAACCCCTTTCCAACTGGAAAGGAAGGGAGAGATATCCTGCCCCAGATCTCTAAACAGGACAATATCGCTGCCTGCACCTGAAGAACTACATCAACCAGAAATCAGGCAAACCTGACAGAGACACAAGTCTATCTCCTCACCACTGAAATGAGATCTCCCTACTAAACCTATTATTGACATGCATACACACTTGCGTTTGAAGAAAAAAACCTGCTATGATGGACAAGGAGAGACTCCCATCCATCCTAACCCCTGCCCTCACTGGAACCCTTCAAAGAGAAGATAATGTATTCCCCCTAATAGGGGAAACTAAACTCCTAAAGATAAAGCTAGCACAACCCCAGCCACAAACAAACAGACTGCTGCTCTAAGAGTCAGAAATCACCTAGACAGCCACTTCAAGCTCTCTAACAGACAGTCGTAGATGGCCATCCACTATCAAATGAAACCACCCAACCGAGTCAACAAGACGACTGCAGAGGTTGAGCAATGGCTACTAAAAACAGAGGACTCTACCCTTTCACACTAAACTCCCCCAACAAACAACTGAGTCAAACCATGGCAGTCCCTCTCGAGCTATGGCCAGTGTGAGAAATTTACCAAACATTTAAAGCGCAAAATTCTGGTTTGCAGAAAAGGTTGCCTGCAGTTACTGTGCGAGCTATTGGGGTTTTGCAAGCAACTGCAGCGATATAAAGGCTCTCTTCTTCCCCCACTCTGGCAAGATACAGCCACAGATATTCCTAAATCAAAAGGAGTCCAACTGAGATCTCCTCCTGCTAGATGGAGATGATCCCAACTGGTGGAACTGCATCTAAACCAAATGTCCCTCAAGGAAATTAGAACTGACCGTGAATGGAAGTTCTCATTGCTGAAGCACATAATGAACCCTGCATGCACTAAGGTTATCCAAATAAGCAACAACTATGAGGGAAAAGACCAGTCTCTATGACAAGACCCGAACTATCCGTAGCTCCCAAGCTCTGTCCCAAGAATCAACCTACCCTGCATCGCTGCCACATTTCTATGACACCCAGAAACTTTAGGAAACCAGTACTGCTAAGTTCACCCCAAGGGAATCAGAGTGGACAGACCTTCTTGCCACACCTGCACTCCATGGAGCAAGCAGAGAATATTGAAAACTTGCTTTCCTTTCTTACTCCACTTATTTTTCTTTTCTTTTTTTCTTAAATTTCATTCATTTCACCATTCTAGACTGGGCTCTTGAGACAGCATGCAGGTAATCTGAGGGGAAGTCAAACCAACCCCCTTCCCATAAGACCTCTCTTCTGCCTCATGAAGGAAGATACCATAATATAGCTTAACCATCTACTGCTTAAAAGAAATTAGGCAGACCAACTGCCAATACCACAAGGCCATCTTAGAAAAGATTAAACAGCCCATAGCTTGAAAAAAAGTACATAAATCATTATTAAAGAGTACAAGGGAAATCCACTGCTTACCCCATGATAAACATGGAATGTGTGTACTTTTTTGGGGAAATTGGCAAGTACTTGTGACCTCGATTGGCCACTGCTGGAAATAGGATACTGAGCATTATGGACCCAAGTCTGACTCAGTATGGCATATCTCAGAAGGAAGCTGACCAAGACAAAAGGACTTTCAACTGTAGAGCAGCCTAGGAGCAAGGGTTTTGGCTCCCTAACTTCTCCAATCACCATGGGAAAACACACAAGATTGCATTACAAGAGAGGATCTTAAGTCCCTCTACTAAAGCATGCTTCCAACGCTGAACAGGTATGAAGCAACCCCTGCAAAGCTCCACCTATCTACCACCAAGCTACAAAAGGTTGGGTATATGATTCCTCTAACCTTGCCTGGATTTCCCTTCTCAGCCAGGCAGGTTGTGTACCAGTGTATTGACAGAACATTCTGCCAGCTACGACCGGGTAATACAGGTAATGATCCCACTGCCAGGGCAACCAAATTTATTCATTTTGTATTTTTATACCGCTTTTTCCAATTAGATCAAAGGCGGTTTACATAGAACAGAATCAGTTTCATTTAACAGATTAACTATGTACAGATAATAACAGTCTTGTAAACTCTAAAGCAGATAGCCTGTCAAACTCCACACCTGCTAGCCTCTTTATTGCTAATGATACTGCAAAGAGAAAACATGGCATCCATAAAAAGGAAGACTGCAAGCTTTGGCCAAAGTAAGGAAATTATTGAGCCCAGTGAGGAGCATTGGACAGAGGCCTAACAGGAACACATGCCCTTTTTTTTTTTTTTTTTTAATGTTGCTGTTGCCCTATAACCAGCAGCTGGGAAGCCTGAAGCTGGGTCTTCATACAAGAATATGCAACACTTATTATATTCATCCCGAGGATGGCAGCTGATGTACTGTAGAGCAGGCCATAATACAAAAAATATCCCAACAACACATTCAGCCTGGAAATTGCAACCGAGACACTGATGCCTCAACTAGACTACAAACTAGAGTAGCTACAGAAAACGCAATGGCTCATGAACAAAGCTTCCCATATGAGGTGACCCTTCCAAGAATAAAGGGTCCCCCAAGAAAAACATAGGCTAGCCTTAGAACCACCTCTATCCCAGACTATGCAGCACTTTTGCAAGCACTAAAGCTAACCTGTAGAGAGCCTGCTTCCACTTACTTCATCGAAAATGACCCCAGAGGCTAACAGGCAACCCTTGACTCATTTGAATCAAACCTTCAATTTCCTGCATCCTTTACCCAAAGGTGTCAAAGAAACGGCAGTATCCGCTATTTAACTAGGCAGAAACTGCCCTCACTACCAGTTGCTTGGGGTAAACGTTAAATCACCAGAAGGCACAATAAAAATACACTTGAAGGGCTGAAAAGCTAAGAGAAATATAGTCTGTTTTATTTATCCATTTCTTATCTTCCTTCGTGAGATTTTTTTTTTTTTTTACCTACCTACTTTACTTTAAAAAGGAGAAGCCAATCAAGCAATCAGAACTGCTGAGAAACCATGCCAGCCCAGCCAAACCTTTTTAGGATACCCTGATAACCTACTGACGAAGCCCCTTTACCAAACCATACTGACTTAGTGAAGAACTTTTGTTAAAAAAATAAAACAAACAAAAAAGATACATTGTCCCAGACTCTGGCACCATCTCAGCAGAAACGTCAAACTTTCAATACAAAAAGCCGACCTAAGGACTCAAAATGGCTGTGTGTGTCAAAATCCTTGCACTGCAACAGAAATCAGCTCCCCCCCCCCCCCAAGGCATACACTCCTCACACGTCAGCCGTTAATTACGCTTTCCACTGTTATGTTAAAAAAATAAAATAAAATAGAACAAACGTTGCTACCTGGAATAGGCAAACACCACGGTCCATGGCCCCAAGATGTTACTGCTGCTGATACCAGTGCTGTCTGGGCCATTAATGCTTACCAGCACGCTGCAGAGATAACCTGAAGTCCTAGCTCTGACAAAACAGTGAACTTAGAAAATAGAGTCACACGTTGCCTCTCCCACAGTGGCAGCGAGATAATCGAGGCATTTGCTGGAGAAAGCACAGTTACTTACCTGTAACAGGTGATCTCTGGGAACAGCAGGAATACGTCTTCACATATGGGTACGTCGGTACCGACGGAGCCTGCGCGGGAACGCTCCCCAGCGTCCAATCAGAAAGCTTTTGGGAGCATCCCACAGCGCCTGCGTGCTGCCTTCCCGCCTTTCCAACTGTCTCTCCCCTCAGTTGAGTTTTATAGCTGAGACAAAGAGGGAGAGAGAGGGAAAGGAAGAGAGATAGAGAGAGAGAGAACTCCTAGGGGAGGTGGGTGGGTTGTGAAGACTTATTCCTGCTGTTCCCAGAGATCACCTGTTACAGGTAAGTAACTGTGCTATCTCCAGGAACAAGCAGGAATGAGTCTTCACATATGGGGACTCCCTAGCTTTTGATGCCAGGGAGAGAGCCCATAAGTTGTGTGTCCCTGGGACAGGGCTGCACTTCCCCAACTGGATCTCTGGCATCCCCTGAGGGATGGTGGGTAGGAGTTGATTAAGTATGGAACAGGTGTTTGAGAACAGCCTGACCAAACAAGGCATCTCTGCGGGAGTCCTTGTCCAAACAGTAATGGTCTGTGAAGGTATGAACCGAGGCCCAAGTGGCTGCACGACAGATGTCGTCGATAGACACAGAGTTCAGGTGAGCCATTGAGGCTGCCATGGCTCTCACATTGTGAGCTGTGACATGGCCCTCCAGAGAAATGTTCTTGCTCTGATAGGTGAAAGAAATACATTGGGCAATCCAGTTGGAAAGTGTTCTCTTGGAGACTGGTTGTCCCAAATGAGAAGGATCAAAAGCAACAAAGAGTTGAAAAAAGCTAGAGCTCTTTTACAGTTCAGGGTATGAAGATTCCTCTCTGCACTTGATGCATGAGGCCCTGGAAAAAATACAGGTAGGTAGACCTCTTGGTTGAGGTGAAAAGGCGAGACCACCTTTGGCATAAAGTGTGGATTAGTCCTAAGGACCACCTTGTCATGATGGAACCTTGTATAAGGTGGATTAGCTACTAGTACTTGCAATTCACTGATGCGGCGTGCTGATGTGATTGCAATGAGAAAGATAACCTTCCAAGAAAGGTATTTCAAGGAGGTAGTAACTAAAGGTTCAAAAGGCGGCTTCATAAGCTAACCAAGAACCAAATTTAAGTCCCATGCCACCGGAGGCGGTCTAATGGGAGGCTTTGTTAAAAGGAGGCCTCTCATGAACCTTGCTACAAGGGGATGAGAGGAAACAGGTTGTCCATTTAGAGGCTTGAGGGAAGCTGCAATAGCACTCAGATGGACTCTTACTGAATTTGTCTTAAGGCCTGCATTAGACAGATGCAGGAGATACTCCAGCAACGATTCCAGAGGTATTGAACGGGGGTTAAGACCCTTTGCAGAACACCAGATGGTAAACCTTTTCCACTTGAAGGCGTAAGAACATCTAGTGGAAGGTTTTCTGGAAGCATAAAGAACATCTTTCACTTGTTGAAAAAGAGGAAGATCCTGGAGATCTAGGCCTTCAACAACCAAGCCCTGAGATGCAGAGACTGGGGATTGGAGTGCCACAACTTTCTGTCATCCTGAGAGAGGTGGTCTGGAGCAGACCCAAACTCTAGGGAGGGAGCTTGAGAGAGATGTAGAAGCAGAGGGTACCACACTTGCCGTGGCCAATGTGGAGCTATGAGAATCATGTGGCCTCTGTCTCCCTGAAGTTTGAACAGGGTTTGGGAATTACGGGAATGGGTGGAAAGGCATACAGGAAGTTTTGACCCCAATGGAGGAGGAAAGCATCCCTTGCCTGAGCCCCCTGAGCCAGAGTTCTGGAACAGAACCGGGGAAGTTTGGCATTCCACGGACTTGCAAAGAGGTCTATGTCCGGGGTTCCCCAAATTTGAAAATTCCTGGATACCTGGTCCATGTGTAGGGACCACTCGTGTGGAAGCAGAACTCGACTGAGTCTGTCTGCCCAAGAGTTTTGAGCACCTGGAAGATAGACTGCCAGAAGATGAATGTGATGCTCTCTGACGAGAGCCCACAGTCGCAGAGCTTTGTTGCAAAGCGACAGAGAGCCAGTTCCTCCCTGCTTGTTTATATAGAACATGGCTACCTGATTGTCCGTGTGGACAAGGACTGTCTTGTGGCTGAGCAGGGTGTTGGAAAACTCGCAGAGCAAGGAAGATTGCTCTGAGTTCTAAGAGATTGATATGTAGACAAGTCTTCTGTGTGGACCAGATGCCCTGGGTGGAGAGGTCCTGAAGATGAGCTCCCCAGCCCATTGGAGAAGCATCTGTTGTAAGAGTTGCCTTGGGTAGAGGCTGTTGAAAAGGACACCCCAGCAACAGGTTCTGAGGGGACTTCCACCACTGGAGGGACAAAATGAGGCGACTTGTGTTTGCTATTTTGTCCGACAGGCAGCCTAATGCCTGGATCCATTGGGTGGATAAAGTCCACTGAGTTGCTCTCATGTGAAAGCGAGCATATGGTACCACATGAACGGTGGATGCCATGTGGCCTAGCAACTGTAACATTTCTCGAGCAGTTAGAAGTGGTTTTGACTCTGCTTGAGAAGCTAACTGCATCAAGCGAAGGCAATGGGCCGGGGGAAAATAGGCCCTTGCCCTTGTGGTATCCAGTAGCGCCCCTATAAACTCCAGGGACTGAGTAGGGATCAAATTGGATTTTGGGATGTTTATTACCATCCCAAAATATTGAAGGATACGCATTGTGCAGGTTAGAGCAGTCTTGGCCTCTGATTGAGTGGGAGCTCGAATGAGCCAGTCGTCCAGATAAGGGAATACAAATATTCCCAGGGTGCGCAGAAAAGCAGCAACCACTGCTATGCATTTCGTGAACACCCTTGGTGCAGAGGCCAGGCCAAAGAGGAGCACTCTGTATTGATAGTGCTTCTCCTGGAAAAGGAACTGAAGGAACCTTCTGTGAGTTGGATGGATGGATGAGAACATGAGTACACATCCTTGAGATCTAGAGAACAAAGCCAATCCTGACTCTGAAGGTATGGCAGCAGAGTTCCTAGAGAAACCATCTCGAATTTCTCTTTGACTAGGAATCTGTTCAACTCTCTGAGATCTAAAATGGGTCTGAAGCCCCCTGTTTTCTTTGGGATAAGAAAATAGGGGGAGTAGAACCCTGTGCCCTGTTGTTGAGAAGGCACTTCCTCTATTGCCCCCTGGGCTAGAAGAGGGGCAACCTCCTGCTCTAACAGGCTGAGGAGGGAGGTTGGAGAATTGAACTGGTGCACTCTTGTGAGAGGGGGCAAACTGGAAAAATGAAGTTTGTACCCCTCTCTTATGATGGAGTGTGTCCAATGCTCTGCTGTGATTTGCCCCCATCTGGGAGCAAAGTGACATAACCTTCCTGGAATGGTGGAAGGCTCTGGTCCTTCTAGAGCCAGGAAGGCTAAGTTCTCTAGCAGAGAGTCAAAGGCCCTGAGGGGGCTGAGATTGCTGGGCTGGAGCAGGCCTCACAGCCTTTGCCTTGGTCTGTTTGGAGGATTGCTGACGTCTGGAAGGAAACTGAGCTGCAGAAGATGCTCTCTGACTATAAGCAGGATAGGATCTTCCCTTTTTAGAAAAAGGTGTTTTCTTGAACAACCTTTTCTTAGCAGGAGCAGCAGTAGATTTGGATAGTCAATCCAAAGCAGAATTTTCAGCATCCATTTGATTGGCTTTTGCTTGCCAATCTTTACCAAACAGATTCTCACTTGTACAAGGGATATTTCCCAATTCATCTTGGACCCAGGTCTCCAAATTAGATGCTTGAAGCCAAGCAATCCTACGTGCACCTATAGCTATAGCTGAGGCTCTGCTTACGCATTCAAAGGAGTCGAAAGCTGCACGGTTGGAGAATTTGGAGATATCCTGGGCATGTTTGAGCCCAGAGAGAAATTCTTGCCTTTTACTGTCAGACATAAAAAGACTTAAAGTCAGCAAATGGTCAGTGACTTCTTTTAAGAACATTCCCATGTAGAGACTATAAGAATTAATTCTCGCAGCAAGCATGGAAGCTTGGAAGACTCTTCTACCAAAAGCATCCAGGGTTCTACATTCACATCCTGGAGGATTAGAGGCATGTCTCTTGGCACTTCTAAACTTTTGCATTGCAGACTCAACCACAATAGAGTGGTGAGGAAGCTGAGTTTTATGGAAACCAAGACAAGGAGGGACACGATACATGGTGTCCAACCTGCGAGAATGAGGAGAGGTGGATAGAGGCGCTTCCCACATCCTTAACATGAGATCATACAGAATCTCATGAATAGGCAAGGTAGCTGCCTCTTTAGGAGTTTTAGGATATTGTAGAATATCTAACTCCTTAGCTCTAGGCTCAGGCTCTGACTCTGGGGCTACCGTAATAGAGAGGCCCCGAGCCACCTCTCTGATAAAGTCTTGAAAAGACAAGTCCTCTGGAGGAGACATCCTTCGTTTAGGAGAGGACTCCTCCTGTGGAAGAAGCATCGCTGCATCGACAGACTCTTCAGAATCCTCAAAGTCAGAGGAATCGAAGTATCGTCTGTCAGGATGCTCTTGCAAAGCCCGATACCCGTACCGACTGGGATCGGTATCGGGAATCACTGGTACCAGGGTATCGGTACCGGAGGGCTGCAGAGGGCAGAGTACCGGCATAGATGACACCGATGCCGATGTCGATGCCACCGGTACCGGAATCGATGCCGATGGCGATACCGGAGCCGGTACCGGCGGAGTAGTCTTGCGGTACCGCGGGCGTCGATGCCACAAGGAAAGCCGCCAGACTGCATTCGATAGACAGAATCCTCTGATCCATCTACGCCGCCAATGCCTGGAGGTCGGTACCGGTGGAAGCCACCGGTACCCCAGAGCATGGCACCAGGAGATCTGTTGAGGCCACGCCATCTAGATCATCCTGGAACCCCGATGATGATGCTTTAGAAGCCGAAGCCTCCCGCCGGGGTAATTTTGCCAGTGCAGAATCCTCGAGGGCAAGGCCAGGGGAGTCTCGATGCTTAGAAGGAGATTTGCCCTTCGAGGACCGGCTGGATTTATGTTTAGTTACCTGAGATCCATGTGAGGAAGAAGCAGCCCTGGAAGACATCGATGCCACTGAAGCTGCATCAGAGGGAAACAGGGTACTGAGCTTGGCAGCTCGGTTCTGTCGACCTCTCAGACATCATGGAACAAGACACACAATCTTCAATGGAATGGTCAGGGCCTAAACACTTTAGACACCAGTCATGGGTGTCTGTGACGGAGATAGTACCGCCACATTTTGTGCACTTCTTAAATACTGAGGCAGGCTTTTCCATATTTAAGGAAATGGGTTTTGGGCCTAAGGCCCAAAACTGAAGTACACCTGAAGAAAAATAAATGGAAAAACGGTTGTTGGTTTTTTTTTTAAAGAAAAGAATAAGAACCGGCGGTACTGGTATAGCGTCGAGGAAGGCAGACGCGACCGAAAAGAAATACAGAAAAAATAAGGAAATTCTTCTGCAGTGACAGGAACACAACCTGCTGGCTCCGCGGAAAAACAACAACTGAGGAGAGACAGTTGGAAAGGCGGGAAGGCAGCACGCAGGCGCTGTGGGATGCTCCCAAAAGCTTTATGATTGGACGCTGGGGAGCGTTCCCAAGCAGGCTCCGTCGGTACCGACGTACCCATATGTGAAGACTCATTCCTGCTTGTTCCTGGACATCATAGCCACGCAGCCATGGCAACTGTATGCTTCCTCATGAAGAGCCCGCTGGATACGGGCCCCATGATGCTCGGCTGTTGTTCCATCGATGTAATACCAGTCGTGGATCCTGCACTGAACGATCACCTCCCCAAAGGGGACATTAGCCTCAGATCCTGCACTTGCCAGCTTCCCCTCCATTACAAAGGACATCAGCCAAGGACCATCCGTTAGTTGAAAAGCACTTGAGCAATCCATCCCACCCAAACAAAATCACAGGGCAGACTGCTTTTTTTTTTTTTGGTTCACAGCATACCACCTTTCTCTATGCCCTCCCACCAGTTGGAGGGAAAGAAATCACGATCCTGAACTCTAAATAGCCCCATGACCCCACCCAAAGGTTGAGGAGGAGGAAGGGGAAGTCCTTAGATCAAGGCTACTTTCAGACCGCCTCCAAGATCCTGAGAAGTGGACCCATGGCGAGGGAACTGATACCACCAGGTTCTGCACTCCGGGGCATGCTGCCAGCAAAGGCCAACCTGGTGCCCCCAAATTCTTCATCATCTTACTCTACTTCAGACTGCACAAGCTAGACAACCTCCATCTGCTGGAGGTTGAGAAATACTGGTGCGAGGAGGGCTGCACAGGATCCTTATACCATGATATCAAACCAGTGATTCTCAGTCTCCATCTGCTGCTAGTCGAGCATAACCCACGCGTCTGGAATGAACTAGAGGACAGACGATGAGAAATGATGCATTATTTTTCCCTTTTCTGTGCATTAAGAGGCAAAAATTGTGCATCATTCCCTTAACTCACATTAGTAACTAACCATCCCCTTTTAGTGGCCAGATTTAGACCCATTAATGCATAGTTCCAGAAGGAGCCCTGCTGCGTGGTCTCCAAATAGCCCACTGTGATGACTGGGCTAGATGAAGTGGGAGAGGAAACGAATAGAAGTTAAAAAAAAATATTTTCCACATAGTTGCAAAGGCAGGTTCATGGTACCGGATTACCAAACCCAGTTCTGACGAGCTGAAAATTCAAAAAATGAGCATGAGGTAATTACTGGGTAAAATAAAAAACCTGGGTGCTTGTATGCACATTTGAAATTATACATATAATTTTGGAATTAAGGTGCCATCTAAAAAAATGTACCCCTTAGTTTATAATGTAAAAATAAAAACATTCTGAAATAAGGATCATATATTCAAACTAATATCGAGAAGAAAGAAAGAAAAATGCTTTCCTACCTACCTATCAATTTAACCTCATACATAGCAAAAACCTCTGGTTTAAGGATGCGATTAAAACTTATTTTCTAAGCTTTAACATTTATTGTACTTGGCAGTCAAATGTAAATAACCCTGAGCTATGTTCAATCTTGAGTTCTTAGTACTACATACTTAAATACAGTTGGTCCAAACTAACAATACTCTCAACAAAATCAGTTAACTAAGTAAGCCTTTGAATTTGCTGCATTAACAACCACTCCCTAAGCCTTTCCAGCATGCACATCTTAAGTAGAAGGGCATCTTGATAAAAAGCAGAATCATGTCTATGACTATAATAGTGAGCTAAAATTCAGGTGCTTACCTCTTTGGATAATCGTGTGAACACATCTCCTCCCCTGAGAAAATCCAGTATTAAATAGAGCTTTCCTTCTGTCTGAAAGGCTAATATTAAAAATGAAACAGATGCTTTTATTATTTACAAGGTGATGTTTTTCTAATATAGTGTACAAAATCCATGATGAAACTGTTTTTTGTGATGCAAAGTAAGAGGGAGTTGTATTGTAATCTGGAGGCACTTTTATCTTCGAGATTTAAAAAAGAAAAATACTATATTTGTAAAACATCAGAAAGCTGAGACATATAGGGGCCTATTTATTAAACTGCATTACACAGCCGTGAACAGGTGCTAAGTGCCTTTGCAGTTAATGCACACTAATTCCTATGTTAACAGCTAATGCGGAATGGGGCAGAGAATGAGTAGGGACTGGGCTGAGAATAAGCAGATACTGTGCCTCTCAGTTAATACAGAAGTAGTTATTGTGCATTAACTTAACAAAGCAGATAATGCTGCACAGTTAATGTCAGGGCCGGCCCATCCATTGTATGAGAATGTTATTCGCACAGGGCCCCACGCTTCAGGGGGCCCTGCACGAACTTCATTCTCACACAGTGGTGCTCCTAGGAATGCCAGCTTCAGAGGAAGCCGGATAAGCCCGCGTGAGGCCCCAGCTCACCTCTGTACAGCTGCCAGCATGAAGAATAGCATTTTCCCTCACGCTGGCAGCTGTGTTCTTGTGATGAGCGTGAGTGCCAGAAAATGCACTTTAACCTTTCCCGGCATTCAGCGCACTTCACAAGAACACAGCTGCCAGCATGAGGGAAAATGCTGCTCTTCACCCTGGCGGCTGTGCAGAGGTGAGCCAGGGCCTCGCATGGGCTTCCCCGGCTCCCTCTGAAGTTGCTTAGAAAGGCATGGGGCTCTTTGGTGGGGGGGGGGGGGTGTCTAGGATAGAACTGGAAATGGGCTGATGGAGGCTGGAATAGGACTGAAAATGGCTGATGGGGGGGCTGGGATTGGAAAGGGGGGGAGCTTGGACCTGAAATGGACTGATGGGGGGGGGGCTAGGACTGGAAATGAACTGATGGGGGGGGCATAGGAGAATGGGTCTAGATGGAGCGGATGCTTGGTGGGACTGGAACTAGAAAGGAGCTAATGTTGGGGGAGGACTCGAAGGGGATGGGGCTGGGGGAATGAGGATGGAGAGGGGAAAGATATTTTGTGTGGGAGGGCAGAAATATCTACGATTGGCTGGGTATTGGGAGAGTAAGTGGGGATTGAGGATGGAAGAGTGAAATTTGAGTGGATGATAAAGAAATAAAGAAAGAAATGGAGGAAAGAGCAAAAGGGGAAAGATCAGTATGTTAAAGCAGATGTAAAGAGAATGGAAAAAAATCTAGGAGAGAAGAAAAGAAAAATGGACAGCTAGCAGAAGACACGAAGAAACCAGAAGAAAGTGACTGGAGCAATCGCAACTGAAAAATAAAATGCCCAAACAAAAGGTGGAAAAATACTTTATTTTGAATTTATCAAATGGAATGTCAGCTCTGGGAAATATGTATTGCTAACGTATACGTGCTTCTGTTTTTAGTACAAGAGGAAATTAATGTATAGTTTTATTTCTCCAGTGTTGTACATTCTAAGTTTGGCTTTTGGGGTTCCCAATTTAATTATTGTCTTCCTATTTCTAAATTGTAATCCCTTGTTCTTTGTTTGGTGTCTGTCTAAGTTCTGCATGTGTATCTGAGTTGAGGTATTCTGTTCATGTAATTTCTATTTGACAGTGCCACTTGTTCTTTCCCCAGTAAAAGATGTATTGGTTTAATATTTGCAGTGTTGCCTTTTTGATAGGTAGGCTTTGGTGCTTTGTGAGTCCAGGTAGTGCTGTTATGATACGGTGGGTTTGCTATGGGTTCTAAATGGTCAGTGTTTATAGTACTTCCTAAAGTACCTGGCGATTGGCACTGGAATATAGTAATGTAGACATCTGGTAGTCTTTATCCATACAGTCATTAAAAGGCATGTTTACTAAAAGTTATTTGCATAATGTTAACATGCGCTATTTATGCAAATGAGGAGCCACAATGAGTCTCCATACATGGCCCCACACCCCCCTTGAGATGCCCCTGGTTAATGTTATCTAACTTAATGTAGTTAGCTACACCTACTTATCAGTGATGCAGTTAACACGTGGTAAGGAAAATGGATAAACATTAAATTGCTCCCAACAGTTAACAGAGGCTTTGCAGTTACCGTGCAGCAATTTTAGCAATTATTACATAGTCACTCCAAATTCTTACTGCACTTTATTAAATGGACCCCATATGTTTTGAGGTATAAATGTTAAAAATGCTAAACCCTATTATGTAAAACTTCTATTCGCCTAATTTGTATGCAGCAAGATAAGTTTATCTACTGTCAAAATGCAGAAGTTATTTTTTGGTACCAATTTTCACCATACCATTTTTAAAAAAAGGTATAACCTCAATGCAGTTAAAAGTATGTGAAAAGGTTTTCAGCATTAATATAATATTGCACCTGTCCCTAAGGTATATAAAATCTGTCTGAAAAATGACATGAATACTGAAAATGACGAACACAACAATAATTTTCTAGTATTGAAAGGGATTGCTCATTTTCAGCATTTTCACTGCGTCAATCTTGATGATCCTGTTCTATTAGCTAACTTTAGTTAGATAAATACAGTATAGAATACTACCAACCATAGTGCAATTTGACAATAAATGGATGATTTACTTCTACAAGTATATCCCTCTCCATCTTCGTGCGAACGCGATCTCGAACTGAAAAATAAATATACAGCAAAAATCAGACCAATATTACAGTAGAACCACCAACTGATAAGTTTCTACTTTTTTTATTATTTTAAAACGTCATCAGCACTAAAATGTCAATTTAATTTAATAGAAAAGCAGATGTAAAGAAATGTGTATAGCCCTTATGCTATAATACAAGCAAATGTAGAGGGACAGTAATCTGGAGACAGATCATATACTTACCTTTTAATGAAGCTTTTTTCAATACTTTCATTGCATAAAGCTGTTCAGCATCAGGACCAACTATTTTCCTTACAAGAAAAACCTGGAAGGACAAGATACCTTTTTCTGAAACTGCTTAAATTTTCATAACTACTGTCCAAAATTTGTCTTGAGTATATAAAATTACCACTAGGTAGCAGTGAAGTAGACTAACAGGCTACATGAATCATTATGCACTAAGTTAGCGCATGGCCATGGTAACAATTACTGCAAAGCTAAAATACTTAGCAGGAGCTAATTCACATGCAAAGTGCATACCATGGAAGGGAGAAGGAAATGGGTAGAGACTGGGTGGGATAAAGGTATATTCCACATCTTGCACAACATATGGCAAATTACCTTACACTGGTGTTTCTCAAAATGTGGTCACAACCCCAAATGGGGTCGCAACATCCTCATTGCGAGTTGCAGTCGCATGTTGGATTTGGGGCAGGGGCGAAATCAGGCGGCCACCTCACATCAACTCCAGCCCACTGCTGGTAATCAAAAAGATAGTAGAGACATGGGGCCTGATACAAGAACACATGTCCCTCAAAGACCCTGCTGGCCCCTCCTTCTCCCACCTTCTCTGAAGCGACACATGTGCGTCAGAGGGCGGGACAGGAAAGACCAGCAGGGTATTAGAAACACACGAGTGCTTGTATCAGAAAGGCCCCGTGTTTCTGTCATCTTTGATTAGAGGCGGCAGGTGGCAGGGAATGTTATCGGGTGTGGAAGAGAGCAACATCAGGCCTTACAGCTGCCCTACTGGACTGCTACCTGTAATTGCCGGTATTTCTGCCTCAGAGGAAGGCAGGCAGAAGGAAGACATCCCCAGGGAGGACCCTACAGTCGTACAAACAACTGCGGCCGTCACACGCACCCGCATGTTGCGGCCCGCAGATCGCGAACAAAGGGACATGATCAAAGGGGCTGGACACGCCTCTCTGGTGCCCCTTTGGTGTATCGGAGTGATCAGAGATCTAGATGACTGCCGGGACAGACTGAGATAGGTAAATGGAAAAATAAAGGTACCGCCAAGGTGGGTCCCATAGATAGACACTTAGTTTCTCTGGTGTCCAGTTTGCTATCTCCAGATGGAGTATCTTTGAGCTCCGGTAAAGCGTAGTTACTCACCTGTAACAGATAATCTCCGGGAACAGCAGGAATTTAGTCTTCACATATGGGTATCATCGATACAGACGGAGCCTACGTGGAAACGCTCCCCAGCATCCAAAAGGAAAGCTTTTGGGAGCATCCCACAGTGCCTGCGTGCTGCCTTCCCGCCTTTCCAAATGTCCCTCTCCAGTTGAGTTTATAGCTGAGACAAAAGAGAGAGAGAGAGAGAGAGATACAACTCCTAGGGGAGGTGGGAAGGTTGTGAAGACTAAATTCCTGCTGTTCCCGGAGATCACCTGTTACAGGTGAGTAACTACGCTATCTCCAGGAACAAGCAGGAATGTAGTCTTTACATATGGGGACTCCCTAGCTGCAGATGCCAGGGAGATGGCCCCAGGAAGTTGGCAGCCCTTGCAAAAGAGCCCCAACTTCCTCCCATGGATCTCTGGCATCCTACCAGGGCAGTGGGTAGAGTTGATTAAGTCTGAAAAAGGTGTTGAAGAACAGCTTGGCCAAACAAGGCATCCCAGCGGGAGTCCTTGTCTAAGCAGTAGTGGGATGTGAAGGTATCTACCGAAGCCCAAGTAGCTGCTCGACAGATGTCGTCGATAGACACAGAGTGAAGATGAGCCATTGAGGTTGCCATGGCTCCACATTGTCAGCACCAACATGGCCTTCAAGAGGAAGGTTCTTACTCTCATAGGCAAAGGATATGCACTGTGCGATCCAGTTGGACAGTGTTCTTTTGGAAACTAGAAGTCCCAAATGACTAGGATCAAAAGCAACAAAGAGTTGAGAAGATTCTCTATGTTGCTGTGTCCTTTGCAAGTAAAAGGCCAAAGCTCTTTTACAATCCAAGGTATGAAGGTTCCTTTCTGCACTGGAAGCATGAGGCCTCGGAAAGAATACAGGAAGGTAAACCACTTGATTTAAATGGAAAGGCGAAACCACCTTTCGCATAAAGTGTGGATGAGTCCTAAGAACTACCTTATCATGGTGGAACCTTGTATAAGGAGGATCAGCCACTAACGCTTGCAATTCACTGATGCGATGTGCTGATGTGATTGCAATGAGGAAGATGGCTTCCCAGGAAAGAAATTTCAAAGATGTAGTGGCTAATAGTTCAAAGGGCGGTTTCATGAGCTGCCCGAGCACCAGATTTAAGTCCCATGCCACCAGTGGTGGCTTAATGGGAGGCTTTGTTAAAAGAAGGCCTCTCATAAATCTCGCTATGAGAGGATGAGAGGAAATAGATTGTCCACCTAGAGGCTTGTAAGAAGCTGCAATAGCACTAAGATGGACTCTTACTGAATTTGTCTTGAGACTCGCATTTGACAAATGAAGGTGATACTCCAGTATCGATTCCAGAGGTATTGCAAGAGGGTTAAGACCCTTCTGCGAGCACCACATGGTAAACCTTTTCCAAGTAAAGGCATACGAGCGTCTTGTGGAGGGCTTCCTGGAAGCATAAAGGTTATCCTTTACCTGTTGGGAAAGGTTAAGATCCTGAAGTTCTAGGCTTTCAGCAACCAGGCCCTGTGATGCAGAGACTGGGGATTCGGATGCCACAGCATCCCGTCCTCTTGGGAGAGAAGATCTGGAGCGGATCCCAACTCCAGAGGCGGAGCTTGAGAGAGATGTAGGAGCAGAGGGTACCACGTTAGCCGTAGCCAATGTGGAGCTATGAGGATCATATGACCTCTGTCTCTCTGAAACTTGAATAGGGTTTTGGGGATGAGGAGAATGGGTGGGAAGGCATATAGGATGTCCTGAACCCAGTGAAGGAGGAAGGCATCCCTTGCCTGACATCGAGCCGGAATCCTGGAACAGAACCAGGGAAGTTTGGCATTCAGCGGACTTGCAAAGAGGTCTATATCCGGGGTTCCCCAAATCTGAAATATTTGGGCAACTTGGTCTGCATGGAGAGACCATTCGTGTGGAAGAAGAACTCGACTGAGTTTGTCTGCCCAAGCGTTTTGAATGCCTGGAAGATACACGGGCAAGGAGATGAATCTGATGCTCTCTGGCGAGGGCCCATAGTCACAAAACTTTGTTGCATAACGACAGAGAGCCTGTTCCGCCCTGCTTGTTCCCAAAGAACATGGCTATCTGATTGTCCGTTTGAACTAGGACTGTCTTGTAGTTGAGCTGGGCGTGAAATACTCGAAGAGCAAGGAAGATTGCTCTGAGCTCCAGGAGATTGATGTGAAGACAGGCCTCCTGTGGAGTCCAGGTACCCTGGGTAGAGAGATTGTGCAGGTGGGCTCCCCATCCCACCTGTGAAGCATCTGTTAGGGTGGCTTGGGATAGGGGTTGCTGGAAAGGAGACCCCACCAGAAGGTTTCTGGACGATTGCCACCATTGGAGGACAAAATAAGATGGTTTGAGTTTGTTATTTTGTCCGACAGGCAACCTGAGACCTGTGTCCACTGAGTGGATAAAGTCCACTGGGCTGCTCGCATATGGAGGCGAGCATAAGGAACTACATACACGGTGGATGCCATGTGGCCTAGCAATTGTAGCATTTCCCGAGCAGTGAGACAAGGTTTGAGCACTGCTTGGGAAGCTAGTTGTATTATGCGAAGACAGCGGGGCTGCGGAAGGAAAGCCCTTGTTTGTCTGGTATCCAGATGAGCTCCTATGAATTCTAGGGACTGAGTGGGAGCTAGATTGGATTTTGGGAGGTTTATGACCAGTCCCAAATACTGAAGGATTCGCATTGTGTGAGACAGAGCAGAGCTGGCTTCTGACACTGTAGGGGCTCGAATGAGCCAGTCGTCTAAGTAAGGGAAGACGAACATTCCCAAAGTGCGGAGAAATGCTGCTACCACAGCCATGCATTTTGTGAACACTCTTGGCGCAGAAGCCAGGCCAAAGGGAAGAACCTTGTATTGGTAGTGCTTTCTCTGAAACAGGAATCGGAGGAATCTTCTGTGATTTGGATGGATGAGAATATGAGTATACGCATCCTTGAGATCTAGAGAACAAAGCCAATCCTGAAGGTTTGGCAGCAGAGTTCCTAGAGACCATTTTGAACTTCTCTCGGAACAGATATTTGTTCAATTCTCTGAGGTCTAAAATGGATCTGTGCCCTCCTGTTTTCTTTGGAATAAGGAAATAGGGGGAGTATAACCCTGTACCCCGATAGGGAATGGGTATTTCCTCTATTTCTCCTTGAGCAAGGAGCATTGTGACTTCTTGACCTAAGAGATTGTCGAGAGAGGTCTGAGAATTGAACTGTCTTATAATTGTAGGAGGGGGCAGGCTGTGAAAATGAAGCTTGTACCCTTCTCTTACAATAGACAGAGTCCAATTTTCTGCTGTTATTTGGTACCATCTGTGGGCAAAATGACATAACCTGCCTGGGATGGTTAAGAGTTCTGGACCCTTCAAGGGGCAGGAAGGCAAAGTTCTCTAGAAAGGAGTCAAAGCCCCTGAGGAGGCTGAGCCTACTGAGGAGGCTGAGCCTACTGAGGAGGCTGAGCCTACTGAGGAGGCTGAGCCTACTGAGGAGGCTGAGCCTACTGAGGAGGCTGAGGTTTTGCAGCTTTTGGCTTCTTTTGTTGTCTAGGCTGTTGCTGCTGTCCCTTTTGGGCAGTCTGACCTGGACGGTGTCCCTGTTGGGTATAGGAAGGATAAAACTTTTTTCTTATTGAAAAATTGTTTCTTAGAGGATCTTTTCTTTGCAGGATCGGCATGTAGATTTGGACAATCTATCCAGTGTGATATTGTCAGCATCTATTTCGTTAGCCTTCTCCTGCCAATTCTTGCCAAAGAGATTTTCTCCTGTGCAAGGAATGTTTCCTAATTTATCCTGTACCCAAATTTCCAAGTCAGATGCCTCAAGCCAGGCGATCCAACGTGCACCAATGGCAATAGCAGAGGTTCTGCTTATACACTCAAAACAGTCAAAGGCTGCATGATTAACAAACTTGGAAACATCCTGAGCATGTTTGACAGAGTGAGATAGTCTTGTCTTTTGTCATCAGGAAGAAGGGGGCTCATAAGCTCCAAGTCTCCTGTGACCTCTTTAAGGAACATTCCCATATACAAGATATAGGAACTGATCCTAGCTGAGAGCATGGAAGCATCGACGCCCAAAGGCATTGAGAGTCCTATATTCACGACCTGGAGGATTGGATGCATGTCTCTGCACTTTTCATCCTTCTCATGGCTGATTCCACCACCATTGAATGGTGTGGTAATTGAGTTTTTTGAAAGCCAGGACAAGGTGGAAGTCGATACATGGTATCGAGTCTTCAAGAATGAGGAAATGTGGTTAAAGGTGTTTCCCACATCCTTAGCATAAGATCATGTAAGATCTCATGAATAGGCAGAGTAGCTGTCTCTTTGGGAGCCTTAGGATATTTGGAGGATTTCCAACTTCTTTGCCCTAGGCTCTTTCAGGAGCTACTGTGATGGAAAGGCCTCGGGCCACATCATGGATAAAGTCCTGAAAGGACATATCCTCTGGCAGAGACATTCTTTGCTGAGGAGAAGAAGAATCCTCGGAGAGAAGTACTCTGGTATTGGCAGAGTCTTCGGAGTCTTCAGACTCATCCAAGGATTCAAAATATCTCCAATCCCGGTGATCGTGCAAAGCATGGTACCGGTATCGATCGAAGTCGATATCGGGTTGTTCAGATACCGATCTGTCGATGCTGGAGAGAGACGCATGACTCGGTTCAAGTGGCATGCCCGCCGAGGTCGATGCAGTCGGTACCAGTGTCGGTACCGGTATCAGTTGGAGTTGTCTGAAGCGGTTTCAATGGTACCGAAGCCGTGAGAAGAGCCGCAAGACTGCATTCGATAGCAAGGAATCTTTCGTCTATCGACGCTGCCGATGCTTGTGTGTCGGTACCAGTAGAAGCGGCCAGAACCCCAGAGCATGGCACCAGTAGTTCTGCCGAGGTTGAGGCCTTGAGAATATCCTGGAGCCCCGTTAATGCTTTGGAAGCCGAAGCCTCCCGCCGGGGCAGTTTTGCCGGTAAGAATTCCTCAAGGGCAATGCCAGGGGCATCTCGATACTTAGGAGATCTACCCTTTGAAGACCGGCTAGATTTATGTTTGGTTACCTGAGATCCATGGGAGGAAGATGAAGCCCTGGAGGACATCGATGCAATAGACACCGCGTCTGAGGGAAAAAGGGTGCTAAGTTTAGCAGCTCGGTTCTGCCGGTCCCTTTTTGACATCATTCCACAGGAGAGGCACTCTGAAATAGAGTGGTCAGGACCTAAACATTTGAGACACCAATCATGGTTGTTAGTGACAGAAATGGTACCGCCACATTTAGAACATTTCTTAAAACCTGAAGTAGGTTTTTCCATTTTTAAGGAAAAATTGGGCCTAGTGCCCAAAACGGCACCTAGCACCAAGGAAAAAAAAGTTCCTAGAGTAAACCACTTCAGAAACTATAGTTTGGGGGTTTTTTTATGAAGAAAGAACCGGCGGTACCGGTATAGTGTCGATGGAAGGCAGACGTGACTACAAAAACAAAGATTAAAGACAAAACTTCCTGCTGTGGCAGGGTATGCGACCTGTCCGCTCCGCGGAAAATGAAGAACTGGAGAGGGACAGTTGTAAAGGTGGGAAGGCAGCACGCAGGCGCTGTGGGATGCTCCCAAAAGCTTTCCTATTGGACGCTGGGGAGCGTTCCCACGCAGGCTCCGTCGGTACCGACAATACCCATATGTGAAAACTGCATTCCTGCTTGTTCCTGGAGATCTGGACCCCGCTACCACCACCTGTTCCACTATCTTCTACTTTTTCTGAAGATATTGTGTGTGACGCTGTCTCTATTGTTCCTATACCAATGCCGATTTTGCCGGTGGATATGGGTGCTAGTATGTCTCCACCTTCTGGAGAGGATATAACTCAAAGGCTTCTGGGTGGCTATTAACAATATTGACATTAGGTTGTCTGCAACTGTTTCCTCTTTATGTACTTTCACTCATGGGGTGTGTGATGAAGAAGCCCATACTGAACATATGGAAGTAGAAGAAAAGGATGATTTTTCCTTTAAACAAACTGACAGTCAGGCTGCACACACGGTTCAGCGTTTGCAAGAGAGGCAAGCATAGGGAAACAGGAGCTAGGCTGACACACCCAAGCTCTGACGTAACTGCAAGCCTGGAACCTAATTACACACACCTGTTCAGGAAGGCAGACCCAAGGCTCAGGGAACAGGAATATAAACCCGGGCTAGGAGAAAGCAAGGGGGAAGGAGTTGGTGATTGGAGTCTCACTGAGAGAGCCAGTAAGAGTGTTGATGAGAGTATTGACTGGAGAGGTGGTTGGAGAGACGGTTGGAGAAGAGCTGGGAGGAGACCTTTGAGGAAACCCAGCTGTAGTTCTGGAATTGAAGCAGACAGAGCAGAAGGAGAGAAGGGACAGACTGCTGTCAGATACC
The DNA here is from genome assembly GCA_033557465.1 of Ichthyophis bannanicus. Taxonomy (NCBI): domain Eukaryota; kingdom Metazoa; phylum Chordata; class Amphibia; order Gymnophiona; family Ichthyophiidae; genus Ichthyophis; species Ichthyophis bannanicus. The sequence goes on from CM066036.1 coordinate 187,993,400, forward strand.
TGCCTAGAGGGAGAGAGCAGAGAGACCTTCAGACCGCATTGCTAGATAAAAAGCTTCAAGGAGCTCACAGGTGGGAACCTAGCACTAAACCCAGGAGTTTGCAAAGCTCTGTTTGGGACTGGGAACTAGAGCAATGCTCCAGACAAGAACTCCAAACAGGGAATCAGAGAGCGTTTCCCTACAGCTGGAAAAAGATAGCTGAACAAAGCCAGAGAGGAATCTCCACAACCTCAGGTATTTCCAATCCTTACCATATAGAACTGTGCCCAAAGGAAGCACCAGAGGTCTTAGAGGGAAATTATCCTAAGCCGTATAATAACAGTTTAAAGCCAAACTCCTTAGTTCCAGAGTTTGAAGAGATGCAACAGGACTTTAATGAGAGTGACTCAGCAGAAGTGCCTATGGACTGTACACTATGTTTGGCAGATGATACAGAATCCCTTTGCTAAATGTGTATGAGGGAGCTGAGTGTGAACAAAGGGAAAGAAGATATTTTTCTTTGTGAGAAGAAGCTGTTATGTTTTCTATCTATCTGTTACATGTGATATGCATTGCACGTTTTATGAGCAAAGATTGTGAAGCTCAATCAGTTTAAGTTCTGTAAATATCCTCGAGCAAACACCTGAAGAGTATCCTGATTTAATCTGCACTGAATCTTTTTGTTGGGGAATAAATTCTTGTCATTTTGCCTTACCACTGGTCTCACAACTATTTCCTTATCAGAGGGCAAAAGAACTACCACTCCCAGCAGGCATAGCGGGAGCAAAAGGTTTTATCTCACCTTCTGCAAGGAGCATATAATGGCAACCCCAACCCTCTGAGCCCTAGGCGGAGGGCTGTGGCTTGACAGGTGGTTGAAAAGTTATCCAATTTAGATAATCAGGTATCTAGTTTGCAAAATTCTGTGGCACATGTCCACTCTCAAACGCAGTCTTGTGTTGCTTCTGTCGCCCACATTAAAGATTCTAGGGTGAGTTACCCTAGACTACAGGTTTTGGAGAATAGGGCACAACGAATTTGAGGTTTTTAAATTTTCCTCTCACTCATCTTCTCTCTCCTTAGATTTTGCTTAAAAAGTATTTTTTGGAAACTCTCAAGCTCACAGAAAAAATTGATGTTACTCAGGTGTATTATATTCTTAGAAAGATTAGAGGAGCTAGTTTGAGAAAAGGGAACTTGAATCTCTTACGCCCAACAGCCAGTCACCAGTCAAAATTTGATGGTGATCCTAAAGGACTCAGCTGATATTACTAAAAGTACTTTAGTTGTTACACTGGGCTCAGAACCTGTTAAATTTCAGATACTTACGCTTTAAGCATCAAGATGAGTTATTCTGTGGGTATAAACTTAGGGATATGTTTACTAAATGGCGGTAAGGGAGCATGTCTTTCCAAGCGGTAACAGCAGCTATAAGGGGGTTACCATGCAGTAGGGTGTGCTGTGTGTGTTAGAGGTGTACCGGCATTAAGAGGTGGTAGTGGACACTTAACGGGTGGTAACAGGACATGCTGCATTAAGGTGTCTTGCATGCACCTTAACACAGGAAAGCCTCTGAAACGCTGAAGGGGGAGGGGCAGGGAAGCCATTGGAGAAGGTATGGATGCAAGCACAGTTGGTAGCTGATGGAATTGTTTCACCTGATGCCTGGCTATTTGGCAGTATGTGTGATGAGCATTTTCATAGTCAGTTGGCTGCCACTTTATTATGAGGAGTAATCAGATACAGATACCGCGTTAATAGTGGGTTTTACATGGGAAACGCAATGATACAGATTGAATTGAACACACAATAGAATGCAAAGCCTAGCGAAGTAAGCCCCTGATGAAGGCATAACAAAATACAGCCTGTGTCGAGCCACTGGCTAAAGGTGTTCAATAAAAATATTCTTCCTCTGCTATCCACATTTTGGACTGGGTCAATTAGTTGCATGTGGATTCGCGCTTTCATGTTGGACGCATGCAGCAGCAGGTTCTTGATGTAGGCAGCAAAGTGAGGGCTGTCCATGAGTACTCATTTATTTTATTTCTTTTTTTTTATACCGCGCTCTTTAGAATCAGTGCGGTTTACATGTATACTAACAGGTACTTTTTATTCCCTTGTCCCTGAAGGGCTCACAATCTAAGTGTACCTGAGGCAATGGAGGGTTAAGTAGCTTGCCCAAGGCCACAAGGAGTGGCCATGGGACTAGAGACCCCAGTCCCTCCGGCCTGATGTTGCTTGTCCCCATGGGGGAATTGAACCCCCGGCCTTTCGGCCTGAGGTAACCTGTCCCAACCACTGAGCCACTCCTCCCATGTGGAGCAGTTACAGGAGAGGTGTGCATGTTATGGCTGGCTGTGGCAAATGACCTTTGATGGTCATGGTGGGGCAGCTTACTGGCAAATACATGAATCCCCCTGATGGCCAACTAGTGGGTGCAGGGCTGTGCCATGAATTTTCCAAGCTGCAAATGTGTGTGCTTGCAATGTGTGTGGTGGGTGGATATATGGGATTGGTGTGTGTAATCTGAAAGTAGTAGTACCATGGGGCACATGAAACACCATGGGGGGGGGGGGGTGAGACTGGTGCCTCAGCCTGTGCAACTGCAAGACAATACACCCGACAGAGTAGCATGATAGAAAGGGACAAGTTGAACCCATTTTCCCCATGTGGAGCAAGTAATGATGGCAGAACAGTGCAGGATATGGCTATGCAACAAGTGTTATGTGCCTGAATGTACGAGATATATCCTCTCTACGTTAAGCAGGGAGGTTACAATAATGGGCACAATAGAAAATGCATCCATACCAGTTGTCCCAGACATCTGCTACGTATACATCACTGACCTGCTGCAATGGGCTGCGGCACAGCCCTAAAGCCATGCTCTCAGATATCCATGATGGGCTACCCAATGTGTGTCCATAACACATAGACACGTAGAAGGATGATTGTCTGCAGGTCACAGCAGAGCCAGGACTGTGCAAGGTGGGCAAGTGACCTGAGTAGCACTCAGGCACAAAATGAACAAGTGGTAATCAAACTTTGGACCTTTGACTATGGAGACATTGCACCAACCAGTAGGCTACACCTCCAGACAGCTCTACACAGATGTGTAGAGCCTGCAGGTCTTTGATCAAACTGTTTGCTGTGTGTGCAGGTATAGGTTGGGCCCTCCACTACCCATGAGGCACTGCACATGCAAAACAGCAGTCTACAGCTGATGAACCAATGGAGAATGCACTGATCCAGCACATCAGCTCAGTAAGGCGCACTGACTGCGTGTGTTACATGCACAAAACTGCAAGTCGTGCTGCAGAGCAGTTTCAGCACTTGGTCTACTAAACCTTCAATTTTAGAGATGGTCTCTGCTGGCCGTGCTGCAGGTCCACATCACTGCTAGTGTGTGGCAGGTATTGTCTGCAGTGTATTATGCTTTTCTTCTTGTTTCCTGCATGCTTGTAGCATACTTTAGGTAACAGTAACAGCTTGGTCCTGTGTTCTGCCCATTTTGGACGCTAACCCTCCAATAAAGCACAGTTACTTACCTGTAACAGGTGATCTCTGGGAACAGCAGGAATAAGTCTTCACATATGGGTACGTCAGTACTGACGGAGTCTGCGCGGGAACACTTCCCAGCGTCCAATCAAAAAGCCTTTGGAAGCATCCCAACACGCCTGCGTGCTGCCTTCCCGCCTTCCCAACTGCCTCTCCTCAGTTAAGTTTGAAAGCTGAGATAAAGAGAGAGCGCAAGGAAGGGAAAGATAGAGATAGAGAAAAAGCAACTCCTAGGGGAGGTGGGTGGGTTGTGAAGACTTATTCCTGCTGTTCCCAGAGATCACCTGTTACAGGTAAGTAACTGTGCTATCTCCAGGAACAAGCAGGAATGAGTCTTCACATATGGGGACTCCCAAGCTCAGATGCCCAGAGGGAGTCCTAGCATGTTGCAAGTCTAGAACGAGCCATGCTATTCCTCAGGACCTCAGGCATCCTGGGGATGGAGGGTAGGAGTTGAATACAGAAAAGGAGCTGTGGAACAGCTGGCTAGAACAGGGCTTCAAAAGGGGAAGACCCTGTATAGAGGGCATTTAGTAGTATAATATTGTAATTTGGGCCTCCCTTGTTGGCATTGCACAAGTCCACTGAGCTACATATGGATCTGTTAGAAGAGCCAGTGAATGTGCTCAAGGGGTACCTCACTGAGAAGTAGAGGTAATAAAGTAGAACAAAAACAAGTGGAGGTCAGAACCCGTCAGGGTGAGAAATAGCCCCAGGGGAAAAGATGGGGTAGTATAAGAGGTAGAGCTTCAGCGGAGACACAGAAGGTACTATGAAAGAAAGCTTAAGCTGTTTTGGTTCAAAAACAGTACAAACCTTGGACCAAGAGAAAAAATGAGTCTGACCCAACTGGACTGGGGTTGGAATCAGTCCATGTGCGGGAGAAAGGTTATGGAGACCCTTGTATCTGATAAGAAAGTAAGGACAGACTCAGGAGCGCTAAAGCTTTAGAGTAACTGAAGCTCCACAATGTCTTTCCTAAATGGGGTCAAGTAGGAAAGAAAAAAAGGGTACATGGAGAGCTTCAGGAGTACCTAACCTTAAAAGGTTATGGTAAAGAAAAAGTTTGTTAATTACCACAGGAAGTGGTTATAAGTGTAGCCCCCTAAGTATGCTGGCACAGCATTGATAGGGGTAGTGCCCATTTGTCAGGATCATAGAGGAATGTAAGGATCTCTGAACCTAACAGACAGATAGATAAGTAGATGGATACAGATCTATCTAAAAATATATCTCACTATATCTATAAATATATATGTATATATATGTATATATATATTTAAATATATACACATATAGGGTATATATGCATATATCTATAAAGAGATATGGATGGGAAGAAGACACACAGATAGATATAGATAAGAATCTATATCTATCTATATATACCTATATGAATATGTAGGCATATAGACATGTCTCCAGGTATGAGGATGGAGAGATGTCCCTAGAACCCCCTCCCCCCCAGGGATATAGGGAGAGAGGAAGATTCATCTGACAGCAAGAAGGTTGATACCTGCTTGAATAAATACATAGAGAATTCTCTTTTCCTGGTTATGACTGGGAGAGTCAGAGGAAAGGTCTCCTTGACAAGAAGTAGTCTGAATTTTTTGCAGAATTTGAGCTCTTGAATAACCAGGATGGCCTACGTGAAAATTGCAGAGGATAACTTCGGTCTGCAGACAGGAAGTCCAGATTTCTCCAGAATTGCAGTATGGAGAATGGATAGAGGACGCCCCTGGAGGAAGATACCCTAGTGACCCGCTTATGAGGGCAAGATGGGTATTAGGCATCCTCTAGCTGCCACTGAAGAAAATTATCTCTGACGAGAAGACCCAAGGAGATATGGGCCAAGCCAGGGAATTGGCCCTCCTTTAGGTTTTCATGTAATGAAAGGCCTGAGGCTTATGCCTCAAAAGAGATTTAAGATGAGATGGTAAGGGTAGGGAATACCTGCCAGACATGGAACATGACTGGGGGAACCCCTCCTAACCATCTGGGGTTATCTGCTAGGCAAGATACTGATGCTCTCTAGCAAGGGCCCATAGTGTAAAGCTACTCTGTAGAGATGCAGAGAGCATGCTGCAGGTTGGTTAGAAGAAAAAACTGGCTGTGGAAAGCCAGCAGATAACTAGCTATTCTGCCAAGGACAAGGGGGCGAAGAATAGAAGTTAACCAACCAGACTGTGATAACAGGGTTTCCCAAACGAGGTTGATAACCAGTTTGGGACTTAGCACTGAGGCTAGGAGGATTGCTAGTGGAGGGGAATCCCTGGTTGTGTAGTGAACAAAACCAGTGGTTAACCACTAGGAACTGCTGTATCTGCAGCAACTACCAGGGCAGCATGGAAAATTTCTTTTCCCTCTTCCTTTTTTAGATTGGGAAAAAGAACAGACATGGTAGGAGTTCCTATTGTCTGATGAGCTGCCCTAAGGTAACAAGGGGGGGAGACAACTCCAGAAGGGAGAATCCCCCAGTAGAACAGGTAGAGGACCATAGGGGCTTACCAGTGTAAAAGGGCCACTCTTACAAACCAAATGTTGTCGTAAGAGGGAGGTAAGACAGAGTTGCAAGAGACCGACTATGGAGGAAGTCTCTGACAGGTAAGATGATACATGCCAGTAGAGGGAAACAACTGTCTATTGATAGTTGTTACCTCTGTTTCCTTCAAGAGGAAGAGGAAACTATTAAGTATGGGCATGATCATCATCATCGGCCCAGTGTGCAGCGGCGGCCAAGAGAGCAAATAGAATGCTAGGTATCATAAGGAAAGAAATGGAAAATAAAACAAAAGGATATTATAATGCCTCTATCATTCCATGGTGCGACCGCACCTTGAATATTGTGTGCAATTTATTTATTTATTTTATTTTATTTAAACATTTTTCTATACCGCCTCTTCCAGAGAGCAGTGGCGGTTTACAATGAACATTAAAAACTTAATAGAAAACTATTATTTTACATATAACAATTGCAGAACATTTTTTTAACATTTAACCCATAAATAAGCATCAGAATAAATTAGAAAAGCAGCTAAAAAGCGTGCCGTAACCTAGAACTATATACATTGAGAATTAAATGTGATTATTTACATATGGAAATGATCGACTGAATTCAGTTAGCTGCTCGAGATGGATTATGGCTGTGCGCTGAAGGATTAAATCTAGGTAGGGTCAAAGTATGGTTTTTGTTCAGAGTTAAACTGCGGAATCTGAACATTATCGTGTTGGAGGTTGTGATAGTGCAAAGTGAATAGGTGAGTTTTTAATTCCTTTCTAAATTGTTGGAGGTCTTTGATTTCTCTGAGCTCGATTGGAAGATTGTTCCACAACGTTGGTGCGGAGAATGAAAAAGCAGAATTACTTGTCTTCCGATTTGTTTTTCGAAAAGAATCCGGGACTAGTAGCATGTGTAAGTTTGCTCTTCTTCTGGTCGCCGTATCTTAAATAGCGTTATTAGAACAGGTACAGACAAGAGCCACCAAAATGGTACAGGGGATGGAAGGATACCTCTATGAAGAGAGGCTAAAAAGGTTAGGACTCTCCAACCTGGAAAAGAGACGGCTGAGGAGAGATATGATAGAGGTTTATAAATTAATGAATGGAGTGGAATGGGTAAACATAGTTTGATTGTTTATGTAATAGAATATAGAAAGACTAAGGGACATGCAATGAAGCTACAGGGTAAACTATTTAAGTCTATTATTTTTTCACTTAACGTGTAAGAAAACTCTGTAATTTGTTACCAGAGGATGTAGTAAAAGCTGTTAGTGTAGCTGGGTTTAAAAAAGGTTTGGAAAAGTTCCTGAAGGAAAGGTCCATAAACCATTATTAAAAGGGACCCGGAATATCACTGCTTGACCCAATACAAGCATTGTGAAACCTGTGTCTTTTGGGGAAACTATTAGGTACTTATGACCTAGATTGGCCACTGTTGGAAACAGGATACTGGGCTTGATGGACCTTGGTCTGACCCAATATGCATATCTTATGTTCTTATGGTCCATGGGACAGAAAAAAAGGGGTCCAGTGACTGACCAGCACCCAGACGGCACACCACCGCCACTTAAATATATAGCCCTTACATGTCTATTCTTTGCAGAATCTCAATCGTGCCTTCGGGGAGGGCAAGCCCCTCAAGGACTACCTGCTCAGCATCCACACCGTGAGCACCAAGGAATGGATGATGGGATGCAGCAAGGAATCGCTCTCCTGCGAGATGAGGTCTGGGTCATAGCCTAAGTGAAGAGATTCCCTCTGCAAGAGCTGCAGCAGTAGAGGGAACAGTTGTCAAGGTCAATAGGGAATGATGAGAATCATGGACCCCCTCTCAGCCTGGGGCTTCAGGAGCATATTCATGATGAGCAGAATTGGGGGTAGGCATAGAGCAGGCCTTTCTCCCACTGGACAAGGAAGGTGTCCGGAGTCAGGCAATCGCTTACTGGTCTTCAGTAGTAGAACCGAGCCACAACAGGAGTGCTCCACTCCCACAAGATCCAGTCCACCACCTCCCCCTTGAGGGACCACTCGTATGGCTGAAGAACCCTGCTGAGGTGGTCTGCTAGGTTGTTGCTCTTACCAGGCAAATACATCGCCCTGAAATCCATGCCATGGAGCAAGGCAAACCTCCAGAAGTGAGCAGCGTCCCTACACAGGAGGTACGAGCCCGTGGCCCCCTGCACTGAGAGCATTTGCAATGGCCTGGAGCTTGAGAAAGTTGATCTGATAGAGTCTCTCACTCTCAGACTACAGGCCCTGGGTGCAGAGACCTACAGGTGCATGTCCCAGCTGAGCTTTGGAGGTATGTATCATGAGCTACCTGCAAGGCGCTGCTGGTTGGAATGGAAGGTTCTGATGCAAGTTTCCAGGCACAAGCCACCACTTCAGGGACTCTGAGTGGTGCATTGACCACCACCCCATCTCACAAGTGGCATGCTGCTTGCTGCCATTGTGTCCACAGGGTCTACTGAGCCTGCTGCGTGCATAGGTGGGCCTGAGTGGTGACATGCACCGTGGCTGCCATATGCCTGAGAGCTCTCAGCAGCCCATGGGCTGTGGTGTCGCATTGGGACTGCAACGCACCCACCACCTTGATGAGATGCTGCTGGCGGTCCGCTGGTAGAAGCACCCTGGCCTGAGTGGTATAGAGGAGGGCCCCGATGAACTCCAGTTGCTGTGAAACTTCAGACAGTTGATCACGAAGCAGAGTCCTTCAAGCAGAGTCCTTCAAGCTCAATGGTGAGCTCACTGGACTGCCATACGCTAGTCGACAAGGGGCCTTTTACAAACTAGTTGTCCAAGTACGGGAAGACAGACATCCCCCCTCCCCCAAGTCCCAAGGAAGGCAGCCACGACAGCCAGGCACTTTGTGAAGACATTGGAGCTGCAGCCAGTCCAAAGTGTAGTACCCAGTACAGATAGTGCTGGCCACCCAGAACGAACCAAAGGTACTGTCTGTGATGCAGGTAGATTGGAATATCTGCATATGTATCCTTCAGATCCAAGGAGCATAACCTGACATCTTGTAGAAGGAACGGAAGTAGCGCCCCCAACGAGACCATTCTGAACGTTTTGCGCACCAAGAACAGATTGATGTTGCACAGATCCAGAATGGAGTGGAATCCGCTAGTCTTTTTGGAGACAAGAAAGTATCTGGATCAAAATCTCTGCCTGATCTGGGCTGGGGGAACCAGCTTGATAGTGAGGTTGGCCAGCAAGGCTATGACCTCTGTCTGCAGAAGGCTCTGGTGTGCAGCGTCCTTGTGGTACTCCCTGGAGTTGTACAGAGGTGGCAGCTAGGTGAAGTGCAACAAAAAACCACCTTGGACGATCTGTAGCACCCAGGTGTACGAGGTGATGAGAGGCCACTGGTGGGCAAAGTGGACAAGCCTCCCTCCCACTTGTGGGGGGACCTTGGCAGACAGTCAGCTGGCTATGGTCCTACAGACCCTGTCAAGCCTGCACCCGGCTTGGGCTGGGGGGGTGGGATGTGCCTTCAATGGCATTTTCTCCCTTCGCTCTGAGTGGGGAGTTTGGGCCTTAGGCTGCACCTGCAGCTGGGTTGGAAAATAACACCATGGGCACGGAAAGAAAACCTTCTTGCATTGTTGTTTTTCGCACGGTGTCCGCAGTCTTTCTGGAGAGCCTGGTGACCATCACCTGCTCTTTCTCCAGCTCTTCAGCCTTTTCCTCTATGGGCTTGCTGAAGAGATTCTCATCTCAAAGGAGACATTGACAATCTTGTTGTGGATCCATTGTTCTGGGTCAGAGAATTGCAATCAGACCATCCGCCATGTGGTGATACTTATAGCCGCCACCCTATCAGTGGATTTGAAGGCATCATGGGCATACCGGACCATAAACGTCAAGCAGTTGTTGCTGTGGACCAAAAGGCCTTGAAAAGACTTGCACTGGTACTTGGAAACGAGGTAAGTGAAGTTCTTGATGTCCAGCAAAATATCCTTGAGTAACATGGCCATGTAAGTCTGGTAGGCCAGGATCCAGGCTATCAGCATGGAGCTCTGGAAGCACCTCCTTCTGAAGGAATCCAAGGTCCTCACCTCTTGCATGGACAACACAGAGGAGTGTGTTTTAGCACTCTCTGCACATTTCTGGGCAGACTTGACCACTATGGAATTATGTAGTAATTGTTTCTCGAATTCCGGGGACTTCTGGACCCATTACAGGAAGTCAAGCCAGCAGTTGATGGCCAGGAGCTTAACCGGCGTCTCCCACAACAGCAGCCTCTGTAGAACATGGTGGATGGGAACAATCACTACCTCACAAAGGAACGAGGGCTACAGGAAGAGTTTTAATTCCTTAGCCCTCAGTTCTTCCTCTGATTCCAGAGAAAAAGGGGATGGGCCTTGGCCAGGTCCCAAACAAGGTCCTGGAAGGGGATGTCATCGGGGAGCGACTTCTGCTGATCCAGAGGAGGCAATGAGTCGGATGGGAAATCCTAGGCCCAAAGATCCAACACAGTCTATTCCACATCAGTTTCCCATTATGATTCGGAGTCTGAGAGGAAGTCAAAGTAATGACAAGTCTCCTCTGAGCGCAGATTACATGGGCACATGGGCATTGATGGTCCCCCTTGCGCCCGGCATGCCGATGGCGATGCCCGGGGGCTTTGGACTCCACCACACTGGAGGGGGAGATAGCACCGGCCACCGGCCACCGGCATCGATATCGATCTCCCATGCAATGTCCCAGCCGCAATAGGCAGGGAATGGGTCTTCAAGGTAGGCTGGAAGGAGTGCAGCGATGATGCACTCCACGAAACAAAACCTGCATGCCACAGGGCTTGCACCGCCACCAATTGAGCTTCTAAGGCTCGCAGGGGTTCCCTCCAGAATGACCACCGATGAGGACGTCAATGCCACAGTGGCAGACATTGCTGGTGACTCCTTAGGTGGGGGGACTCCACGATGATTGGGGCAACAGGAGACATCCGGCTGCCCTTCTGGGCACTTGAACGCCATTATCCGGGTTGGGTCCTTGCACCGGGGAAGACTGGCCAGCCGTTCCCGGCCTTCATTGTCAGTCTCACACAGAGGACTTGCGATGGCGCTGCACATGGATCTTCTCCTTGTGCTCCCTCTTCGATGAAGACGGGGTCTCTGCAGAGGGACGCCTCTCTCCGCTCGAACCTTTCTGCTCCGAGTCCTCTGTACTCTTCCCTTGGCCACTTCAGGCATGAAAGAGGGAATCAGGGCTGAGGATACTGAATCAGAGAAGCCAAAAATGGACTTCTCCTGCTTCTCCCGATCCTTCAGCCCTCAAAGTGTCATCTTCATGCAGAGCTTGCAGGACGCCGACTGGTGGTCGGGTCCATGACATTGCAAGCATCAGTTATGGTGGTCAGTGGAAGAGATGGTCTTGCCACATTTGGTGTGTTTTTTTTAAATCCACTAACCAGCATAGACATGCCAAAAAATACCGCCTCAGCAAAATCAAATTGAAAAATGGCCACGGGCAGCAAAAAAAAACCCAAAAGGGGGAAAAACACATATAAAGCACAATAGAAAAAAGTACCCAAAGGGTAAGAAAAAGGCTAACGGATGTCAGGCAAGTGAAAAATGAGCAAAAGTTCATCCACAAGAGCAAGAAAATTCAACCTTTTTCCGGACTGCAGGAACACATCCTAAGGGCTAGGCAGAAAAAAAAAAAAAAAAAAAATGAATATGGCGCAGCGGCAGGCGGGGAAGGCAGGCATGCATTCCTCCCAAAAGCTTTCTTTGAAAGCTAAGGAGCATTCCCTCCAGGACTCTGTCAGTGACATCATACATGATGACTTATTTCCTGCTTGTGCATGGAGAAAGCGTAGTTACTCACCTGTAACATGTTTTCTCCAGGGACAGCAGGAATCAGTCCTCACATATGGGTGACATCGGTGCCAACGGAGCCCTCGTGGAAGCATCTCCCCAGCTTTCAAAGAAAGCCTTTGGGAGAAGCCACCATGCATGACTGGTCCCCTTCCCACCCAAGGGTGCCATCTTGGTTAGTAAGGTGCCATCTTGATTAGTGGAGTGCCATAGCTAAAGGCTAACCAAGAAGATGGCCAAAAATGAACAGCAACTCCAAGGGGAGGAAGGAGGGTTGTAGGACTGATTCCTGCTGTCCCTGGATAACACCTGTTACAGGTGATCTCTGGGAACAACAGGAATTTAGTCCTCACATATGGGTATCGTCGGTACCGACAGAGCCTGCGCGGGAACATTCCCCAGCGTCCAATTAGAACGCTTTTGGGAGCATCCCACATCGCCTGCGTGCTGCCTTCCCGCCTTTTTCAACTGCCTCCCTCCAGTTGAGTTTTAAAGCTGAGACAAAGAGAGAGAGCGAGGGAAAGGAAAAGAAATAGATAGAGAGATACAACTCCTAGGGGAGGTGGGTGGGTTGTGAGGACTAAATTCCTGCTGTTCCCGGAGATCCCCTGTTACAGGTGAGTAACTATGCTATCTCCAGGAACAAGCAGGAATGTGGTCATCACATATGGGGACTCCCTAGCTTTAGGTGCCAGGGAGAGATCCCAGAAGTTGTGTGTCCCTGAGAAGGGCTTCACTTCCCCCATGGATCTCTGGCATTCTACCAGGGATGGTGGGTAGGAGTTGATTAGGCTTGGAACAGGTGTTTAAGAACAGCCTGACCAAACAAGGCATCCCGGCGGGAGTCTTTGTCCAAGCAGTAATGGGCTATGAAGGTATGAACCGAGGCCCAAGTGGCTGCTCAACAGATGTCGTCAATAGAGACAGAGTTCAGATGAGCCATTGAGGCTGCCATGGCTCTCACATTGTGAGCTGTGACATGGCCCTCCAGAGAAAGGTTCTTACTCTGATAGGCGAAAGAAATACACTGAGCAATCCAGTTAGATAGTGTTCTCTTGGAGACTGGAAGTCCCAAATGAGAAGGATCAAAAGCAACAAAGAGTTGAGAGGACTTTCTATGTTGCTGTGTTCTTTGTAAGTAAAAAGCTAGAGCTCTTTTACAGTCCAAGGTATGAAGATTCCTCTCTGCATTTGATGCATGAGGTCCTGGAAAAAAGACAGGTAGGTAGATCTCTTGGTTGAGATGAAAAGGCGAGACCACCTTAGGCATAAAGTGTGGATGAGTCCTAAGACCTACCTTGTCATGATGGAACCTTGTATAAGGTGGATCAGCTACTAGCGCTTGCAATTCACTAATGCGGCGTGCTGATGTGATTGCAATGAGAAAGATAACCTTCCAAGAAAGCAATTTCAACGAGGTGGTAGCTAAAGGTTCGAAAGGTGGCTTCATGAGCTGCCCAAGAACCAGGTTCAAGTCCCATGCCACCAGAGATAGTCTAATGGGAGGCTTAGTTAGAAGGAGGCCTCTCATAAATCTTGCTATGAGAGGATGAGAAGAAATAGGTTGTCCATTTAGAGGTTTAAGAGAAGCTGCAATAGCACTCAAATGGACTCTTACTGAATTTGTCTTAAGGCCTGCATTAGATCAATGGAGGAGATACTCCAGCAAAGATTGCAGAGGTATCGCAAGGGGGTTAAGACCCTTTTCCGAACACCAAATAGTAAACCTTTTCCACTTGAAAGCATAAAAGCGTCTAGTGGAAGGTTTCCTGGAAGCATAAAGAACATCTTTCACTTATTGAGAAAGATTAAGATCTTGGAGATCTAGGCCTTCAGCAACTAAGCCCTGAGATGCAGAGACTGGGGATTGGGATGCCATAACATTCCGTTCTCCTGAGATAGGAGATCTGGAGCAGACCCTAACTCCAGGGAGGGAGCTTGAGAGAGATGTAGAAGCAGAGGGTACCACACTTGCCTTGGCCAATGTGGGGCTATGAGAATCATGTGGCCTCTGTCTCTCTGAAGCTTAAACAGGGTTTTGGGAATTAGGGGAATGGGTGGAAAGGCATACAGGAAGTCTTGACCCCAGTAAAGGAGGAAAGCATCCCTTGCCTGAGCCCCCAGAGCTGGAATTCTGGAACAGAACCGGGGAAGTTTGGCATTCCACGGACTTGCAAAGAGGTCTATGTCCGGGGTTCCCCAAAGTTGAAATATCCTGGTCAACTGGTCTGCATTCAGAGACCACTCGTGTGGAAGCAGAACTTGACTGAGTCTGTCCGCCCAAACGTTTTGAATGCCTGGAAGATATACTGCCAGCAGATGAATCTGATGCTCTCTGGCGAGGGCCCATAGTCGCAAAGCTTCGTTGCAAAGCGACAGAGAGCCTGTTCCCCCCTGCTTGTTCACATAGAACATGGCTACTTGATTGTCCGTATGAATGAGGACTGTCTTGTAGCTGAGCAGGGAGTGGAACACTCGCAGAGCCAGGACAATTGCTCTGAGTTCCAAGAGATTGATATGCAGACAACTCTCTTGCGGAGACCAGGTGCCCTGGGTGGAGTAGTCTTGCAGATGAGCTCCCCAACCCTTTGGAGAAGCATCTGTTGTGAGAGTTGCTTGGAGTAAGGGCTGTTGAAAGGGGGACCCCAACAACAGGTTTTGAGTGGACGTCCACCATTGGAGAGACAAAATGAGGCGACTTGTGTTTGCTATTTTGTCTGACAGACACCCTGATGCCTGGGTCCATTGGGTGGATAAAGTCCACTGAGTTGCCCTCATGTGGAGGTGAGCATATGGAACCACATGCACGGTGGATGCCATGTGACCCAGCAACTGCAACATTTCTCGAGCAGTTAGATGAGGCTTCAGCACTGCCTGAGAAGCTAACTGCACCAAGCAAAGGCAACGGGCCTGGGGAAGATAGGATCTTGCCCTTGTGGTATCCAGAAGAGCTCCTATGAACTCTAAAGACTGAGTGGGAGTCAGACTTGATTTTGGGATGTTTATTACCAGCCCTAAATATTGAAGGATACGCATTGTGCAGGACAGAGAATTCTTGGCCTCTGACTGTGTTGGAGCTCGAATGAGCCAGTCGTCCAAGTAGGGGAAGACGAATATTCCCAGAGTGCGGAAAAATGCTGCCACCACAGCCATGCATTTCGTGAACACCCTTGGTGCTGAGGCCAGACCAAAAGGAAGCACCCTGTATTGGTAGTGCTTTCTTTGAAAAAGGAACCGAAAGAACATTCTGTGGGTTGGATGGATGAGAACATGGGTGTACGCATCCTTGAGATCTAGAGAACAAAGCCAATCTTGATTCTGAAGGTATGAAAGCAGAGCTCCAAGAGAAATCATCTTGAATTTCTCCTTGACAAGGAATTTGTTCAATTCTCTGATATCTAAGATAGGTCTGAATCCCCCCGTTTTCTTTGGGATAAGAAAGTAAGGGGAATAGAACCCTGTGCCCTGTTGATGAAGAGGCACTTCTTCTATTGCCCCTTGGGCAAGAAGGATGGCAACCTCCTGACCTAACAGGTTGATGAGAGAGGTCGGAGAATTGAACTGCTTCACTACTGTGTGAGGGGGCATGCTTGAAAAATGAAGTTTGTACCCCTCCTTTACGATGGAGAGTGTCCAATGCTCTGCTGTTATTTGCCCCCATCTGGGGGCAAAATGACAACCTTCCTGGAATGATGGAAGGTTCTGGTCCCTCCAGAACCAGAAAGGCTAAGTTCTCTAGCTGAAAGTCAAAGGCCCTGAGGAGACTGAGGCTGCTGGGCCGGTGGAGGCCTAGCAGCCTTTGCTTTCTTCTGTTTGGGTGGTTGCAGACATTTATTTGAAAACTGACCTGCAGAAGATGCCTGCTGACCATAAGTAGGATAAAATCTTTTCTTTTTAGAAAAAGATGTTTTCTTGAACAACTTCTTTCTAACAGGATCAGCAGTGGACTTGGATAATCTATCCAAGGTGGAATTTTCAGCATCCATTTCATTGGCTTTTTCCTGCCAATCTTTACCAAACAGGTTCTCACCAGTACAAGGGATATTTCCCAATTTATCTTGTACCCAGAGCTCTAAATCAGATGCCTGGAGCCAAGCAATTCTACGTGCACCTATGGCAATAGCCGAGGTTCTGCTGATACATGCAAAGCAGTCAAAGGCTGAACGGTTGGAGAATTTAGAGACATCTTGGGCATGTTTGACCCAAGTGAGAAAGTCCTGTCTTTTATCCTCAGAAATGAAAGGACTTAAAAGTCTGTAAATTATCTGTGACCTCCTTTAGGAACATTCCCATGTAGAGACTATATTTATTTTATTTATTTATTTATTTATTTTTCTTATATACCGCGCTTTTAAGATCAGTGCAGTTTACATTATAACTGAACAATGCAACAATGTATTACATAACACGATGTGCTTACATAGAACAGGGGTACAATCATAAGTGGAGAACGGGGGAAACTATTTATAAGATATATACACATAAAATTTACATAGAGTTATATACAACTAATACTTAAGCTCTTCATGTGATCATAGCTAGGTCTGGTGGGGACAGGATACAGCCATAGGGGGAGGGGCGGCTAACCGTTTTCATGTTGGGTTAGGGTGTTGGGATAGTCAGAGCAGGGGGTGAATGCCTGTGACTTATGTTTTTCAGGACTGGTTTCAGGATAGTAGACTTGAAACAGATGGTGTTTTATTTCTTTTCTGAATGTGGTGAGGCTTGGTATGGCTCGAATCCAGGTGGGAAGTTCGTTCCAGGCTGTCGGAGCATAAATCGAGAAAGCTCTATTAGTAGTTGTCTTTGTGCACCTTGTGGTAAATTTGGGTACTATTAGCATGTTGAGTAGTGCACTGATTCTTGCAGCAAGCATGGAAGCTTGAAAGACTCTACGTCCAAAAGCATCCAGGGTTCTGCATTCACGTCCTGGAGGAATAGAGGCATATCTTTTTGCACTTCTAATTCTTCTCATAGCTGACTCCACCACAATAGAGTGGTGAGGAAGCTGAGTCTTATGGAACCCAGGACAAGGAGGGACATGATACATAGTATCTAACCTATGAGAATGAGGAGAGGTGGTAAGAGGTGTTTCGCACATCCTCAACATGAGATCATATAGAATCTCATGAATGGGTAAGGTAGCTGCCTCCTTAGGAGTTTTGGGATATTGTAAAATTTCCAACTCCTTGGCCCTTGGCTCTGTCTCTGGGGCCACAGTAATGGACAGGCCCTGAGCCACCTCTCTGATGAAGTCTTGGAAAGACATGTCTTCTGGAGGAGACATCCTGCGTTTAGGGGAGGACGACTCTGCTGGAAGAAGCATCGCTGCATCAACAGAACTGTCAGAATCCTCAAATTCTTCTGAGGACTCGAAGTATCGTCTGTCCGGATGCTCCTGCAGAGCCCGATACCCGTACTGACCAAGGTCAGCACCGGGAATAACCGATATCGGAGAATCGGTACCAGAGGGCATCGGAGGACAGAGTACGGAATAGCAGATGCCGATGCTATCGGTACCGGTGCCGATGCTATCGGTACCGGTGCCGATACCGATGCCAGTGCCGGTACCGGTGGAGTTGTCTGTCGCGGTACCAAGTGCGTCGATGCCGCAAGGAAAGCTGCCAGACTGTGTTCCATGGTCAGAATTCTCTGGTCTATGGACGCCACCAATGCCTGGAAGTCGGTACCGGAGGAAGCCACCGGTACCACAGAGCATGGCACCAGGAGATCTGTCGAGACCGAGCCATCTAGAACATCCTGGAACCCCGATAATGCTTTGGAAGCCGAAGCCTCCCGCCGGGGTAGTTTTGCCGGTGCAGAATCCTCGAGGGCAACGCCAGAGGCATCTCGATGCTTAGAAGGAGATCTACCCTTCGAGGACCGGCTGGATTTATGTTTAGTTACCTGAGATCCACGGGAGGGAGAAGCAGCCCTGGAAGATGTCGATGCCACCGAAGCCACATCAGAGGGAAACAGAGTACTGAGCTTGGCAGCTCGGTTCTGCTGACCTCTTTTAGACATCATGGCACAGGACACACAATCCATGATGGAGTGGTCAGGACCTACACATTTTAAACACCATTCATGGGTGTCTGTGACGGAAATGGTACCGCCACTCTTGGTGCACTTTTTAAAACCTGAGGCAGGTTTTTCCATGTTAAGGAAAGTTTTGGGGCCTAAGGCCCAAAAAGGCGGGTGCACCTGAAGAAAATAGGAAAAACAGATTTTTTTTTAGAAATAGGTAAAGAAAGACCGGCGGTACCGGTAGAGCGTCGAAGGCAGCAGACGCGACCACAAAAACAAATAAAGAAAAAGAAAATTCTTCTGCGGTGACAGGAAAGCGTAGTTACTCACCTGTAACAGGTGTACTCCAGGAGCAGCAGGAATCAGTCCTCACATATGGGTGACGTCGGCGCAGACGGAGCCCTCGCGGAGCAATTTTCCCCAGCTTTCAAAGAAAGCCTTTGGGAATTGCAGCGCGCATGCGCGGTCCCCTTCCCGCCCAAGGGTGCCATCCTAGCCAGTCAGATGACATAGCTAAAAGACAGCGTAAAAATTTGCAAAAAAACTAAAGCAGATAATCGCAACTCCAAGGGGAGGAGGGAGGGGTGTGAGGACTGATTCCTGCTGCTCCTGGAGAACACCTGTTACAGGTGAGTAACTACGCTTTCTCCAGGACCAAGCAGGAAGTCAGTCCTCACATATGGGACTCCCAAGCTCAAGGCTACCGGAGACCCTAAGCACAAAATGAGCTCCCTCTAGCTCAGCAGTACAGAAGGAAGGAATCTTCGCTGAATTATTACCCACCGGTAGCCCCCATCCAGGATGGAGGGTAGGAGTTGCTCAAACCTCGAAGAGATTTCGGAGGACTGCCTGTCCGAAAGCACTGTCCCTGCGGGACTCCCTCTCGAGGCAGTAATGGACCTCAAAAGTCTGGCTCGAAGACCAAGTAGCGGCCCGGCAGATGTCTGCCAATGGAACAGAGCGGAGGTAAGCCACTGACGTAGCCTTCACCCGAACACAATGAGCCGTGACCCGACTTTCTAAGGAGAGTCCGGCTGCCCCATAAGCCCAAGCGATACAGTCAGCAACCCAGATGGACAGAGTACGCTTGGAGACCGGGAGCCCCAATTTATTGGGGTCAAAAGATACAAAAAGCTGAGCAGCTTTACGGTGCTCCCGTGTACGGTCAAGATAGAAGTTCAATGCCCTTCTACAGTCCAGGGTATGCAGGACCATTTCAGCTCGGCTGGAGTGTGGCCTGGGAAAGAAGGTCGGAAGTACCACCTCCTGATTGATGTGAAAAGGGGAGACCACTTTTGGAAGAAATTTTGGGTGAGTCCGTAGGACTACCCTATTTTTGTAGAACCGAGTGTAAGGGGGATCAGACACGAGGGCCTGCAATTCACTTACGCGTCTAGCGGAAGTGAGGGCTATCAGGAATAAGGTTTTCCAAGAAAGAAAACGGAGAGAACAGGTAGCCATAGGTTCAAAAGGCGGACAGGTGATCCGCTGTAAAACCACATTCAGATCCCAGTCAGGTGCTGGCGGGCGCAGAGGTGGTTTAAGTAGAAGGAGACCTCGGAGAAACCTCGCCACGAGAGGGTCGCTGGAAAGAGGTCTGCCGTCCACCGGCACATGATGTGCTGAGAGAGCACTGAGGTGAACTTTGACGGAGTTGGACTTAAGTCCCAGATTAGAGAGGTAGAGCAAGTACTGCAAGATCACCGACACCGAGCAGGAGAAGGGATCCTGAGACTGCTGGGCACACCAAGCGGAAAAGCGACGCCATTTAAGGGCGTAGCATTTGCGGGTAGAAGGTCGCCGGGAAGCGAGGACGACCTCTTCCACCTCTGCCGGCAATAGAAGGGGAGCAAGGACTACCCTTTCAGCAGCCAGGCCATCAGATGTAGAGATCTGAGGTTGGGGTGTAGCAGGGACCCCTGATCCTGTGTTAGGAGATCTGGTTGAAACCCCAGAGGGAACGGATCCTCCCCCGCTAATTGCAGCAGGAGTGGAAACCACGGCTGTCTGGGCCAGCGAGGAGCTATCAGGATCATGGTAGCCTTGTCTCGGAGAACCTTGAAAAGAGTTCGGGAGACTAGCGGTATGGGAGGAAAGGCATACAGAAGGCTTTGCGACCATGAGAGCAGAAAAGCATCCGCCGCTACTCGAAGGGGATGCGGCTGCCGAGAGCAGAAGCGAGGAAGTTGCCGGTTGAGAGGACTGGCAAAGAGATCCATCGTGGGGAGGCCCCACTTCAGAAAAAGTTTCTGAACTACCAAGGGATTCAGGCGCCACTCGTGCGGCTGGAGGATTCTGCTGAGTTTGTCCGCCAGGCAATTGTCTTGGCCTGGGAGATAAACTGCCTTGAGAAGAATGCCGTGGCTGACGGCCCAAGAGCAGAGCCTCTGTGCTTCTCGACAGAGAAGGAAGGAGCCCGTGCCTCCCTGTTTGTTCACGTAGAACATGGCAACTTGATTGTCCGTCTGGACAAGGACGGACTGGTGAGAAGTCAGGTGGGAGAAAGCCTTGAGAGCCAGACGGATTGCTCTGAGCTCCAGGAAGTTGATCTGCTGCGCAGACTCCCACGTGGTCCAGAGACCTTGAGTACATGCCCCTTGGCAATGCGCTCCCCATCCTAGGAGAGAAGCATCGGTCGTCAGCACTTGAGCCGGCGGAGGAGACTGAAAAGGCATTCCGAGCACCAGGTTCGGCCGATGACGCCACCACTGTAGAGAAGAGGCCAGCGGGCCGGAGATGCGCACTAAGTCGGCTAGGCCGCCCGTGGCCTGTTGCCACTGCCTGCGAAGGCACCACTGAGCAGGCCGCATATTCAGGCGGGCATTGGGGGTCACGTGGACGGTGGAAGCCATATGGCCGAGTAGTCTCAGGAAGCGCCTGGCGGAGACCAGGGACTGGCTGCGAAAGCAGCCGGCTAGGTCCATGAGCCGTTGAGCCCTGTTGAGAGGCAGGAAAGCTCGTGCCTGAAGAGTGTGCAATCTTGCGCCGATGAACTCGAGATCTTGCGAGGGGAGCAAAGTGGACTTTGCGAAGTTTATGACAAAGCCCAAGTACTGCAGAAGAGTCACAGTGCGGTGTGTGGCTTTTGTGACTTCTGGAGAGGACGATGCTCTGATGAGCCAGTCGTCTAGGTACGGAAAGACAGAGGCCGTGAAGCCGGAGATAAGCCGCCACCACCGCGAG
This sequence comes from Ichthyophis bannanicus, assembly GCA_033557465.1. NCBI lineage: Eukaryota > Metazoa > Chordata > Amphibia > Gymnophiona > Ichthyophiidae > Ichthyophis > Ichthyophis bannanicus. The sequence continues at coordinate 188,014,468 of CM066036.1, forward strand.
ACATTTTGTGAAGACTCGTGGTGCGGAGGATAGGCCAAAGGGCAGTACTCTGTACTGGTAATGATTTCCTGCCACCACAAACCTTAGGTATTGGCGGTGGCTTGGGTGGATGAGGATGTGCGTGTAGGCATCCTTTAGATCCAAGGAGCATAGCCAATCTCCCTGCTGGAGGTAGGGCAGAAGGATTCCAAGGGTAAGCATCTTGAACTTCTCCCTGACGAGGAACTTGTTGAGGTTGCGCAAGTCCAGGATGGGTCTGAGGCCTCCTGTTCTTTTTGGTATTAGGAAATACCTGGAATAGAAGCCTTGACCCCTCAGGTGGTGGGGCACCGGTTCCACAGCCTGTTCCTGAAGAAGACTTGCTAACTCCTGAAGGAGTAAGTCCCTGTGCAGAGGGAGTCGTGGAGGTTCTCCCGGGAAATAGGAGGGAGGGACCTGGTGGAAGTGGAGAAGATAGCCTTCTCTCACCACCTGAAGCACCCAGGCATCTGAGGTGACGTTGGACCACCTGTGGGCAAAGTGAACCAGCCGGCCTCCTGTGCTGGGAGGAACCAGCTGAGGGGGAGAGGCTATGCTGATGAAGTCAAAAACCCCCACCCTGCTGAGCAGGGGCCGGTGGTGCAGGCTTGGGGGCTTGCTGCCTACGGGACCCGTTACCCCGTCCCTTGGCCTGCTGACCCTGTTGGGGAGCTGCGGAGGCCTGATATTGAGGGTAGTGTTTATAGGCAGCCGCCTTTCTCGGGTAAAAGGACTTCTTTCCCGAGCCCTTCTTCTTAAGGGAAGGGGCGGAGGTCTTCCTAGAAAGCCTAGTTCTGGTGAGAGTCTCCGTCTCGATTTGTGCAGCCTTTTCAGCCATGGGCTTGCCAAAGAGGTTCTCACCTCGGCAGGGGACATTGACCAACTTGTCCTGCACCCAGGGTTCAAGGTCAGACGACTGAAGCCAAGCCTGTCGGCGGGCACCGATGGCGGCTGCGGCCACTCGTGCCGATGCTTCAAAGCCATCATAGGTTGCTCGAGACATGAATTTGGAGCATTCCCGAATACCAGTTGTCAAGGCTAGGAACCTCCGCAAAAGTTCTTCGGACAGCCCAGCGGAGAATCCGGCTATCTCTTTAGCCAGGTCTGAGATACATGCCCATGTAGAGCTGGTAGGTCTGGACCCGACAAGCAAGCATAGAGCCCTGGAAACACTTCTTACCGAGGCCATCCAGGTTGCGGGCCTCCCTGCCAGGAGGCACCGAGGAGTGCATCTTCTGGCTCTTAAGCCTATGCATGGCCGATTCCACCACCATGGAATGGTGCGGTAGTTGTGCTTTTTGGAAGCCAGGGCTCTTGCGGACTCAATAGATGGAATCGACCCGCTTGCTTAATACCGGCGACGATGCCGGACTCTCCCACATGCGGAAGAGTAGTCGTTCCAGCATGGGAGGAACCGGTACAGTAAAGTGCTCCCTGGCGGGAGAGTCGTACTGAAGGGCATCGAGTTCTTCGGCTCGAGGCTCCTCCTCGGGATCCGCAGGGAAGGCCAAAGCCTTGGCCATATCCCTGATGAAGTCCGAGAACCGGGCGTCCTCCGGAGGGGTCTGTTTCCGAGGTTCGGACTCAGGCGAGTCCGAGGGGACACACCGAGTCCGAAACGAATCAGGTGACTCTTCCTCTTCAGACTCCCAGGCCGACTCCGAGGAGGAATCGGTGGGGTCGGTCCGGGCGGGTGGAGGCGTCGGCCGCCCCGACGCCGAGGGAGTCGGCGTCGACGACCTCGGTCCCGAACGGGAGGCCGAGGGTGACCTCGAACGAGGATCGACTCGAGCCCGCATGGACTCGAGGATCGGCTCGGTCTCCGGGGTTGACTTAGACGTCGACGTCCCGGCGGTCGGGGCAGAGGCGCCAGCGAGGCTAGCGATCAGTGCCCGCTGCTGGTCCATGAAGGCAGATAGTCTGCTCTCCAAGGCTGTCAACCTGAGTCCGACCTCAGGTGACCCAGCAGCCCCCGACTCGGGCCCCGACGGCGTCGGGCCCGACGTCGGACCCCTCGGAGGCGAGTCCAGGAGGACTACAGGACTTACCCGAGCAGGCAACTCCGACTCCAGACGAGGTCGCTTCGGGAGATGTTCCTTCTCCAAAGACCTGGGACGGCTATCGGGGCTATGCGACCTGGCCCTCGCGGAACCAGGAGCGTCCACCGACGCCGCCCTCGCGGGTTTCACCTTCCGATGATGGTCCACGGAGGGAGAACCCCTGTCGGAGGAACTCCGGCGACGGTCAGAGCTGGAACCTCTGGACGCCGAGGCCTCCGACGAGGTCCGGGTACGGGTGGGATCAGCGAAGATTCGTTCCCGCTGATGCCGCCGACTCCTTAACGCTTTGGAGGACATTTTGCTGCAGGCCCCACAGATCAGTTCCTCGTGATCCGGGCCAAGGCAGCGGAGGCAATTATCATGTGTGTCAGTGAGTGACATATTTCTGTCACACTGAACACACCGCTTGAAACCACTGGCAGCCATCGGGGGAAAAAGGGCCCCTGCAAGGTCAAAGGACCGGGCTGCCAGCGAAAAACCGAAAACGAAACTGACAGAAAATCAGAAAAACCGAAAAATAACAGAAGGACTCGCAACAGCATCGCGAGTCCGGGCAGGAAAGAGACCGGCGTCGAACCGAAGAAAAAAGAGAAATAAATCACGAAAAATCAACTTTTTCAGCGGGGACAAGACGGGCACGTCTGTAGGGCTCCGTGGAAAAAAGAAGACTGGCTAAGATGGCACCTTTGGGCGGGAAGGGGACCGCGCATGCGCGCTGCAATTCCCAAAGGCTTTCTTTGAAAGCTGGGGAAAATTGCTCCGCGAGGGCTCCGTCGGCGCCGACGTCACCCATATGTGAGGACTGACTTCCTGCTTGGTCCTGGAGAACACGACCTGCTGGCTCCGCGGAAAAAGAAGAACTGGAGAGAGGCAATTGGGAAAGGCGGGAAGGCAGCATGCAGGCGCTGTGGGATGCTCCCAAAAGCGTTCTAATTAGACGCTGGGGAGTGTTCCCACGCAGGCTCCGTCAGTACCGACGATACCCATATGTGATGACTACATTCCTACTTGTTCCTGAAGATCTACGCTTTCTCCAGGAACAAGCAGGAAGTCAGTCCTCACATATGGGACTCCCTAGCTCCAAGCTACCGAGAACTCATAGAAAAAACACAGCCCAGCCATGAGCAGCCGCAAGCGAATCTGAAGGCAGACTCTGAAGACCCCAGTATCCAGGGAGAACTATAGCTCCGGTAGCCTGAACAAGAAGGGTCGGAGGGCAGGAGTTGCCTAAACCCTGAAGAGGTTATGGAGTATGGCCTGGCTGAAAGCGTTGCCCTGTCAGGACTCCCTCTCCAGGCAGTAGTAGGCTGCAAAGGTGTGGACAGAGGAAGAGGTGGCAGCCCGGCAGTTGTCTGCCATCAGCACCAACCGGAGGTTCATTACAGAGGTCACCATTGCCCTGACATTGTGCATCATGACACTGCGCTCCAGGTGGATTCTGGCATGGCTATGAGTGAAGGCGATGCAATCCGCCACCCAGATGGATATGGTCCATTTAGTGACCACCTGCCCCATCTGGATGGGGTCAAAGGAGACGAAAAGCTGTGCTTTGCGGTGGCATGGGTCAGTTGTAGATAAAAGGACAGGGCTCGTTTGCAGTCCAAGGTATGGAGGACGGCCGATGCCGTATTGGCATGAGGCCTCAGGAAGAAGGTAGGGAGAACCACCTCCTGAATGAGGTGGAAGTCGGAGAATACCTTTGGTAGGAACCTGGGGAGAATGTGGAGCACCATCCTGTTCCTATAGAACCTAGTGTAGGGAGACTCAGCCACAAGCGCCTGGAGTTCACTGACCCTGCGAGCCAAGGTGAGCACCATGAGGAAGGCGAACTTCCAGGACAGGTGGTGGAGGGAACAGGTAGCCGAGGGTTCGAATGGCAGTTTGGTGAACTGCTAGATACCCAGTCCAGGCATGGTAAAAAGAAAAGGACAAATACTTTATTGAATTTTGTACAGGAGTATAATAGCCAAGCCAAGCCAAGCCGACCCGACACAGGCCATGTTTCGGTTATGCTTTCATCAGGGGTGTTCTTGACATACAATAGCAAGTGGAAAAATCCTATATCTATTATAACCCTATGTAGTGTCTTGTAGGCTCAGTGGAGTCAATGGAAGTCTCCAGGCGTCAACTGTTCACAAAGGCCAACAGCTCAGAGATTATAGAATACTGTCTTCCTTCTTGCTTCCTTCAGGGAGGTTTCTCCATCCACCAAGGCAGGAAGAAATACCCTCCCTCTGGCCACTGCCTGGAGGTTTCTCCCCTGCTCACCTTGTGGCTCTGCCTGTCCCAAGCCTGACAGGACTTTGCAGCCTGCAACTGCTTCCTAGGGCCTTCTCGCTAACTTCCCCTTCACTGCTTCTTAAACACCTTAAATAGGCCACTCTTTCAGATCACTGAAGCTCCAGCTAGTAAAATGAGCAGGGAACTGCCTGGATGGGCTCCCTACACACCCAGGAGCTCCCTCTATTGACAGAAGCCTAGAATTGCCTTGATGCGTCCCTTTGCACATCACTGTGTAACGGCAGCTTCAGTCTTGAATGCTTCAAGGCCGGGGGTATGGCCAGAGCCAGAGGCGCTCGCCTGCGAAGACCTCACTCCCGAGGAACAGGAACGAGAGCGAGAACGAGACCCTCACTGAGGATCTGACAGAGGTGTCTGGCTCTCGGTGATCGTTTCGGTGGCCCAGACAGTCCTCGAGGTTGAGGTCCCTGCAGTCTATTCAGGAACAGGTGACACCCACTGGGAGACAATGAATGCAGAAACGCTGCAATCCAGGGCCAACATACGGGCTCCACACTCAGGAGTAGCACTCAATGACAGATGCTGGAGTGACTGGGTCAGGCATCAAAGAGGAGAGGAGTCCTCGACGGGACGGCTCTCGGGAGACCAAGATCCGTTGCTGGAGGCCACGACATCCGTTCTGGGCACCTTTCAGGGACGCTCCCGCTCAGACTCCTCGAGATCTCACTGGGGACTGAGGGACTGGGTGCAGGACTTTCCGTGCTTGTCCACATATCTCCAGAAGAGGCCCTCAAGGACTTCTGCTTAAGCTCTCGCTCCAGAGTACCTTCTTCGGAGTGCCTGCAGATCCACTTAAGGGCCACAGAGGAGCCTTGCATGGCTCGGAGGAACCATGCGGGGCCTTCGAGCGTGAGGCTACTGGGGATACTGGGGTGGAGTCTGCCTTGTGGAAGATGTCCCCCTACTTAAGCCAACAGCTCTAGATGGCCTTCATGGACATTTTCTTGCACAAGGGGCAATCCTACGGGTCGTGGTCAGCACCCAGTCACCAAAAACAACAATCATGCATGTCTGTGATGGACATATTTTTTGAACACTAATCACATTTATTTAAAATCAGTGACCACTGGGGCGAAAAGGACCTCTGGGAGGTCGAAGAACCTCACCGTGTGTCAGCGGTTGAAAAAGGTGCAAAAGCACTGAAAAACAAAAATACGACAAAAGGCAAAATTTCAAGGCCCAATGCTGCAGCAGCGGGTCCCAAGGCAGGAAAGAGCAGGTGCAAGCCAGAAAAGTACAAGAATGTACTTAAAGAAAACTTTTTCTGAGGACAAGACAAACGTCTCTAGGGCTTCACGGAAGAAGGGAGACTGATCAAGATGGCACCCTTTGGCAGAAAGGGGACTACGCATGCATGGTGGCATCAACCAAAGGCTTTCTTTGAAAGCTGGAGAGATGCTTCCGCAAGGGCTTCATCAGCACAGATGTCACCCATATGCGAGGACTGACTGCCTGCTTGTTCCTGAAGAAACAGGAGATCCTTGACATGGGAGTGGAGGGAGATTGAGGAGATGCTGGATATGAGGAGGGAGGGGAGAGGCACTGGGTGACAGAGGGGTGCTGCCGAATATTGTGGGCATAAGGAGACAGAGGTGATGTTGGACATGGGGGAGCACATAGGGAGACAGAGTTGATCCTAGATGTGGGAAGGATAGAACCACAGGAGATAGAGATAGTGAGGCTAACGAGAGAGATAGCACAGTTACTTACCTGTAACAGGTGATCTCTGGGAACAGCAGGAATAAGTCTTCACATATGGGTACGTCCGGTACCGACGGAGTCTGCGCGGGAACGCTTCCCAGCGTCCAATCAAAGAGCTTTTGGAAGCATCCCACCACGCCTGCGTGCTGCCTTCCCACCTTTCCCAACTGCCTCTACTCAGTTAAGTTTTAAAGCTGAGACAAAGAGAGAGAGAGGGGAAAGGAAAGATAGATAGATAGAGAGATACAACTCCTGGGGAGGTGGGTGGGTTGTAAAGACTTATTCCTGCTGTTCCCAGAGATCACCTGTTACAGGTAAGTAACTGTGCTATCTCCAGGAACAAGCAGGAATGAGTCTTCACATATGGGGACTCCCAAGCTAAGATGCCTGGAGTCCCAGCATGTTATAGATTGGAACATGCTACACCTCATATCGCCAGGCATCCTCAGGATGGAGGGTAGGAGTTGAAACAGAAAGGTGCTGTAAAGACAACTAAGCTAGCATAGGACTGCAGGCAAGGAGTCCTTGTGTGGATGATAATTATCATCAAATATATTGAAAAGAAATATTGCAATATGGACCTCCCCTAACAGGATTGCAGGAAAGTATAGAGGTTCATGGGATCTACTGAGGAATCCAGTAGAGGAACCTCAAGGAGGACCTCACTGAAAGTGGAGGTAATAAACCTGTAGGATAAACAGTGGAGGTCAGAATCCTGAAAGGTGAGAGGTAACCCCAGGGATCAACTGGGGTAGTACAAAAACAGTAGGCCTTCAGCAGAAGGCTTTATGGAAAAAACCGAAACTCTTTTGGTTGCAGAGTGGCTCACTCTTAGGAGCAAAAAGAGGAAAGGCTGACCGATTTGGACAAACCGGCCTAGTCCTTGAGGGAAGAAGGGGTATGGAAAAAACCTTGTATCCCAAAAAGAAAGGATAGGTGTCTGAGGCGTTAGAGCCTCAGATTTACTGAAGATCCGCCATGTCTTTCCTAACTGGTGGTAGCTAGGAAAGATACTGGAACATGGAGAGCTTCAGGGATACCTAACCCTTAAGGTTATGGTAGAAAAAAAATTGTTAACTACCACGGAAGTGATTGTGTGTGTAGCACCTCAAACATGCTGGAACAGCATGAGTATGGGTAGAGCCCAACTGTCAGAATCATACAGAGACATATATATCTATATGAGCATAGACAGTCAGATAGATAGGTATGTAAATACATATCTATCTATAATAAATATCTCGACAGATACATATATATACACACAAACATATACACATACACACATATACACATACATATACACACATACATATACATACATACATACATATACACATATACATATATAGATAGATAGATACATATAGATATATAGACAGACATATAGAATATATATCTATAGTGAGATATAGAAGGGCATAACTTATATACACACAAATAACAGACATATATATCTATAGAGATGTATACAGATATATATACAGATATGAATATATAGGCCTATATATAGATGTCTGCAATTAAGGAGACAGAGATATGCCTATAGAAGTATATTCACATAGAAGATGTGAAGAGGAAAGATTTATCTAATAACAAGAAGGTGGAACCTACTTGAGAAGATATATCGAGAATCTATTCCCCCTGGTTATTGATAGAAGGAGTCAAGGGAAAAATCTCCCTGAAAAGGAACAGACTAGATTGCTGCAGAAATGCTAGCCAGTGAAATGACCAGGATGGTTACGTGAAAAGCAGAGGATAATATCAGTCTGCAGGCAGCAAGTCCCGAGTCCTCCAGAACTCTAGCATGGTAAATGGACAGAAGACGCATAGGAATGAGATACCATGTTGACCTACTTGAGGGGCAAAAAGGGTATCATGCATTCTTTATCTAAATATGCACCGTCCATGAAGGATTAGGATACCATGAGGACAAGCTGCAAGGAAAAAAAGAGCATATTCCCGGTGGGAATCCTGAGGACCAAACCAGGGAATTGAACAACTCTTTAAGCTTTCACGTAAGAGAAGGCCCACGTCCTTTGTTTTAAAAAGGAGATAGTAGGGTAGGAAGAACCCTTCCAGTCATGAGGGGCATGACTGAGGGAGCCTTTTCCAACCATCTAGGACAGCTGTTTGAGAAAAAACCTAATGCTCTCTAGCAAGGGCCCATGGTGGAAAGCTTCTCTGTAGAATTGCAGAGAGCATAATGCAGGAGAATTAGGAGATAGAACTGGCTGCTGGAAAAGCCAGTACCTACGTCAACTATGCTGCCAAACCCAAGGGAATTGGAGATGGCAAGAATAGAAGACAATCCGAGAAGCCTGTAGTGATAAGATTTCCCAAGAAAGATGAATACACTGTCTTGGAGTCACTACTAAGGCCAGAAAGAATGTAGTGAAGGACAACTCTGGATGCTTGTGGAGAAGAACCAGTGGTCCAATCACTAGGGCTCCTGCATGGGCAGCTGCTAGTAAGACAGCAGAAAGAGTCTTTCTTTGTAAAAACAGAAAGAACAGACAGAACAGGAGTAAGCAAAATCTGGACCTGTCTGATAAGCTGCCCCAAAGCAAAAATGAAGAAGGGAGTTAACTCAGGAGGAAAACTCCACACTGGAATAGTGACAAAACTAGAGGGGCTGAAGAAGCCCTCCAGTGTAATAGTACCACTCTTACAGAGGAAATGCTTGGTAAGAGGGTAGAAAAGATGGAGGTGAATGGAGACTTACAATGTGGTAAGTCTGTAGAAAGGAAGAATACATGCTGGTACAGAAAACTATCCTTTGATAGTTGTTAAACCTCTTTCCCTAGCAGGAAGAAGAGGAGAAACCTGTGACCTATAGGCATGAATATCCTAAGAGCTCGTATAACAGAGAAAAATAGATGTCTTGTGAAAAGAGATCCATGCCTAGAGTTTAGAAAGAAAGCAATGGAAGGCTTCTACTGAGAAGAAGCCAACTGCAGGTTCTAAACCCCAAGAGGCAGAAAGATATGATGATGATTAATCAGAAACCCTGCGGTTGCTGGGTTTGCTGAGCCTGGTGAGAGTTTGGATTCTTCAGACCAGGGCGATGTTTCCCCTGTTTGGGAACATCTATATGATGGGCAGAAGATGAATAAAACCTTCTCCCCCTAGGGGAAGAAAGTTTGGTAGGAGATTTCCTACCTACTGGGAAAGAAGGTGGCATAGAACAGCCCTTAGAAACATGTAAGTCAGTACACCACTGAGTAACCTGACGCAAAGACTCCTTATTGAAGAGATTTTCTCCAGTGCAAGGAGTATTACCCAGTCTTTGTTGTGCCCATTTGTCTAAGTCTGAAGCTTGGAGCCAGGCTCTATGTCGTGCCCCTATAGCTATAGCAGAAGTCCTGCTAACAGACTCAAATGAGTCTAGGGAAGCACGAGTAAGAAATCAAGAGATATTTTGAATATGACTAAGCAGTGAGGAATAGTCTGCACTCTTGGGCTCTGAAAGAAAAGGAGTCAAAAGATGTAATTTCTTTGTGACCTCCTCAAGAGATAGACTGATATAAAAAATATATGAGAGAATTCTTGCTGAAAGCATGGATGTCTGGAAGGTTTGACGTCCAAAGGCATCTAGTGTCAGACTCACGACCTGGCGGATAAGAAGTGTGTTTTTTCTTACTCTTCACCCACCTCATTGCTGATTCCACTACAATGGAATGATGAGGAAGTTGAGTCTTTTGAAACCCTGGAGAGGGGGCACCTGATATAGGAGATCAGTTGCTCTGGAAGGTGGGGGTACCCTTAAAGGTGCTTCCCACATTCCTAAAAAGATCCTGCAAGGAATGATGCAAAGGAAGCATTATGTTCTCCTTTGCTTCGGTAGAAACAGAGCCTTGTGTAGGATCATGGCCAGGGATAGGAATGGCAAGTGATCTTGCCATATCCAGGAGGAAACTCTGAAAAGAAGAGAACCTCCCCTGAACAGGTTAGATCTGAAGAACTAGCCTGGGCACCGAAGGATCTATCTGAGTATATAGGAATATAAGATCCTGCACGGTGCAGTATGGGATCCTTAACGGATGGACGCTGGTACTGGAGGTCAGGACCAGCGACAGTCAGTACCACATCGTCCATGCCAGGTATCGACTCCAAACTTGGTATAGAAGGGACCGATAGTGTTGAAAGAAGCATGGAAGGAGCTGGCCACGATGCTACTGTGGATACCGGTACCGATACCGATACCGCTGTTGGAACCGAAGCTGACACCGACATCGGAGCAGCAATTGGTGACAGCCCAATCGGTACTGAGGTAACCGAAAGCCTTCGGCAGTCACCCTCGGTACCGAGCGTCCGGTACCGATAGGTGTCGGTACCAAGACGTGTTGGTACCCAGTCTTCCAGACTGGAGATCGATTCCAGACTCGGCATCGAAGGAAGCGAGTCTATCGACGCACGTCTGGAGGGTACCGACGTCGGTGGTAGTATCGGTGCCGGTACCGATACTGGAACATCAGTCTGAAACGTATCCACCGGTCCCGTAGGTACCGAGGACGCCAGACGACGATCCCTGGTGAGGAGTGTTATGTCCAACACCAGTGCCGATGCCGGGGTATCGGTACCGCTCGAAGCAGATGCCACCACCGGGCATGGCTCAGGTATGTTCTGTGAGGGGTGAGCCCCAGGAACAACCCGAAACCCCACATAGGCTTTGGAGGCCGAAGACTCCCGCCGGGGTTTTGAAGCCAATGGGCCCTCGAGGGCAAGGCCGGAGCCGTCTACATGCTGTGCATGAGACCTACCACTCAAGGGTTGGCTAGTCTTAACAGACTGTTTGTGGGTTACCTGATCCTGTGTAGAAGAAGAAATGGTTGGTGCCCTGAAGTTGGAAGGGAACCTCATACCGAGGGAAACTCGATGTTGAAAACCTCTTCTCACAATACTATTGCCCGAGGGCTCCGGAGGAAAAAGGTCAGGACCCAAACAGGTTAGACACCAATTTTGGGAGTCTAAAAATAAAGTTGCACCGCCACAGTTTGAACATTTCTTGGAGAAAGTGGCTGGTGGTTCCATGAGGGACATGGAGAGGCCTAGAAGGCCTGAAAAACCGTAAGACACTCAGAAGAAAAAATATTCCCTTAAAGGGAAAAATTTACAAGAAAAGAAAAAAGAAACACCGGCAGTACCGGTGGCGTCGGGGAGACAGCCGCGACCAAAAGGAAACTAAAGGATTAAAAGAAGAATTTTCTGCGGTGACAGGAGGACGTCCTGCTTGCTCCGCGGAAAAACGAAAACTGAGGAGAGGCAGTTGGGAAAGGCGGGAAGGCAGCACGCAGGCATGGTGGGATGCTTCCAAAAGCTCTTTGATTGGACGCTGGGAAGCGTTCCCGCGCAGACTCCGTCAGTACCGACGTACCCATATGTGAAGACTCATTCCTGCTTGTTCCTGGAGATAATGGAGATGCTAGACTTGGAGAAAGTGTGGGAGAGATGCGGATATGAGGGAGAAAAATGGGAAGACGTTGGGCTGGGAGATTTAGAAGAGAAAGACATTGGGCAGGGAGTGGGAGAGAGGGGGGGGAAGAGACCGAATGGGAGAGAGAGAAGTGGGGGGAGACATTGGATGAGGGTGAGAGGAGTAAGATGCTGGGCAGAGAGCATGGGGGGGGGGGAGATGGTGGATTTGGGGGGGAGACTTAGTAAAGACAGGAATAAGAAGTTCGGGGGAGAGAAGAGGCAGATGGCCTGCAGACTCTGGAAGAGAGAGTTAAGAGTAGATAGGATGCAGAAGACACTGGGACTAAGGCAATAAGAAAAAAATTTAAATAGCCAGACCTCAAAATTAAATAATTTATTTTCAGTTTGATGACTGGAATATGTCAGTTTATGGATTTTATATGTGCCATCTTTATATTTTGCACAGTACCAGGGGAACATCATCAGCTTCTTCATCTGATGTTGCACTGCAGGCAGAGCCTGGCGTCTTGGGGATTCGATTTACATTTTTGTCTATGAGATAGTGCAGGACTGGGGGAAGATGCTAGACCAGTGAAGGGGGGGGAAGGAAGGTTGGATGTTGTACCACCAGGGAAGGGTAAATAGGGAGGACGCTCAACATGATGGGGGATGGAATAGGTTGTATGGCAGAGAGATGCTTGACATGGGGTACTATAGGACAGGAAGGCAGAGGATATGTTGGACATAGGGAAGGGTGAACAAGAAACAGAGAAGATGCTGTACAGGGAAGAAAGGGAGATAGGAGATGCTTGACATGGGATGTTACTGGGGGCAAGGAGACAGGAGATGCTGGATATGGGTGGGAAGATGACTGCTGAGACAAAAGAAATGGTGGCCTTTGTGGAGGATTTTAGGAAACAGGTGAGATACTGAACATGAGATGGGAGGACTAGGGAAATACAGGAGATAACAGCCATGGGGGAAACTATGCAAACAGAGGAAATGCTGGAATGAGAAGGAGAGGGACAGACAGGAGGTATTTGACATCGGGGATGTTACTGGGGAGGCAAGAGAGAAGAGATGCTGTACAACTAGTGAGACTGAACATTAAGGGTAGTAGGGCTAAGACTTTTCCTTCATCAACAAATGATTTTTGTTCAGTAATAAATGACATTTTAAACTTGCTAGAAAGATGGGCGAGAATTTTACATCTTCAACTGAATATGTCGAAAACAAAGGTTTTTTGCCTCAATAATACTATACCAACCCCCCCCCCCGACCCCCCGATTTACTAGTAGAAGCACTGTCAGTTAAGTCTTTGTGTCAAGCCAGTCCTTCAGGTTCTTGAGGTTTTAATGGATAACAACTTATCTTTTGAGGCCCAAAATAGTTCAGTGGTTATCTAAATCTTTTGAATGTGTCAACTGCATAGATTCAAACCATACTTCTCCTTTAATCATCTTCAACTCCTAGTGCAGAGTACCATCCTTGCATATCTAGATTATGGAAATAAGCGGTTTCTAAATTGCTCACAATGGCAGGTAAAGCATAGTTACTCACCTGTAACAGGTGATCTCTGGGAACAGCAGGAATTTAGTCCTCACATATGGGTATTGTCGGTACCAACGGAGCCTGCGCGGGAACGCTCCCCAGCGTCCAATCAGAAAGCTTTTGGGAGCATCCCACAGTGCCTGGGCGCTGCCTTCCCGCCTTTCCCAACTGCCTCTCTCCAGTTGAGTTTTAAAGCTGAGACAAAGAGAGAGAGAGGGAAAGGAAAGAGATAGATAAAGAGATACAACTCCTAGGGGAGGTGGATGGGTTGTGAGGACTAAATTCCTGCTGTTCCCGGAGATCACCTGTTACAGTTGAGAAACTATGCTATCTCCAGGAACAAGCAGGAATGTAGTCATCACATATGGGGACTCCCTAGCTTTAGGTGCCAGGGAGAAACCCCAGAAGTTGTGTGTCCCTGAAAAGGGCTCCACTTCCCCCCATGGATCTCTGGCATCCTACCAGGGATGGTGGATAGGAGTTGATTAGGTATGGAACAGGTGTTGGAGAACAGCCTGACCAAACAAGGCATCCTGGCGGGAGTCCTTGTCCAAGCAGTAATGGGCTGTAAAGGTGTGAACCGAGGCCCAAGTGCCTGCTCGACAGATGTCGTCGATAGACACAGAGTGCAGATGAGCCATTGAGGCTGCCATGGCTCTCACATTGTGAGCTGTGACATGGCCCTCCAGAGAAAGATTCTTACTCTGATAGGCGAAGGAAATACACTGAGCAATCCAGTTAGACAGTGTTCTCTTGGATACTGGAAGTCCCAAATGAGAAGGATCAAAAGCAACAAAGAGTTGAGAGGACTTTCTATGCTGCTGTGTTCTTTGTAAGTAAAAGGCTAAAGCTCTTTTACAGTCCAAGGTATGAAGATTCCTCTCTGCATTTGATGCATGAGGCCTTGGAAAAAACACAGATAGGTAGACCGCTTGGTTCAGATGAAAAGGCGAGACCACCTTTGGCATAAAGTGTGGATGAGTCCTAAGGACAACCTGGTCATGATGGAACCTTGTATAAGGTGGATCAGCTACTAGCGCTTGCAACTCACTAATGTGGCTTCATGAGCTGCCCAAGAACCAGGTTTAAGTCCCATGCCACCGGTGGTGGTCTAATGGGAGGCTTAGTTAAAAGAAGGTCTCTCATAAATCTTGCTCTAAGAGGATGAGAGGAAAGAGGTTGTCCATTTCGAGGCTTAAAGGAAGCTGCAATAGCACTCAAATGGCCTCTTACTGAATTAGTCTTAAGACCTGCATTGGATACATGAAGGAGTTACTCCAGCAATGATTCCAGAGGTATCGCAAGGGGGTTAAGAGCCTTTTGCGAACACCATATGGTAAACCTTTTCCACTTGAAAGCATAAGAGCGTCTTGTGGAAGGTTTCCTGGAAGCAAGAAGAATATCTTTCACTTGCTGAGGGATATTAAGATCATGGAGATCTAGGCCTTCAACAATCAAGCCTTGAGATGCAGAGACTGGGGATTGGGATGCCCTAACTTTCCGTCATCCTGGGATAGGAGATCTGGAGAGCAGACCCTAAGTCCAGGGAGGGAGCTTGAGAGAGATGTAGAAGCAGAGGGTACCACACTTGCCGTGGCCAATGTGGAGCTATGAGAATCATATGGCCTCTGTCTCTCTGAAGCTTGAAAAGGGTTTTGGGAATTAGGGGAATGGGTAGAAAGGCATACAGGAAGTCTTGACCCCAGTAAAGGAGGAAAGCATCCCTGGCCTGAGCCGGAATTCTGGAACAGAAGCAGGGAAGTTTGGCATTCCACAGACTTGCAAAGAGGTCTATGTCCGGGGTTCCCCAAAACTGAAATATCCTGGTCACCTGGTCTGCATGTAGAGACCACTCGTGTGGAAGCAGAACTCAACTGAGTCTGTCTGTCCAAGAGTTTTGAATACCTGGAAGATACACTGCCAGAAGATTAATCTGATGCTCTCTAGCGAGGGCCCATAGTCGCAAAGCTTCGTTGCAAAGCGACAGAGAGCCTGTTCCCCCCTGCTTGTTTGCATAGAACATGGCTACTTGATTGTCCGTATGAATGAGGACTGTCTTGTAGCTGAGCAGGGTGTGGAACACTCGCAAAGCAAGAAAGATTGCTCTGAGCTCCAAGAGATTGATATGTAGATAACTCTCTTGTGGAGACCAGGTGCCCTGGGTGGAGAGGTCTTGCAGATGAGCTCCCCAACCCATTGGAGAAGCATCTGTTGTGAGAGTTGCTTGGGGTAAGGGTTGTTGAAAAGGGGACCCCAGCAACAGGTTTTGAGTGGACTTCCACCACTGGAGGGACAAAATAAGGCAACTTGTGTTTGCTATTTTGTCTGACAGGCATCCTGATGCCTGGGTCCATTGGGTGGATAAAGTCCACTGAACTGCCCTCATATGAAGGCGAGCATAGGGAACCACATGCACGGTGGATGCCATGTGGCCTAGTAGTTATATAGCTGATTCCACTACAATAGAGTGGTGAGGAAGCAGAGTCTTATGGAAACCAGGATAAGGAGGGACTCGATACATAGTATCCAGTTTACGAGAATGAGGAGAGGTGGTAAGAGGTGTTTCCCACATCCTTAACATGAGATCATATAAAATCTCATGAATGGGCAAGGTAGCTGCCTCCTTAGGAGTTTTAGGATATTGTAGAATTTCCAACTCCTTGGCCCTTGGCTCTGTTTCAGGGGCCACAGTAATGGACAGCCCCAGAGCCACCTCCCTGATAAAATCCTGGAAGGAAATATCTTCTGGAGGAGACATCCTGCGTTTAGGGGAGGAGGATTCCTCTGGGAGAAGCATCGCTGCATCGACAGAACTGTCAGAATCCTCAGATTCTTCTGAGGACTCGAAGTATCATCTGTCCGGATGCTCTTGAAGAGCCCGATACCCGTACCGACCAAAGTCGGTAACGGGAGTAACTGGTACCAGGTATTGGTACCGGAGGTCATCGGATGACTGGGTACTGGCAAAGCAGACACCGATGCCGATGTCATCAGTACCGGTACCGATACCGAGACCGGTACCGGTGGAATTGTCTGTCGCAGTTCCAAGGGCATCCATGCCGCAAGGAAAGCCGCCAGACTGCGTTCCATAGCCAGAACTCTCTGGTCTATCGACGCTGCCAATGCCTGGATGTCGGTACCGGAGGAGACCGCCAGTACACCAGAGTATGGCACCAGTAGTTCTGCCGAGGTCGAGGCCTCGAGAACATCCTGGAACCCCGATAATGCTTTGGAAGCCAAAGCCTAACGCCAGGGTAATTTTGCCGGTGAAGAATCCGAGGGCAACGCCAGAGGCATCTCGATGCTTAGAAGGAGATCTACCCTTTGAGGACCGGCTGGATTTATGTTTAGCTACCTGAGATCCACGGGAGGAAGAAGCAGCCCTGGAAGATGTCGATGCCACCGAAGCAGCATCAGAGGGAAACAGGGTACTGAGCTTAGCAGCTCGGTTCTGCCGACCTCTTTTAGACATCATGGCGCAGGACATACAATCCGTGATGGAGTGGTCAGGCCCTAAACATTTTAGACACCATTCATGGTGACGGAAATGGTACCGCCACACTTGGTGCACTTTTTGAAACCTGAGGCAGGTTTCTCCATGGTAAGGAAAAGGTTTTGGGCCTAAGGCCCAAAAAGGCACGTGCACCTGAAGAAAAAGAAAAAAAAGAGAATATATATATATATTTTTTTTTTTTTTTTTTTTTACAGAAATAAGAAGAGAAAGAAACCGGCGGTACCGGTAGAGCGTCGAGGAAGGCAGATGCGACCACAAAAACAAATAAAGAAAAAGAAAATTCTTCTGCGGTGACAGGAACAGGACCTGCTGGCTCCGCGGAAAAAGAAGAACTTGAGAGAGGCAGTTGGGAAAGGCGGGAAGGCAGCACGCAGGCGCTGTGGGATGCTCCCAAAAGCTTTCTGATTGGACGCTGGGGAGCGTTCCCGCGCAGGCTCCGTCGGTACCGACGATACCCATATGTGATGACTACATTCCTGCTTGTTCCTGGAGATAACGTTTACAACATGGCCAAAATACGGCAGCCTGACTAATTTTTGGAGTCTTCAGACAAACTGTGGCGATTCCTCTACTTTGCAAGTTGCATTGGCTTAATATTTCTAAACAGGTTCTTTTTCTTTATACACTCTTGTATAAATTTTACCAACTATGTAACCCATACGTTTTTCTTCATTGTTACTCCTGCTCCTGGCAGTTTATTTTATTTATTTATTTTATTTAAAAGCTTTTTTATACCGCGTTCTTCAGTATCAAAGCGGTTTGCAGTTAACAATTCTTGCAAGAGACAATGAGAAATGCCTAGTGCTACATTGAACAGGACAGTTAAATCAAAACATCCGCAGTTGAACAGTTAAAACATCTGCAGTCTTCTAGTACTCTTTTATTCCCCCTTTGTAGAGGGGATAGTTTAAAGACAAGATTCATACATCCTATTTTTTACAAGGCAGCAGAACCTTGGTCTAAATTACCAATGAGGATCAAGGATTCACTATCTGATCTACAATTTTGGAGATATCTGAAGCCTTGGTTATTTGACTCAATTTTAATAATCAATTCTGCTTGCTTTGTTCAGTGTTGATGTGATTCTCTCTTATTGTAAACAGCACTGGACCATAAGGTTTGGGACTGTAGCAGTGTAAAAGCATATGTTAAAATCAGAATTAGAGACAGACAGAAAAGATACTGGTAACGGGGAGTGGGAACTAGGGAGACAGAAGAGATGCTAGACTTCTTTTTTTTTTTTTGGGGGGGGGGGGGGGGAAATCAGGGAGGCAGAAAGGAGCTAATGAACACAGGGGGTGGGGAAGAGAAAGAGACCCTGGATGGAGAAGGTTAGAGGAAAGAGAAGATGCTGGGCATAGGGGAAGAGTTAGTAAAAGACTGGGCAATAAGAGGCTTGGGAATGGGAGGGCTGGATGAAGGAAAGTGATGGAAAGCTGTGGATAAATGCAGTAAACAGGAGACTGGCAACTAAGTGGTAAAAGGAGAAGGAAGAAAACTGAAAAGAAAGATTAGTATTACAGACTGATGTAGGTGATGAATGTGAAGACAGAAGAAGAAATGGCAAGTAAACAGGTGACCCTGGAAAAAAGAGCTAAGACAGAAAAAGCACAGTTACTTACCTGTAACAGGTGATCTCTGGGAACAGCAGGAATAAGTTTTCACATATGGGTACGTCGGTACCGACGGAGCCTGCGCGGGAACGCTCCCCAGCGTCCAATCAGAAAGCTTTTGGGAGCATCCCACAGCGCCTGCATGCTGCCTTCCCGCCTTTCCCAACTGTCTCTCCTCAGTTGAGTTTTAGAGCTGAGACAAAGAGAGAGAGAAAGAGGGAAAGGAAAGAGATAGAGAGAGAGACAACTCCTAGGGGAGGTGGGTGGGCTGTGAAGACTTATTCCTGCTGTTCCCAGAGATCACCTGTTACAGGTAAGTAACTGTGCTATCTCCAGGAACAAACAGGAATGAGTCTTCACATATGGGGACTCCCTAGCTTTAGATGCCAGGGAGAGATCCCATAAGTTGTGTGTCCCTGGGACAGGGCTGCACTTCCCCACATGGATCTCTGGCATCCCATGAGGGATGGTGGGGTAGGAGTTGATTAAGTATGGAACAGGTGTTTAAGAACAGCCTGACCAAACAAGGCATCCCGGCGGGAGTCCTTGTCCAAGCAGTAATTAGGCTGTGAAGGTATGAACCGAGGCCCAAGTGGGCTGCTTGTAGCAGATAGTCGTCAATAGACACAGAGTTCAAGGAGCCATGGGGGCTCGCCATTGGCTGCTCAGCATTGTGAACATGTGACAGTTGGCCGCTCTGCAGAGAATAAGGTTTACTTGCTCTGATTAGGTGAAAGAAATATCACTGGGCACTCCAGTGTAGTATATGTGTTCTCTTGGAGTTCTGGTAGTCTGTCGCCCAATGAGAAAGATCAAAGGCAACAAATAGTTGGGGAAGAATCCTTTCTATGGTTTGCTGTGTCCTTTGTAAGTAAAACAGCCAGAGGGCTCTTTTAGGGCTAGTCGCAGGGTATGGAGATTCCCTCCTATGCACTTTATGTCATGAGGTCCTAGTGAAAATAAGACAGGTAGGTAGAGGTATTGCGCTCTTCCTCTGCCTGGTTGAGGTGGAAAAGCGAGACCACCTTAGGCATAAAGTGTGGATTAGGTCCTATAGGCACCCCGTGCGACCTTGTCATGATGGAACGCTTGTATCAGGTGGATTAGTCGTACGCATGTGTCTTGCAATTCACTAATACGACGTGTCTGATTGTGATTGCAATGAGAAAGATAACCTTCCATAGAAAGGTATTTTTCCAAGAGAGGTGGTTAGGCCCTAAAGGTTCAACAAGGGCGGCTTCATAAGCTGACCAAAATAGAAACCAAAGTTTATAGTGCCCATCGGCCACGCATGCCACGTTGGGTGGTCTATTATGGGAGGCTTCTGTTAAAAGGAAGCCTCTCATGCTCATCTGGCTACAAAGAGGGATGAGAGGGAAATAGGTTGTGCCATTTAGAGGCTTAAGGGAAGCGAAATAGCCCTCACTCAAATGGACCCTTACTGAATTTAGTCTTACGGCCTGGCATTAGACTAGTATGGAGGAGTATTACTCCATCAAAGATTCCAGAGCGTTACGGCATATGGGGTTAATAGACCCTTCCCAGAACACCAGATAGTAAAACCGTTCCTTCCACTTGAAAGCATAGAAGCGTCACCATCGGTGATTTGAAGGTTTTGCCTGCGCTATAAAGAACATCTTTCACATTGTTGAGGAAAAGATGAAGATCCTGGAGATCTAGACGCTTCAGCAACCAAGCCGGGCTGATATGCAGAGACTGGGGATTTGGGATGCCAGCAACCTCGCGTCGCTTCCTCTTTGAGAGAGGAGGTCTGGAGCAGACCCTAACTCCAGGGAGGGGGGAGCTTGAGAGAGATGTAGAAGCATAGGGTAAGCCACACTTGTCCGTTAGTGAAATGGAGTGGAACGGCATAGAGGAAGAAGTCTTGACCGCCAGTGACGGAGTGAAGATCATTCCTTGGCCATGAGCTCCTCTGAGCCATGAGTTCTGGATACAGAACCGGGGATAGTAATGGCATTCCTAGCGGACTTGGGCAAAGAGGTCTATGGTCCTCGGAGGGTTCGCCCAAATTTGAGAAATCTTGGACAGCCTGGTCCATATGTAGTGGTACACACTCGTGTGGAAGCAGAACATCGAGCTGAGCCTGTCTGCCCAAGATGTTTTGAATCAGCCTGGAAGACTAAACTGCCAGACAGCTTGAATGCAATGCTGCTCTGGCGAGGGCCCACCAGTCAGGCAAGAGGTTTTCGGTTGCAAAAGTGACGAGAGGCGCCAGTTTCCCATCCGCTTCACTGCTGTCACACAAAGTGTATTTTTGTTGCGATTCACATAGAACCTGGCTTACCTTATACAACTATGCTAGGTCATCAAATGTGGCCTAGTAGTGTGTCACATTTCCTCGAGCAGTTGAGATGGGGCTTTAAGCAACTGGGCTTGGAGAAGCCTAAACATGCACCATGCTGAAAGGCAACGATTCCTGGGGGGAGATAGGGGTGGCGCCTTGCGCTTTTTGGTAGCTCCAGCAAAGCTCCTATTAGACTCCAGCTATACTGCAGTGGGAGTTAGACTGGATTTTGGGGAAAAAAGTTTTATTACGCACAGCCTCTAAATACTGAAAGGCATAGCGCATTGTGCAGGATAGAGAAGTCCTGGCCAGCTGACTTCTGTTGGTGCTCGAATGAGTCCAGTCCGTCTAAGGTTAAGGGAAGACAAATATCCCCAGAGTGCGGAGAAATGCTGCTACTAGCATCCGATATGTCATTTCTGTGAAGCACGACCTCGGTTGCTGAGGCTCGACAGGCCAAAAGTAAAGCACGCTGTGAGTGTGTAGTTGCTTTTGCTGAAAAAGGAACCAAAGGAAGCCTTTCTGTGGGTTGGACTGGATGAGGGACCTATGAGTTGTAGACGCATCCTTGATATGCATTAGTAGAAGCAAAGCGGTCAATAACGGAGCATCTGTAAGGTATGGCATGTCAGTAGATCCGAGAGACATTCAATCTGAATTTCTTCCTTGACAAGGAATTTGTTCATTCTCTGAGGGTCTAAGATAGGTCTGTACCCCCCGTCATGTTTTCCTTTGGGATGAAGAAAATAAGGGGAATAGAAGCGCCTGTACTTCACTGCTGATGAGATGGATACTTCTTCTATTGCTCCCTTTGGGCATGAGCAGGATAGCGACCTCCTGGACTCTAACAGGTTGATGAGAGAGGTCCAGAGGAATTGAACTGGCTTTAATTATTGTGTGAGGGGCGTCATGCTTGAAAAAATGAAGCTTGGTACCCGTTCGCTCCTTTATGATGGGAGAGTTGTCCTTAATGCTCTGCCTGTTATTTGCCTGTCTCCATCTGGGGGGCAAAATGACATAGCCTTCGCTGGCTCTCGGTGGAGCCAGTAGCGCTTCCACCATCCCAGGAAGGTTAAGTTCTCTAGTTGAGATTCAAAGAGCTCGCTGTGTTAGGTCTGAGCTCATGCTGGGCGCGGTTGTAGGCGGGCGTAGGCTATGTCGCTTTGCTTTCTTCTTTTGGTTGGACTTGGCTGACCTTTCCTGGCAAGCTGACCTGTCAGAACGTCCCCTGCTGAACATAAGTGCAGGACGATAAAGATCTTTTCTTTTTAGAAAAAGATTTTTTCTTGATAGAAATTTTCTTTCTAGCAGGATCAGGCAGTGGGACTTTGGATACATCTATCGGCAAGGGTGTGAATTTTTTCAACATCCTATGTTCATTGGCCTTCATTCCTGCCAATCTTTACCAAACATGTTCTCACGCAGTAGGGCGACGGTATATTTTCCCTCAATTTGTCTTGTACGCGTTCCATAGAGCTCTATATCAGTATGCCTGGAGCTGCAAGCAATTCTAACGGGCACCTATGGCAATCAGCGCGAAGTTTGCTGGTTTTTCGTATGCACTCAAAGCAGTCACTAAATCATCTGTGACGGTGTCTCCTTCTAGGAACATTCCGGTCATGTATAAAAAAAGAGACTTAATATGTAACTGATTCTGGCAGAAAGCATGGAAGACCTGACGACCAAAAGCGATGCCAGGGTGTCTGCATCTATGCACGTCTCTGGAGCGGATTTAGAGGCATGTCTCTTTGCAGCGTTCTTGATCCTTCTCATAGGCTGATTCTCACTACAATAGAGTGGTGAGGAAGCTGAGTTGCTTATGGAAACTACGCAGGACAAGGATGGGGGACTCGACAAGCATAGTATCCATTCTGGTCGGAGTAATGAGGAGAGGTGGTGTCTTCCTTACACTCGCATTAAGGGCATGATATCATGATATAATCTGCATCGAAGATTGGGGCAAGGTAGGGCTGCCCTCGCTTAGGTAGTTTTTTGGGATATTGTAGAAGTTCCAACTCCTTGGCCGTCTTTGGCTTCTGTTTTCAGGGGCCCCAGTAATGGACAGGCCCCGAGCCACCTTCTTCTGATAAAATCCTGGAAGGAAATATCCTCTGGAGGAGATATCCTGGCGTTAGGTGGAGTAGGTATGCTCCTGCTGGGAGTAAGCAATTCGGCTGCTCGACGGATACCGTAGAACTGTCAAAAAAAAAAAAGAATCCTCAGATTCTTCTGAGGACTCGTAAGTACCTCCGTCTGTCGCTGGATGCTCTTGAAGTAGTGCTCCGATACCCGTACGGCGAGCGGGTCCGAAGTGCAGTACCGTGAGTAACCGGTACTCCAACATCCCGGGGTATTGTTGTTACCGGAGGTCATCGGATGACTGGGTACAGGCAAAGGGCAGACACCGATGCATGATGCCGTGAATGCTATCATGTTTAGCCAGTTAGCCGATTCCATGGGCTGCAGGTGCTGGTAAGGAATTGTCATGTCGGCGGTTCCCGAGGGCATGATAAAAAAACCGAAAAAAAAGAAAAAAAAAAAACTGATGCCGCAAGGTAAAGCCGCTCAGTACTGCGCCTCAATAGCCAGGATCACTGCTGGTCTCAACCAGTCGACGCTGTTTCCATTCCTGCTTGATGTCTGGTACCCGCTGGGAGGAGACGCGCTGGTACCACCAGAGTCATAGGTCAGCGTTCAGTAGTTCTGGGGCCTGAGGTCGAGGCGTTCGAGAACATCCCTGGAAGCCGCAAATAAATATGCTTTGGATAGCCGAAGGCCCTAGTCAATATCCCGCCGGGGTAATTTTGGCCGGTGCAGAATCCTGAAGTTCAACGCGCAGAGGCATCTCGCATTCTTAGAAGAGAGTATCATACCCTTTGAGGACCGGATGGACTTATGTTTAGTTACCTGAGAATCCCCTGGAGGAAGAAGCATTGCGCCCTGGAAGACGTCGATGTGCGCAACTGAAGCCTAGGTGCTATCAGATTGTAAACCCAGGGTACGATGAGCTTAGCAGCTGGCGTGGTTCTGCGCGAGGCGCCGGCCAACCCACCCTCTTTTAGAGCATCATGGCGCACGTACATACAATCCGTGATGGAGTGGTGCATGACCTAAAACATTTTAGACACCATTCAATGGGTGTCTGTGACGGAAATGGTACCGTCACGACTTGGTGGCACTTTTTGAACCTGGAGGGCAGGTTTCTCTGCATGGTAAGGAAAAGGTTTTTAACACTAAGGCGGCCAAAAGGCTGCGTGCACCTGAAGAAAAAGATAAATGATTTTTTTTTTTTGTTTTTTTAAAAAGACAGTAAAATAAAAGAAAGAAAAACCATCGGTACCGGGTAAAGCATTCGAGGAAGGCAGAACGCACCGACCACAAAGAAACGAAGGTAAAAACTATTATTCTGTGGTGACACTAAGTGACACACGACTCTGGCTGGCTCCACTAAGAAAACGAAGAACTGTGAGAGTAGTCGTAGTTGGGAAAGGCGTGGGATGCTCCCATACAAGCTTTCTAATTGTAAACGGCTGGGAAGTGTTGTATCGTTCCCTCGCAGGCTGGCGCAGGCGGTACCCTACGGACGCTACCCATATGTGATGGGACTACCCCGCATTCCTGCGTATTTGTCCTGGAGATGTGCTTAAGCCTCCGGCTACTACATCTCTGTATGGTTTGTAATTCTACCAACGCATGAAACCCTCAGCAGCAGGCATGTCCTAAAAAAAAACCATTGATGATCTTGGAGGACCATCAATGGAACTTGCTCACATTAGAGGTTTTCAACATTGTCACGGTTAGCAAACAGGCACATGAGCCTACAGTGCTAAACAGGCACAGATGCCAGCAGTGCTTGGGTCACATTCTATCTTTAGCTAGGCAGAGATTTTTACAAACAGAATTCTTGCTAAAAAAAAAAATGAAGTATTGGAGGTGCCTGAGTCCAGGAGGTAGAGGTCTGTTCTCAGCCTCGCATCATCTATGGGCTATGTCCCTGAGGTTGGACCAAGGAAAAAAATTGCATAGATTACCTTCAGTACTGTCCGGAGAAAAAAAAAAGTCGCCAAAGGGCCTAGAAGAGACTTCAGTAGCCTTGCCTTCCACGCACCCTCACCTCCTCCATATAGTCTGCAACTTCTCTTCCCCCTCATCCAGATGACGCAATGCCCCTCTTCGCCCTCGCATACTCTCTCGCATTCGCATGTGTTATCCATTTCCTCCCCTTTCCAAGTGTCCAGGCAGAGATGGGCAGATCTCAACAATGGTGTGGGAAGGGGGCAGCATCCATGGGGCTTCTCCCACATCCTGCAAAGACAAGCCAGAAAAGTTAACTGTTAGGCCGTTCAAACTGGTGAGGCCTTTAAGGGCACCTGGCGTACACACTCGGCATGGTTCTGCTGGTTGCCTGTCTCCTCGACAACACATTTTTTGGAAGAATCGGTAACAGGCAGGCCTTGAATGCACACATGGCCTAGTGGGCTTAAAGACTCACCACTGTGAGCGGTCAGCTCTGCTGCTTGGTCTTTGCAGGATTTGGAGGGGTGCTTGGGGGGCCATCGGCACCCCCTCCCCCAAAGATTCAAATGATGGTCTATTGCAGATGCCTAATTGCTTTAGTAGCCAGGGGGGCAGTCCCTGTTATACCTTTTGGTGACACCATATATCTGCTGAGTCCCAGGTGATGGTTTCATTCTGAAGCTCTTCTCTCTTCCTGTTCTCTTCCTGAGAAACAAGAAGTATGTCCTGTTAATGGTAGCAGCGACATTAATTAAGAGCGCAAATCAGGCCTGAATCTCCATCTGCGCCACTTTAGTCGCTAAAGAGGATGTATAATTAAGGTCTATACTTGACTAATTTTGCTTTCTTGAGGCCCTCCAGTCTCAGTGGGGGCAGACCATTGTGGGCCCATGGTTTTAGGGGCTCTCCTAGCCTAGCAGATAGAAAGACTGAGAACGCACTGGTTTGATGATGACAGCCCTATCATCTCTCCTAGCCGCTGGCGGCGATTCAATCTCACGCGCATCTTAGCGCATTATTTCCATGCACAAGGCAAGTCTGACCACTGACTGGCTATATGTATCTGGCACAGATAGGCACAAGACATAAAGCTGGATCACAAAGCTGACCCTGCTGAACTGCGGGCCCCGTTGCTGAAAAATACATAAATGCAATAGGAACAACAAGCAATGAAGGAAATGGATATGCTAAAAGTAAAATGTCAGAATGTCCTCTACACTTGCCAAGTAAGGTGCTTAAGGCATTAGATACCATGACCAGAAAACCCTCTATTATGTTCTGGACTGTACTGGAGAGACCGGGCAAGTGAAGATAAAATTAGCATTTAAGACCTAATTTCACCTTCCTTATCATCCCTCCAGTCTAGTCCAAGTGCATGGGAAATAATAAAGCAAAACCTAAAAACAAAGGAGGGAGGGAGGGGATAGAAAGGTTGGTCTTCAAGACACAAGTCCCAAATGCATTTCCAGTCTGGCCTGCACATTCATCTCTAATGTTACACAAAGGAATGCAGGGACATATGGAAATCTCCAGACAACCTCAGACTATGTTCCGCCCAAGATGCCATTTGTGCCTGAGTACAATGGCCTCTCAATCCTACTAGCATTTGTCAACCATGAAACAAACTGACAAAATCGCTTCCTTCAGCTACCTGGCACGTGTCACCTTTGGATTTATGTTGCTTTGTTTGAAGCTCCCAACAGCACAATTTATCTGATTTATGAAACTCCTTTGTCCAACTTAAATACTTCAGCAGGAAGCTGTGGACATCCAAGCTGTGCAATCTGCTCTGCTCTGCCCGATCATCCACACCTTTAAACACTGGAAAAGTGACAGACTGATTGACATGGAATGCTGAATCAACTTTAGGCAAAAAGGAAGGCACTATGTGGAGAATGACCCTAACCTCTGAAAAGGACAGGAATGGCTTATGCCAAGAAAGAGCTTTCAACTCTGAACTCCTCCTCGCCAAATGAATGGTCTTCAACATCAGATCTTCAGGGAGGTGTCCTGTAGAAGCTCAAAAGATACCTTTACAAAGCAGAAAACACCAAATTCAGATCCCAAGAGGAACTACCAAGTACGATGGAGGTCTGAGATGTTTCACCATTCACAAAAAATGACCAACATCTGGGTAAGAAGAAACTGCTTGACTCAGAACATAAGCCCTGTAACAAGCTACAGTCATCACTTGAATCTTTAGCATGCTCAGAGCCAAACCCCTTTTCAAGCCATCTGGCAAGAAGGTCAAAATATCCAGAAGGTTGGAAGAGGACGAAGACCCCGGGGACTGATCCCAAGCTTCAAAAATTCACCAGACCTATATATAAATCAAGGAGGTAGGCCCGTTTCCTAGACTTCAACAAAATAGAAATTACTGAGGCAGAGTATCCCCTCTTTCAAAGCCTCACACTCCCAGCCATTCTGTAAGTGAAAACAGAGCTGCAACCTGATTGGCTTCTGTGGAGTAAGTTCCAAATCTTGGTTTGTAGCTTCTGGATCCTGTCATCTACTAGGAAGACTTTGCCTTCTTTGGTGTCAAAATGAGCACCCAGGTACTCCAGGGTCAGCTTGCTCTTTGCAAAATTGACTACCCAGCCCATCTCCTGCAAGAGGTTCACTACCTGCTCCATAGCTTCACATGAATCAACCAATCATCTAGCTATAGATGCACCAAGATTCCTTTTTTCTTAATGCTGCTGCTGCTACTACCACCATCACTTTGAAGAAAGTCCTTGAGGCTGTGGCTAGGTCAAAGAGTACTACTGCCTGAAATGGAAAGTGCTACCCAGGACTGCAAAATGCAGGAACTTTTGATGTTCTTGAAAATAGGAATATGAAGATAAGCTTCTGTGGGATCCAAGAATGTTAAAAACTATCCTTGCTGCATCACCACAATCACCAACTGCAGGGTCTCCATTTGGAAACTGGGGAACTCTTAATACTTTGTTTACTTGCTTTAAATCCAGAATGGGACAATAGGTGCCTTCTTTTTTGGAACCTTAAAATAAATGCAATACCTTATCTGTCTCAGATGGAGGCAACTGAAACCCAACCCTCGAGTCTTCATAATTTGTCTGAAAGTCTCCTGGACTGCTCTGCCTATTCAGCAAAGAACCACCATGGCGGCATGTGGCATAGCCCTCAACAAATGACTTTGTCTGTAAGCCGCACTGGTGCCAAGGTAGATAGGGGCCCCACCTCTAGTAAACGTGGGCAGGCACTCCCTCACTTGCCGCACAAGAAGATGGGTCCCCCCAATCTTGCATTGTGAGTTTCTGGTACCAGAGGCACTCCTAATGTACCTTCTTTACTCCCTCAGTGACTGGCCCAACAGAACAGACTAAATTGGGGGTGTGAAACTAGAATCTAGATCGGCTGAAAAAAAACCCTTTTTTCTTAAAGTGAAACCTCTGAGCATCAAGAAACTGTCCCCTACTTGACTGAGATGTATCCAGAACCCTTTGGCTAACTTTTTTGGGTCAGGGCCCCGGGCATCATAAAGGGGGCGAGAAAAAGCAGACTTAGTTTCCCCATAAGGTAGTGACACTTACTTAGGCAAATCGTTTTGATGGCCCGACGGTCTGCTGTCCAGCTATGCAAACCAATAAAGCTATGCATAATCACCAACCATGAGGCCATATTCTTATGCTGCCAGTTCTTATGCAAGTAAAAACAAAAAGCCCTAAAGCCCTGATCTAAGACTCCAAACGTGATGCTTCCAAACAAGGCATCAGCGGATTCCTAGAAGACAGTTCTCAGACAAATACTACATGTTCCACCTCAGACACTCCCTAGGCCACATAGCCCCTGCAGATAGCCACCAGACTGTAAGGCCAAAGCAGACACTTTATATGATTGCTTCAAAAAGGATTCCATGTGATGATCCTGAGGATCCTTCAGACAACACAGGCATGGTATATGTCTTCATCAAATAACTGCCAGTGAACACAACGGCAGTCTACGCTTGAAACAGGCAGCAGCAGTGTACTCCTGAAATTTCGCTCACATCGCAGCATGGAAGATACAATAGTTAGGCACCTGGATCGACTAATCATCAGATGGGGTGTCCAAGGTGTCCCACAACAGCTGGCGGTCATAATCCTTTTGAATTATGGTCCTAAATAGACTGGAAAAAGCAGTGATTGAACGGGATGGAGTAGCTTATGATTATTTCTGCCAAAAAGAGGGCCCCGTCCTTGTTTGCAGCCTCAGGGAGTGAGTTGCACTTTCAAAGAGATGTTACCCAACTTTTAGAGGCCATAGGTGAGAATAAATAAGGGAAAGGCAACTAATCCATTCCAAAAAAATATAGGCACTGAGAAACCCTCAGGTCCACATCCGCACTGTAATTGTCTCCCAGTACCAGGGGTAGGCCCTATGAGTGTGTAATTCATAGATGATGGCACCCCCCCCCGTCCTCGCCCAGCAAACCTGTAAGCCTTATGCCCACCTGGCTCCATCGAGAATCTATTTTGTTTCAGCTTTGAATGCCCGGCTCTTTGCCAAACCCCAGAAGCTACATGTCATAGGTGACCACCTTAATTTGCCTAATGGTTGGGCCGGTACCCTGGACTCCCTTCCTCTAAACGGCTCCTCTTCCAAGGCCAAAGTCCTCTAAACAAACCCACATAGGCCCCCTAGTTAGTGTATCCACGAGGGACTCAGCGCACGATTCCGAGAACATGTGGGCGTGCTTCCAGAGGTCCTCTCAAACATCCATGATACGATGAATCCATGATTCATCATTAAACCACAGTTTGACTGCCTGATTGAAGGTAGAAGACCGTTAGGATTGGGGCGCTGCTAACCAGAGTCTTCCAAGGCGCCCTGTTCTAAATAGGAGGCAAAAAGCCTTGGATGGCCGAGAGAAGTCAACATATACAGAACTCCGGGGAAAAATGTGGCAAGTCGAGCGAGGCTGATCTAATTGTCGTCTGCTGGCTGAAAAGCCAGGAAACTCGACCAATAGGCTGAGACCCCAACAGCGGACCAAAGGCGGAAGGCCAATCAATTTTGAGAAGATAAGATTTAAAGTATAAAGGACCTAGCCAAAAATGGCAAGAAAAGTTTTTCCCTACCATAATTGGAACAATTTCTCCACGTTGGGGGTCGAGACGAACAGAGGGGTCAGTCAAGAGGCTGCGCCTGGGACATGCCGCTCCAAATCTGAGGCCGTAAGGATCATGATCTGCCGGATCAAGGCAACCAGAACCTATTAGGCCGAACTTCCTGCATGAAAATTGTGCATCACAAGCCATTAGCACTGAGTTGAAGGCATGAAGCCAGGTTGGCAACCCACAGGCCAAGAGTTCGCAGCGGACCAACTGTGTTCAAGGACCTGCGCCGGGACATGTGTGTGAAAATCTTCCAAGCTAAATACTCAGTACTATTCTAACCTAGGTGGGAAACTGCAGGGTTCTTGACTCTTTCAGATCAGTATGGAAAACAATTTAATTTAAACCACAAAGAATCGGGGGTTTCTATTCTTAGATCGTACCAAGACAAAAAATATAGTTGAAAATACAATCAATGATAGCTATTTCCCAGACACTTCCCAAAGGTTGAGGAGGTGGAAAGTGTTAAGATAATCAACCCAGAAAATGGCCTCCTAGCCAAGTTCGAAAAGGAATGGCTTGGAGGATGGGTGGAGAAAAAAAGGGAGGGATGCAGGTGCCTATTCACTTGAGTTCTGCA
The DNA here is from genome assembly GCA_033557465.1 of Ichthyophis bannanicus. Taxonomy (NCBI): domain Eukaryota; kingdom Metazoa; phylum Chordata; class Amphibia; order Gymnophiona; family Ichthyophiidae; genus Ichthyophis; species Ichthyophis bannanicus. The sequence continues at coordinate 188,044,663 of CM066036.1, forward strand.
AGCCTCAGGGCCGGTCTGTACAAGGACCACAGCTGCTCTGTACCCTCTGGTATGCGGTTCGGGGTCTAAACACATCTAAAAAATGGAAACAAAGGGACAAAAGTACTGGATGCTTTTTTTTTTGAAAATCGCACTTAAATCGGTGATTAAGCTACCCTTCAACAAAAGTTCACAGGTTCCAACAGGGGTCGACGGCCTTCATCCTGCTGGAGGCTTGAGAAAAGAAATTACTGGTGGAGGAGCTAGTTATTACTGCACAGGGGACCCATCAGGTGAATATCATCAAACAAGTGGTTTCTCAGTCTCCATCTGAAAACTAAAAGGCAAGACAGCATAAATCCCACATGTCTGGATTAGACCTTGAAGTGATGATGGGAAGGAAGACACATGCCTGGACCTGTTGTCAATGCTTAACTTAGAGTTGGGAGGTGTGCACCAGGAGGACCGGGAGAAGGGCAACATATTGTGGTTCCTCTACATAAACAGTGGACAAGTAGGCGGATAAGGTTGGGAAGGAAAAAGAGGATAGTCTGGGCAGGCTGTGGTGATAAAAATTAATGGATCGGTATACTTTGATTTAATATAGTGGAAGAGGAGGGGATAGAAGGAAATCCACCGTAACTCCTTTTACTTACGATAAGGGATGGAGACTATGATTAAAATGAGGAAAAAAAACAGGGTTAAGAAAAAACTAAAAAGGCAGCAGTTTGCAAAGGTTAGCAAGACGTACATCAGGCTTGGTCTGTTGTTTGTGAAAAATACTACAAATCTGGTGGAAAGCCACGAGAACCAAGCTGTATTCCAACGCTTTAAAGAAAAGTGGAATAGCGACAGTCCAAAAAAAAAGACTGCCACGCATGAGAATAGGTTTAAAGGTGAGGAGGTCAGAAGGGAGGGCTGTTGCCGAAACAAAGCATGCTTTGCAGGAAATGGAAAAAGAGGCGCAAAACAACGAAAACCCTGGAAACAGCCCAAGCACTGGTACAGATGTCAAATGCAAGGACATTAATAAGGCCAGGCAAAAAAGGGAAGGAAGATTTGAGAAAGAAGCTGTGGCTAGCGGAAGCAAAACGCAAAGTAAACGACCTTTTCAAGTACATTCGTGAGCAAAAAACCTGTGAGTCAAGTTTTGGTCCCATTAAAGATGATAAAGGGTATGTTAAAGGTAGCACTAAGAGGCGGACCAGAGGACGATAGCGGAGAAGGAACTGAATTCTTTGCTTCAGTCTTTACTGAGGAAGATGTAATGTAGGGATGTTACAAAACGAAAAAAACATGACTGGGAGTGGTTATGTAAAGGGTTTTGTTTGCGGAAGAATTGAAGGAAATAGTCGCAATTACATGCGGGAAGTTTTGGTGGTGATAACAAACTATTAGATAGAACGGAAAGGAGTAAGGCAAATCCCCCTTACCTGGGCCGGATGGTTATACATCCAAGGGTGTTTGAATAAGAGACTGGAAAAATGAGAGGATAGCGAGACATGCTATTAGTGAATCTGTGGAACTACTCATTACTCACAATCATCTCTAATACCTTGAAGAATTTGGAGGATCGGCCAATGTAAACACCAATTTTTAAAAAGGATTCCAGGGTGAAAATTTCACGGGGGAAACTACAGACCGGTGAGCCTGACATCAGTACCGGGAAAGGAAAAATGGTAGAAACCATCATAAAGAATAAAATTACTCAGCATGACCTAATGGGAGACAGCCAACATGGCTTTAGACAAGGAAGATCTTGTCTTACTAATCTGTTATGTTTTTTTGAAGGAGTGAATAATCAGGTGGACAAAGGTGAGTCGGTTGATATTGTGTATCTGGGACTTTCAGAAAGCCTTGACAAGGTCCCTCATGAGAGACTTTTGGCAAAACTAAAGAGTCATGGGATAGGAGGCAGTGTACTATTGTGGATCAGGAAACTGGTTCAAAGATAGAAAGCAGAGGGTAGGGCTAAATGGCCAATTTTCCCAATGGAGAAAGGTGAATAGTGGTGTACCCCAGGGATCTGTGCTGGGTCCGCTGCTTTTTGACATATTCATAAATGACCTGGAAAGTGGAATAACGAGTGAGGTTATCAAATTTGCAGATGACACAAAACTATTTAAAGTTGTTAAAACCCAAGAGGATTGTGGAAAAATGCAAGAGGATCTTAATAAATTGGAAGACTGGGCATCAAAATGGCAGATGAAATTTAATGTGGACAAGGGCAAGGTTATGCACCTAGGGAAGAACAACCCAAACTATGGTTACACGATGCAAGGTTCCACATTAGGAACCACCACCCAGGAAAATGAATTTAGGCGTCATTGTGGATACCATGTTAAAACCTGACGTTCTCTGTAAAACCAACTTGCTTTGTTAATTGTTGTTCACTGTGAACCGCAACTGAACTTTGGAAGATGCGGTATATAAAATATGTATAAAATAAATAAATAAAATAAAAACCCTCGGCTCAGTGTGCAGCGGCGGCCAAGAGAACAAATAGAATGCTAGGTATGATAAGGAAAGGAATGGAAAATAAAACAAAAGATATTATAATGCATCTATATCGTTCCATGGTGAGACCGCACCTTGAATATTGTGTGCAATTCTATATCGTTCCATGGTGATACCGCACATTGAATATTGTTTGCAATTCTGGTCGCCGGTATCTTTAAAAATTGTGAGATAGCGTTATTTACGTTTAAAAGGTTCATAGAAAGAGCTTCACCAAAATGGTAAAGGGGATGGAAGGATCACTCCTATGAAAGGCGCAAAAACGGCCTTAGGGCTCCTTCTAACCGTGGGGAACAAGAGACGGGCTGTATTGGGGGTCGAGATATGATAGAAGTCTATAAATTAATGAATCGGAGTGGAAAACGGGTAAATGTAGAGTTGTTTTACCTGTATAAGGTACCTATAGGAAAGACTAGGGGACATGCCAAATGAAGAGCTACAGGGTAAACTATTTAAGACTAATTAAAAGGAAAATATTTTTTCACTTTCACACTGTTGCTAATCAAACTCTGGAATTTGTGACCGGAGGATTGTAGTGAAGGTTCTGTTAGTGTAGTTTTTTGGGTTTAAAAAAGGTTTGGACAAGGGCTATTCCTGGTATGGACAAGGTCCCTAAACCATTCATTAAGAAGGGATTACCACAGGATATCAATGCTTGAACCAACGTACATTTTTCAGCATTGTGGGAAACCTATTGTCCCTTGGGGAAACCTGCTAGGTACATTGTTATGACCTAAGAATTGTGCCCACTGTTGGAAGATACAGGATTTACTGGGCTTGATGGACCGTTGGTTCTGACCCAGTATGGGCATATCTTATGTTCTTGATGTTCTAACAGATACTATGAGGCTTCTAGAATCCAATGGATTTCTGACAGGATTCCAAGGCCTAGCCTTTTGCGGTTTTGATAGAAGGCAGGTTCTTGGTCAGACAAATCTGATTAATATTTGCGTTGACTGCTGTGACCAGAGAGTTTGGATTCGAGGGATTCGAGTGCTGAGATGGGATTTTTATACATAGATTTCAGTAAAGCATTTTGACACTGTTTCCACTACAGGCGATTTTGTATAAATAAATTGAGTCTTTGGCCCAAGAGATTTGAGGACCCCCTAAGTGATCAATCCCCCTTTCCCCGGGTTAGAAAATGGTTAACTGCGGTATCCTGGCAACAAATAGGGTATGTAAATGGAGTTTTCCCACTCTAAGGCAAATAGCTTCCAATCAATTGGTTGCCTGTGCGTTCCGATCTTATTCACTATTATGTGTCGGCAAGGACCCAGGAGGTGGGTTGTCGCAAATGCGGCAGATATGATTTCAATGGGTAGGAGATTATGGCCAACAATTTTTTTCTGGGAGATGGGTGCATGTTTTCATGGAGTTGGCACAACCCGCAGCAGCAGGGGCAGAACCCACATAGCAAACCCGCTGTATAATAACTAGCACTCACAAAAGCACCAAACCACTATCTATCAAAAGGCAACACTGCAACCATTAAACCAATACATCCTCAGAGGTAATACACAATAAACTATCTCCTACTGCGCGGAAAAAGAGAACCAAGTGGTTACTGTCAAATAGAAAACTACATGAACAGAATACTTTCAGCCTCAGTTACTACATTCAGAGCACTAGACTTGTCACCATACCAAAGAATAAGGCCCGAACACAATTTAGAAATGACAAAGACAATATATTAAACCTGGGCAATCCCAAAAGCCAAACTTGGACTGTACAACAACACTGCAGAAATAACACTATAATTTAATTTCCTCTTGTACTAAACCAAAACGCAAATGCGTTAGCTATGCACATTTGCCCAGAGCTGACATATTCCAGTTACTAAATTCAAAAATAAAAAGTATTTTTTTCTACCTTTGGTTGTTTTGGGCATTTTAGTTTTTCAGTTGCAATTGCTCCCTTCCCTTGTTCCTGGTTTCTTCTTCATGTCTTCTGCTAACTCTCCCTTGTCCTGCTGTCCATTTGGCCTTTCATCTCTCGTCTAGATTTTTTGCCATTCTCTTCTCTACATCTGCTTTAACATACTGATCCTTCCCCTTTTGCTCTTTCTTTCATTTCTTTCTTTATTCCTTTTTCATCCACTCAATTTCCACCCCTCCATCCTCACTCCCCTCTTTACGCTCCCAATACCCGATCAATCGTAGATTTTCTTGCCCTCCCACACAAAATATCTTTCCCCCTCTCCAGCTCACGTCCCCTAGAGCCTCATCCTCTCCTAGTCCCTTCCTCCGCCATAACAGCTCCCTTCTAGTGTTGAGCTCCACCCAGCATCTGCTCCCTTCTAGTCCCATTCTACTCCATCCCCCCTGCATCAGCCCATTTCCAGTCCTAGCCCCACATCAGCCCAGTTCCAATTCTAGCCCCCATCAGCCATTTCCAGTCCTATTCTAGCCTCCCATGAGCCCATTTCTGGGGCTCTGAGGCGTGCGCTTCTAAGGAGTAAGCCACACCAGCACACGGACCCCTCCAAGGAAAATCTGGACCTAGGACACGGACTGGTTCCATCAAGAAACCCATAAAAAGGTACAGATTCAATCTTCCCACCGGCCACGCTGGTCCTATCGATGCCCATGACACTACCACACAACAGCTGAGTCCTAAGGGATCAGTCCTCTCAGCAACATACCCAGCAATGCTAAAATGG